>RXID01014957.1:0-352107 GCA_005019695.1 Trichopus zeylanicus subsp. travancoricus
GGGGGCGCCGGCGAGCCGGCGGCGGGAGCGGAGGCGGACGCCGAGGCCGGTTCCGCCCCGCCGGTCCGGGGACGGAGGCCGAGGCCGGCCCGCCGGCACGCGGGCGCGGACCGCCAAGGCCAAGGCTGTCCCGTCCCCGTCACGCGGGCGCGCCGGCCTCTGCCTCCGTCCCCGGCACGCGGGGGAGGAACGGCCTCGGCCTCGGCCTCGGCGTGCGGGCGCGCCGGCCTTGGCCTCCGTCCCCGGCACGCGGGGGCGGAACGGCCTCGGCCGTGGCCGTCCTCGCCCGCGCCCGCGTGCGGGCGCGCCGGCTTCGGCCTCCGTCCCCGGCACGCGGGCGCGGAACGGCCTCGGCCGTGGCCGTCCGCGCCCGCGTTTCGGCGCGCCGGCGTCCCGGCCTCCGCCTCCGCTCCCGCTGCCGGCCGCCGCCACCATTCCCGCGGCCGGCCTGCCGGCCCCCTCCTCCGCTCCCGGCCGCGCGACGGGGTGTTATTTGCAAAAATCCGAATTTCGGGGACTTTTCTGTATATCGAAATAATTTCCGGGGGTTTATTTGCAAAAATTCGAATTTGGAGGACGGTTTTGTAAATCTGAATTCTTTCGGGGTGTTATTTGTAAAATTCTGAAATCCGGGGGGTTAACTATAAAAAATAAGTTTTTAGGGGTGTATGTGTAAAAATAACGGGGGTAAAATCGGAATTTTTTGGTAAAATTTTGATTAAATAACAATCAGGGGCTGTGGGTAAATATGGGCGAATTTGAGGGGATGGGGTAATTACGGAAATTAAGGGGGGTTAACCGTAATTAAGGCTAATTACGGGGGTCACCCGTAATTATCCCTTATTTAAACCTTTTAAAAAAAAAAAATTAATTTTTTTATAATAATTTAATTTAATAAAAAAGTAAAATAATTAATATTAATTTTATAGAAAAAAATAATTTTGATCCTATTTGTTCTGTGCACCCTAAGGAAGAGATCTCTGGATTCATCGTCATTTATTAATTATTGTTAACAGTGATAAAAGAATTAATTACCACATGAGAACCAGCATGAAAGTTTGTGGCGGAATAATTTGAGCGGCTCAGCTGCTGCCACGTTTCAGTTCAATGTTCAAACGATTTGATTTGCTTTGGAGAAGGCGCATTCGAATTACAAGTTGGTTAAGTTGGGATTGGAAACTTAATTATCATACCATCTTCTTTTATAGGGTTTATGATTGGGTACCCGACTCGTAATTTTGTCATCGTTCCCCGATGCCGAATGGCCTTATCGGGCTCGATCAATTCTTTTGATTTCCACAGTTTGGGTTAGGATGTAGCCCGTTGAGATCTGACAAATGGGCGTCTCGGGATTCTTACGACCCAAACAGACTTGAGCTCGGGTTTCGAATTTCAAAATTCCAACGGCTACATTCGTTATCCGATTTGAATTCCCAAATCCCCCCTCTTGCGATCTCTCCCTCTTCCTCTCCAATGGCAGCCAACCCCCTAGCTGCTGCCCCGGCCCGGACCCCGAACGGCAAGTGCCACCCGTCCCCGGCATCTAGGAAGCACCATCAGCCGGTCCAGATGGATTCCTTTTCCTCCTTGGCGGCGGAGCACCTCAAATCGCGGTTTGAGGCGTTCAATCGACTGCAGGCGGTGGCGGTGACGTTCGGCGAGCGGGTGCCTATACCGGAAATCGTTGCCGTCGGGGGACAGTCCGACGGGAAAAGCTCGCTCCTTGAGGCCCTGCTTGGATTTCGCTTCAATGTCCGGGAGGTCGAGATGGGCACTCGCCGTCCTCTCATTCTGCAGATGGTCCACGATCCGGATGCTCTTGAGCCGCGATGCCGCTTCCAGGTCTTGGATCTTTTGATCTCTCGATATTGGGAAAGTCGTGATCTTTTCCAATTCTGGAGATTTTGATCGTTATTTTTTGAAATGGTTTAGCCTTGATTTTGTGTGGATTCTTGATTGGTCTGGGCTTTTCCGTCGTCCTAATGTGAGGGTTTTATTTCTTGGAATTAGTGTTAAGGAATTTAGGCTTTGATTGTGCATGGTGCTCTTCTGTTTTCTGTTGTTTTTTTTTTTTTTGGTTGTTTAGTGAGAAATTTGATTTTTTTTGTGTAACAATTGATTCTTAGAGGTGGCATTGGGATGAGTAGTTTTTTGAGGGGTTAATTAGTAGTAATTATAATTGATAAGAGAGAAATAACTTCATTACACTGATAGTTCATAGCTTATTGAAAGTAGTAGCAGCTCATTGCAGATTTCCAACGGTAAAAGCTTTGCCCTTTCTACTTCCGTGTTCCTTGGCAATACCACATTGGCTTGTTGGAAGTAGTTGCACCTATTTGTTGATTTGCCTCGGTGACATGGTGAATCAAATGGAAATCTATAACCATAGTTCAGTTTTCTGAGTGCCATTTGTATTTTGATTGAATTTGATGGCAGATAATTGGTCTATAGCATGGCAGTTGTAGTTGTAGCTTAACTGTTTGTGCGTGTTAATGACAGGAGGAAGACTCAGAGGAATACGGTGGACAGCTGGTTTTGGCTTCTGGAATAGCTGATGTAATAAGATCCAGAACTGAGGCACATCTTAAGAAGGTTCGAGGTGCAGTTTCTGCAAAGCCAATTGTGATGAGAGCAGAATATGCTCACTGCCCCAACCTCACCATTATTGACACTCCTGGATTTGTTCTTAAGGTGACATATTTTCAGAAGGACCTGCATTAATCTGGTGTTTATTTTTTATGATCTGTTCTTATTTGTTTCATATCATCCCCATTTGCAGGCAAAAAAGGGTGAACCAGAGAGCACACCTGATGAGATTATGTCCATGGTGAAGTCATTGGCAAGCCCCCCTCACCGCCTTCTCTTGTTCCTTCAACAGAGCAGTGTAGAGTGGTGTTCTTCGCTTTGGTTAGATGCTATACGTGACATTGATCCCACTTTTAGACGGACAATTATTGTGGTCTCCAAGTTCGATAACCGGTTGAAGGTAATCATATAATCCATCTGATACTGAGCAATACGAATCAGTGCTCTCTTTCAAGTTCCGAAATTTGACGAGTGATGAATCTTTACAGGAGTTCACTGAAAAGTGGGAAGCGGATCGATATTTAAGTGCCAGCGGTTACATTGGAGAGAACATTCACCCATTTTTTGTAGCTCTGCCCAAAGATAGGGGAGCGGTGTCTAACGAGGAGTTCCGCAGGCAGATTTCTCAGGTAGACATAGATGTGCGGCGCCATTTGCGGGAGAGTATCAAAGGAGGATTTGATGAAGAAAAGTATGGATCCTTTATTGGTTTTAGTTGTCTGAGAGAATATTTAGAAGCTGAGCTTCAAAAGCGGTACAAAGAAGCAGCTCCAGCAACGCTTGCTTTACTGGAACAGCGTTGTGGAGAAATCAGCATGGAGTTAGTTCGTCTAGAATCTAAGTTACAGGCGACATCTGATGTTGCTCATCTCCGGAAGTTGGCAATGCTTCATGCAGCCTCTATATGCAGTCATGTGGTATGAGTGCGACATTTCCTTCTGGTTATCTACTTCTCGCTTGTTTATAGCATAGTGACAGAAGTTTCCTATGTTTGTGAAGGGAGCATTACTCGAAGGGGCTGCAGACCCCACTCCAGAGCAATGGGGTAAAACAACACTTGAGGAGCAGTCACAGAGTGGCTTTGGGAGCTGGCCCGGTGTTACTCTGGTTGTGCGGCCTCCAAACTATTCCCTTAAACTCTACGGGGGTGCAGCTTTTGAAAGGGTGATGCATGAATTCCGTTGTGCTACGTACTCGATGGAATGCCCAGAGGTGTCACGAGAGAAGGTAGAAGTCCATATTGGAGATCTGATAATTGTTATAAAAAATTCTGTTTGTGACCTTCCGATTTCTAAATAGGTTGCAAACATATTGCTGGCTCATGCTGGAAGAGGCGGGAGTGGTAGTCTTTCAGATGCAGCTGCAGAGATAGCACGTGCAGCTGCGCGGGCTTGGCTTGCTCCTCTTCTTGAAACTGCCTGTGAACGCCTAGCTTTTGTTTTGAAAAACCTCTTTGACCTTGCAATGGAGCGCAAACGTAGCCACGACACGGACTGTAAGTGCACACTAGTCATGCCGGGATAGTTGCTGACCTTATTTATGCGAAACGAGCTTGCATTATTCACCCTCAAACGTTTAACATATTAAGGGACTCTTTACAAGCTGTCTGCCAAAAAGAAAAAGAATCTAGTATGTGAAACCATGACAGGTTGATCTTTTCACAAAGTATTCTTCAGGCTGCCAAAGGTGGATAAAGAGCAATAGTAAAATGCATACTGTCACTGGCATAAAATATGTTTGGATCAGACTGGAAAAGGAAGCAAGTAAATATGAGAAGTGATGCTTAACTTCTTTTCACCAAAAAAGGGCGACGTTTTAACTGCTGACCCCTTTTTGTTCACCACTTGAACCATGACCAAGAATAATGATGAAGCATGTTTGTTCACATTAATAGATTCATTCACATGAACACATTCAGATTAACACAAGCACTTTTGTTTTCCTCAATTCACTGTTTAAACAGGAGTTTGCTACCCAAGTCCAACATTATGTTGATCACAGTCCAACTACTACTAGCCTCTTGAAAATTAAGTTCCCCCTTCGTATTTTCTACTTGGATCATGTCCACTTGAAACCGTGTATTTCTGACTATTATTTTAATTTCTTAAAATTTTATGAGATTGTTGTTACTAACTCACGTAGAGATCTTTGTTGCTTGCAGATCGAAGGAAGAATGGAGATATGGATGGGTATATTGGATTTCATGCAGCTCTAAGGCATGCATATGATAATTTTGTAGGTGAACTTTCGAAGCAATGCAAGCAACTTGTGCGGCATCACCTTGATTCAGTGACTAGTCCATACTTCCAAGTCTGCTATGATAATGATCTCTTTGGAGGAATGAGCTCCGGTTCAAGCTTTATTCAGAAATGCAATCATCTTTCTACTGCTCCATTTTTGCTTGATCTTTCAGATGCTGCGGTGACTGGAGATGAAAATTTAGTCGTGGATCAGGAAAACATACCTCCATCAGATCAACAACAAGCTACACCTGGGAAGGGAGCTGAAAGAGAAGCTTTAAAAGAAAGCCAAATCACAATTCCTGAAACTCCTTCTCCTGATCTGCCTGATGTTATTCATGTGGCTAAGAAAGAAAATGGGAATTGCGTGGAAGTTGGTGGGAGAAAACGCCTTGCAAGAGTTGTAACCGGCGGAAGGAATTCAGACAACGTAAGAAATCAAAATGCTGGCCTTGCCGCGGGTCATTCTGGCTTGAAATCAGGGTCAACCTACACAAATATCTGTTCTCTAGCTGCTCAACATTTTTCTCGAATACGGGAAGTCCTTGTTGAAAGAAATGTTTCGTCCACCTTGAACTCTGGTTTTCTAACTCCATGGTATGTTAACTACAAACCACATTTCTTGCATATATTGACATGCACAATAAAGTTTATGTTTTAGTCATCGCTACTAACTACTACCATCATTATTTTGTTCTGGTCCAACACTACTGTCTTGTCCTGAATAAGAAAGACAACGTTTAAAGATTCATATCGTAATATGATAGTTTCAATACCTCACATTATCTTTCCGTGTGAATTGCAGTCGAGAAAGGCTGATCGTGGCGCTTGCAATTGATCTATTTGCTGTGAACGATGAAAAATTCATGGATATGTTTGTTGCACCAGCTGCCATCGATGTCCTCCAAAGCCAACGCCAATCACTTCACAAGCGTCAGAAGATACTGCAGTCTTGTTTGAGCGAGTTCAAGACTATCGCACGCACACTGTAATGAAGCCAGAGATGAAGCTTCTCCTCTGAACTCGAAATGAACGTGCATGCTAATACCAAGTTTCACATCTGGTGAAATGGCGAACGTTGGATGATTGCCTATCAATAGTCCTTCCGATGCATCAGCGAGTAAGCTGTTCCTTGCTATTTTGGTCCTAGGGCTCATCAGTATTTGCCCAAAAATTATTACCGCATTGTTAATTACTTCTGGATGATTTTCCATCATTTGAACTGGAAAAGTAAATTTGTGATGTGTGTGATCTGATGATTCTTCCTTTTCAATAATGCAAACAAAATTCAAAATGGCTGTTGCAGGAACGTGAGATACATGACGTGTAGCAAATTTTACATGAGATTAGGATTTTTCTCTCTAATGTGAATTTACAGCAAATATTGTGACACCCGGACTTAGCACAATATTGTTCCTGGGTATTTACGGCCGTGGCCCATCTGATCCTAGGACTTTTTTTTTCTATTCTTCAGAAAAAGACCCTTGTTGTTGGGTCTACTGCAGCAATAATATTTAGTCCAGTCTTAACTCCAATACTTTATCGATATGAGAGTAAAGACAACTACTATCAGTTACAAACCCATTGTCTGTCTACTGGCTCCACGGGGTCTTACAATCTCCCTCTTTCAAGGGCTCAGCATTCTCGCTAAATTAGCCCACATCGATCAAAAGGTATAGAGTGGCCCTGATATCATTATGTGACGCTCCTGACCCAGCAGGATATTATTCTTGGGAGTGTACAGCCTACAACCCACCCGATCACAGGATCTTGTTTTTCTCAGTTCTCCCAAAAAAAGCCTCGTTGTTGGTATTAAAGACACTCTGCACCTCTTTATCGATATGGACTATCTCAGCGAGGACACATAGCCCTTAAGGGAGGGAGGGAGGGAGGAAGAGGAGAGAGGGAGGGGAGGGGAGGGGGGGGGGGGGGGAGGGAGTGGTTGGTGTGTGGATTGTAAAGTCTGGTGAAACCAGTGGACCAACAGTAGGTCTATAATTAACAACAGTTATCTTTAATCTTACATCGATAAAGTATCAGAATTAAAGGTAGAGTAAATATGATGACTGTCGTAGACTAAACAATAAGGTCTTTTTTCGGAAAATTAAGAAAAACAAAATCTTAAGATCGGGTGTGCTGCGGACTGCATACACTCAGGGATAATATAGGAATAATATGGCGTTGGATCCGAGGCGTCACAATTACTTCGTGTGCTTTCTTGTGGCAGTTGTTTTGCATGTTCGAAACATTTGACGAGAAGGTCAGAACCATGGCCATTTTGAGCCATCGAGTGCTCCCGCCGCAGATGTTTCTGAAGTGGCCGAAGGTTGCCTCATTTTGCCTGTGGTTGTTGCATCCCGAGCCGAATAGCCGGCCTAAAATGAGGTCAGTTTCAATTTGAATAATTTGTTTTACCTTTTTCTATTTATGTTGCTCATGGCATCCTTTAGGTAGTTGCTACTCTGAAGGTTGTATATACAATCACATGTTTTCATTGCTGGAATGAGTGTACTCTTGCTGATAGTCTGTTTATGTTTGCCTAGGAACACAATGCTGGATATAGAATTTGCCCTTCAATTATTTGTCTCCAATACTGATTGTGAGAAATTAAGGCAAAGATAATGCAGGGAAGCATAAATCATGATTAGGTAAATGCATGTGCATGATAAATCTTTGATTCTCTTTGCAGGCTGCATGTGCAAAATCTACCAATTGTATTATGATTCTACTCCAAGATTGCTTTTAGATCATTAGTGGAAGCTGCGTGGTGATGCTTTATTGGATGTCCTCTCATGTTAATGTTGCTTTGAAGGACTTGATCCTGAAATTGGTTACAAAAGTTTTGTTATTGCAGGAGTTCTGAGGAAGCATGGCAGTTCTGCCTTTATTGCTCATCACATACCACTTACACCCTTAGTTAGATCTGGTGTCACTAAGAAAGCCTATTGACTTCTTCCCACACCACTTCCATCCATGTAAATTACTTTGTTTCACTTTCTACATTAATACCTACTCAAAGAGTTGAGAATTTGATGGTTGACAGTACATAATTTGTTAAATAAAGGGTATTCTTAAAATTTCCAAACGCATTAGGCTGAATCAATGCAAAACAAATGGTAAAGAGTTCATGAATGTAGTCTAATTATCAGTAGCTTTGGAGCTTGGAAAATGGCGACCAAGAAAAAAAGTTCATTGAATGATAGATACTAATTGGATACTACTCGGAGTACATAGCACAGAAAAAAATCTGATCGAAGTTGAGTTCATACACCCTCAACTGTATCCCACTCTAGATCAAAGGCTGTGCTCATTCTATGTTATAATACTTCTTCGAGTAGTGGAGCTCCAGTTATGAAGTTCTTTTTAACTTTCAGTTATGTGTTAAATGTCAGGATTTCATGCTGTCAATTTTTTTGTGCTTGATGAATGTTTTATAAGCTTAAGTATGTTACCTGTATTGTTGGCCATGTAAGTGATGATTTCTATGACATCCTGTAGTGAAGTATTACACAGTGAGTTCCTTAATGAAACAAGGGAAAGTTTGGAAGAGCGTGATGCAGAAATCAAGCTAAAGGAGGAGATTGAAGATCAGGATCTGCTACTAGAATTCCTCTTGTAGTGGCAGCGAAGGAAGCAAGAAACTGCTAATAGGCTGCACAATACCATCTGTTTTCTCTCTGCGGATATGGACGAGGTTGTAAACCGGCAGTCAGTGCTGAAACTCAAGGGAGGTTCGTACTTAGAGATGGACAGATCAGATCATTTCCGGGTGGAACAGGTTGATCAACCTTTATTATCTTCTGCTATAAGTGGGGATTCTGTTTGCTTAGGCTCAAGAAAGCGCTTTAGGCTAGAAGCTAATAATTATTATAATATCAAGCGAGATAAATTACTCTCCTATCGAATATTAAATAGATAAAGTTTAATATATATATATAGTGAAAAAAATTTATATCTCATTAGCTTAAGTTTTTGAAATAATTTAGTATCAATCACATGATGGAATTGATTAAGTAAAAGAGTACCGTGATGATACGACTAAATTGAGTAGCATATTAATTTCTCTTAAAAAATCAAAAGAATAAGACAAAAATTTATTAATATAGGTCACACGGTAGAATGAAGAGATTATTATAATATCATGTGTGATAAATTAATCTTAAATCGGATATTGAATAAATAAAGTCTAATTAAAAAAACTCATATCTCAAGCTTAAAATTTTGGAATGAATTGATATCCGGTCTAATTTGATATTTTTTTAACTCTCCGGACAAACAATTATGAGGAGAAAGACAACGAAAATCTCGCTGAAGAATTTCAGTTTGAGATGCATGCAGAGGTTCACGAAGGTGCTCTGTTAAAAGGTTCTCGATTGATGAAGAACTAAAGCAAGTTCAAGGCAGCTTATTTTTCAACCAGATATTGGTTGGTTAAATCAAGAAGCCGGAACACAAACAGGAAGTTTACAAGCTTCAGTACTGGCCAGTGGTCAAGAACAGAGGGGAGTTCAGTTGATGATTTGGTTTTGAAGGAAGGATTTAGTACAAGAGCCACAAGTGAATGGATTGATCCATTCCTTGAAGGCTAGTGCAAACATCTTTCCTACAGCATGCTGAAAGTTCGGGTAGATCTGAAACAAGGAGATTTGTTGAACTCATCCAGTTTAGTGTGTTCTTTGGGTTTTGATGGGGACACAGAATTGTTTGCAACTGCTCGTGTGAACCGGAAAATAAAATTTTTTGAATGTGATGTGGTCTTAAATGAAGAGCGTGACATCTATTATCCTGTTGTTGAAATGGGAAGCAGGTCAAAACTCAGCAGTATTTGCTGGAATAATTACATTAAGGACAAGATTGCTTCTAGCGATTTCGAAGGTGTTGTGCAGGTATGTTATCTTTGTATGTTTTGTTCATCTTTTGTAATTTGTGTGATTTTCCCTTCTGATAAATATGATAAATGTAGGCATGGGATGTTACAAGAAGTCAAGTGTTTGCTGAAATGAGAGAGCATGAGAAACATGTCTGGTCTGTTGATTTTTCAGTAGCAGACCCAACAAAATTGGCCAGTGGAAGCGATGATGGAACAGTGAAATTGTGGAACATCAATCAGGCAATTCTACTTTTGCACTTGGTGTATGTCTGCTTTGAAACTATATTAACTGTAGTATCTGATTAACATGATTGTTTTAACTCCAAATATCAAACAATCATTACAGGGAGGAAGCGCGGGGACCGTCAGAACTAAAGCAAATGTATGTTCAGTTTAGTTCCCACCTGATTCTGCTCGCTCACTTGCAATTGGTTCAGCAGATCATAACATATATATCTATGATCTTCGCAACGTGAGAATGCCTTGGTGCACATTACTTGGCCACTCAAAGACTGTGAGCTATGTGAAATTTGTAGATCCATCGATATCCGGATCAACAGACAACTCATTAAAGCTTGGGACTTGTCTATGAATGCTTCGGGGGTGGTTGACAACCCTCTTCAGACATTCACGGGCCATAGAAATGTTAAGATAATCTGCTTGTCTAGATCTCAGTTTGCATTGTTCAATTTCCTCTGTTGGCTTGGACTATTTAAGATATTTGATTTCTCAATCTTTAGCAAGCATTATTTATCTTTCTTTTTTTTTCCTAATGTTTTTATGATTTTTATTGGTTTCAGAATTTTGTTGGTCTGTCAATATTTGACGGGTACATTGCTACAGGATCAGAAAGTAATGAGGTATGCAATTTGATGTCAAAAATTATCCTAGCATTTCTAGTTGGTCTTATTTCCATTGCTCACAATTCTCCATGTTGATATTCTTGGTAGTAGCCTGCTTCTGCCATGCCATAAAAAAAAAAACTGCACTGGTTTTGCTCTCTTTGTGTAGTTCTGCATTTAGTCAGGTAATTGCATCATTGAAAGTGTGCACCTCTCTTCAATTATCATACGACCTCTCTCTCGGGACAGGTTTTTGTGTACCATAAAGCTTTTCTGATGCCGGTTTTGTCATACAAATTCAGCACCGATGATTCCACGACAGGCCCTGAAGCAGATGATGCATCACAGTTCATCTCTTGTGTGTGCTGGCGTGGCCAGGCTTCCACCCTCGTTGCTGCAAACTCGAGCAGCAACATTAAACTTTTGGAGATGGTATAACTCCATTAAGTGAATATTTCTGATTGTCAGGCCTGAAGCCACACATAGGATTCGCATACCCAGTGGTTCATGGAAGTTATTAACATATGTATCATATATTTAGAATTGAGGAGACGAAAAAAAAGCAAGAGAGATGGAGAGCAATTGATTCACGTATCATTGATTAGAACAGACTGAAGTCAGAAATTTTCCCCTTCAATCAAATCTTGAGTCTATTGGTGTTCATATGGTTATAAATAATGTTTAATCTTTGTGAGTCTGGATTGGTGAAACAACTATTTTGCCTTTGCATGTACGATTGTGCAATCGGCCATATTTCTATATAAGCGAAAATCTCGGATGACAACATAAAAATGGGCTCTTCTGCAAATATCAACGATGTGGGTCTATCTGTAAATATCACAAAAGATAGTGAGGTTATATGCAAAATCCAATGTGAAGACCAGTCAATGAATTATCTAGATAGGGGAAAGATTGCTAATTGAATAAATTATATTTTTCCAAGCTCATTCCTCCAAACAACAAAGAAATATATTTCTCAGAACATAAGATCTGTGAATGTTGTTAATTAAATAAATCTTGAAAGAAAATCACTGTCACAATCTCTGGAAAGACAATGAAAGATAGCATGGCCACCATTTTTTTTCGGGCCCTTGGCCAGTTCTGGTTGGAGGTCAAGCGAGTGGCGAAACTAATGAAACTTGACTTCCAACACTTGCTTTTTGTTTGTATGAAATACACAGTAATAAGATTCAACAACACATTAAAAAAAAAAAAAGAAGTTTGACAAATGACAAAAGAATTTGATACCAAGGACATGGCCTCACGATTTAATTTCCATATAAATCATGGTATACAATAAGCTTAGTGCTCTACCAGGACCGCCGCATTGTCCTTCATGAAGAACTAGTCATACAAAATCTTCTCGTCTCCTCCTCTCAAATAACTGGAAAGAAGGAAGGAAGAGCTGCAATGGAGTTGATGAAAGCTAGAGTTGCTGTAAACTGGACGGCCCCATTGATCACAAGCCCTCTTCTGCTCGTTTTCCTCCTTGCCGCCACCTTCAATGGGAGTTACTTCTCCTTCCTCCGCACCATCAACTCCGTACGATGTCTCACTCTTGTAATTGTTGTTAAAAAAATAAGATAACAAATGCTTAGTTTTCAGAGGCGACTTTTTTAATTTTATCAATAATCAGACTGGTTAATTGCTTGCGTTTGATTTGATGCTGGCTTATTTCTCTTTTTTTTTTGGTATTTTTGATGCTTTATTATTTCATAGATGTCTATTTAATTAATGGTATATGTTGATCATATATTTCATTAATTATATCTACTTCAATTTGTATAATTGTGATGGCATATCAAGTTTGTTTGTGTGATTAGATTGTTGATGTTTGAAGTAAGGTTTGCGGTTTCGACCAGAACCGCAACGAAACACTAAATATCGAAACGGTTTAAGGTTTCGTTACATGCAGCAGCGGCGAGCGAGCGCAAGGCGATTGCGGGCGATCTCGGGCGTGTCCGGCGAGGGTGGTGAGCTCGGGCCGGCGACAGGCCGCGCGGGGCTGGCACAAGGCGATCGGGGCGGCCGCAGGGTGCGCGGGGCGGCTACAGGGAGCGCAGGGCGCCGGCGGCAAGCGCAAGGCTTCGGCAGCGAGCTCGGCGCGCGTAGGGAAAGCGCAACGCGCGCGGGGAGACCGCAGCGTGCGCGGGGCGAGATCGGCGTGTGCGGGGCGACCGCAGCGCGTATAGGGCGAGCTGAGTGCGCCAACGGCGAACTCAGGGAGCCGGCGGCGAGCTCAACACGCGCGGGGTGAGCACAGGGCGCCGGCGGCGAGCTCCTCGCACGCGGGGCGAGCACAGCACGCCGGCGGTGAGCTCCTCGCGCGCAGGGCGAGCACAACACGCCGGCGACATCCTCAGCACGCTCGAGGCCACCTCAGCCCGCCTACGGCGCCCACGGCGAGCTCAGGGCTCCGGTGGCATCTCCGGCATCCCCGCGCGGCATCTCCGGCATCTCCGGCGAGCTCAGCAGCCACGGCATCTCCGACATCTCTGCGTGGCATCTCTGCGGCTCAACCGGCAGCGAGCGCAGGTCGGCCGGCGATCGACGCTTGCCCCCGCTCTCGGATTAGGGTTTATTGTGCTTGTTTGTTTTATTTAGTTAATCACATTTTATTTAGTTAATCACGAATATAATCACTGTGAATTATTGAGGTTGCTTTGCTTTTTTTCCCGGGAATCACGGGTGGATGGCTGTCGGTTGGTCGGTTGGTGTTTATTGATTGATTAATTACTTTATTTTTTCCCGTGAATCACGAATGGATGGGCTGTAAGTCTTGTGGCTTATATATACTTAGTGTAAATGGCTAAATGTTTGCATTTTGCAGACGATTTCATTTGAGTGTTCTGCTGTTTTAGTGAAAGAGTTTTGTGGATCAGTAATCTATTTCTGTTTCAGTTGCAGAAGTATGAAATTTTCAGTTTAATAATTGATGTATCATAATTTTCAGTTTCTGTTGGTGCTAATTGATGTATCATATATACTATGTATGTTGAGAATTGAATTGAAACAAGAAAGATCAAATTTTTTGTTTTTATGGATCTGCTCAATTTGCATTATGCGTATTATGGATCTGCTAAATTGAAATAGTAATATGATCAATTACCCAAAATTAAGTTGGATTTGCTGCTTAAATTACGTATTAAATTATTAAATTATTAAATTACGTATTAAATTATTAATTTATTTAAATTATGTATTCAATTAATAAATTATATAAATTACGTATTAAATTATTTAAATTACGTATTAAATTACGTATTAAATTATATATTTTTTATTAAGTATGTAACAAAATAGTAAATTATTAAATTATTTAAATTACGTATTAAATTATTAAATTATGGAATTATTAACTTATTTAAATTACGCATTAAATTATTTAAATTATGTATTAAATTACATATTGAATTATGTATTTTGTATTAAATTATGTATTATTTATGACTTAAATTATGTATTAAATTACGTATTTTGTATTAAAATATGTATTAAGTTATGTATTAAATTACTAAATAAATAATGTATTATGTATTAAATTATGTATTGTGTATTAAATTATTTATTTCGTATTAAATTATTATATAATAAAATATGTATTAAATTATGTAGTATGTATTATGTATTAAATTATATATTATCTATTAAATTATATATTATGTATTATATATTAAATTATGTACTAAATTATGTATTATGTATTAATTTTGGTATTAAAATTATGTATTAAATTATGTCGTATCTATTACGTTTTAAATTATGTATTATGGATTAAATTATGTATTGTGTATTAAATTTATGTATTAAATAGTAAATTATGTATTTTGTATTAAATTCTGTATTACATTATGTATTATCTATTAAATTACGTATTACGTAGTACATTATGTATTAAATATTAAATTATGTATTAAATTACGTACTATGTATTAATTTATGTATTAAATTATGTATTACGTATTATGTATTAAATTAACGTGAAAATTAGCTAATAAATCAAGAAATAGGTTAGTAAATCCTAAACCCTAAAGTAATTTATTGCTGTGTACGTTAGTTACTTTTTAATTATTTATTAAATTACGTATTGTGAAAATAGAATTTTTTTCCTTAATCATAGGTAAATTTTCTTCGGTCAACATTTGTTCTGTCACTGCTACTATTGTATTGCATATGGCTCCAAGGTAAAACACGTCTCGCGATGACGATATTGCATGACAATACTGTAAATTAGTGGATACAGAAAATTGTAAAGTTCGTTGCAAATGGTGTCGTCGTGTGCTTAGTTCTGGAATTACAAGATTAAAAGAGCATTTAGGAGGAGTCACCGGCCAAGTTCGGCCATGTGAGAAAGTCCCGAATGAAGTAAGACAAACATTTCGAGCATTAGTACAAACCAGTAGAGAAAGTAGAAGAAAGGATAAGGCCAAAAAATCACGCTTTGAGCAGGAACTTCTCAACTTATCTAATCCAGATCCCAGGCGTATTTCTAATGATGACGACGATGATTCTGAGGTTCAAGAAGTACTTCGCAAAAGTCGAAGATTGTACGAGAAAACTCAAGGTGGTGCTGGCACTTCCGGCACAATTCGTGATCGTCGAACTACTAGTTTCAGAGAACCACGTACACAGCAACACACACCTGCCCCTTCAAGGGTAAGAGGGGATTTTCATCTTCCTGACATCGGATCTATAAATATTTCTCCAATTGACCCATTTCTATTGAAACCAAGAGATGATACTCAAATAAATTTGAGAACAGCATCAACTGATTTTCGAAAGGTAAAACAGTGGTTGGGTAGGGCAGTATCGAAATTTTTTTTACAACTATGTTCCATTTCATTTAGCAGATGGCGGTTACTATCATGGAATGATACGTGCCGCTCAAGAGGTTGGCCCAGGAGTTCCTCCACCAAATTCTCATGAAATTTCTGAAAAATATCTGAATCTTGAAATTGAAGAGATGAATGCTTTTATCCAGACCTTCTACAAATATTGGGATGAATTTGGGTGTACCTTGATGTGTGATGGATGAAAGACACAAAACAAAAAAGATTTGATAAATGTTTTAGTATATTGTTCTGAAGGGACCGTTTTTCTCAAGTCAGTTGATACAACAGGGGAGTCGAAGACTGGTAATTTCTTATATCATCTTATTGATAGTGTCATTGAGGAGATTGGGGAATCAAGAGTGGTACAAGTCGTAATTAATAATGCAGCTCCGCTGGTATATGCTGGGAAAAAGTTAATGCAAAAAAGAAAACATCTTTTCTGGACACTTTGTGCAGCTCACTCTATTGACTTAATACTGAAGGATATGAGTAAGGATCCTGATATTAGAAAAGTGGTTGAGCATGGTCAGAAGTTGACGTCATTTATTTATAACCATGCTTGGTGTCTTGAACTGATGAGAAAGAAAACACGGGGACGAGAGATTATCATGCCAGACATTACTCGGTTGCTACACAATTTATCTCATTGGATTCCCTGTATACTCACCGACAGGCACTGAAGAGATTATTTACCAGTGAACAATATGATGCACATTATTTGAGGTTGCAACGGTCCAAGAAAATACTTTCTGAAAAATTTCGCAATCAAGTCATAGATGAAAGTTTTTGGGAATCAGTTGAAAAAGTAATGGGAATATTCAGTCCATTAGTTAAAGTACTTTGAATTGTTGACTCAGATGATCATTCGCAGATGGGGTTCTTATATGAAGCAATAGAACGAGCAAAATTGCAAATAAGACGACATATAAAAACAATTGAATTTTGCAAATGGGAGAAGATTATTGATTATTGTTGGAACAAAACATTATCCAAAGATATTCATACTGCAAGTAATTGAATAAAGAGTCATTTTATAGCACTTTACTAAGTTATAATGATACTATTGTTGATTCATATTTAATCATTTTGTAGGGTACTTTCTGAATCCAATATTTCAATATGGCGATGAGGTCAACAATAGTAATACCATTCTCGAAAAGTTACGAAAGGTAATCGAGCGGATAGAGCCAGATATGAGAACAAGAATATTGGCATTGCGCGAGGTAAGTTATGTATTAAATTTTTTTTACATAATTAAGAAAGTTCTCAACTTGAGTACGTTCATTAAATAGGCCAACGATTTCAAAAATAAAGTCAAAGACTTCGGCACACAACAAGCAATTGTAACTATTAGGGTGATACTCCTGGTATAGTTGATATTCAATAATTATACATATTTGCTAATTAAATTTATATCAAGTTATTAATAATTTTTTCTCATAAATTACAGCTTGATGGTGGAGTATTTACGGGCGGCATGCAACACCAAATCTTGCAAAGATAGCCATCGGAATTTTAAGTCAAACTGTTTCAAGTTCACAATGTGAGAGGAATTGGACAACTTTTGGATCGATACATACGAAGACTAGAAACAGACTTAAAATGGACAAATTAGATAAACTTGTTTTCTGCTATTATAACATGCGTTAAGAGTGCGAAACTTACAGAGGAGAAGATCACCAGAGGATGAGGTAATCGACTTATCTGCCATATTCGAAGATGATGATCCTCTGATAGAGTGGATTCGAGAAAGAGAAGAACCTGTCTTAAATCATCCTGATACACAAGAAGCTATTCGCCGTCTCTTAGACGGAGAAGCGGAAGAGGAAGCTGAAAAAATGCAGAATACTTCTGATACAAGTGATAGTAGCAATGGCGGTACAGCTGGTGACGCCAATTTTCAACAATCACAATATGACAACTCATCTTCATCTGTTCCACAGTATAGAATAAATGAGTTTTTTGACTCTAATTTATATGACGGTTATGTGCCACAATATCCATATGATTCACATGGTGGGCAAGATGTCAATCAAAGTCCAACAGACAATGCGAGCTCTAACTACTATGACGGTTATCAGAGCGAGATGTCTTCATACAATCCAGGATATCATCAGTCAATGCAGGACCATACAATTTCCTACTATCTGCATGCTGAACAATACTATCACTCACAACTCCATCGTACTGATGAGTATGGTGATGAAAAATATCAATCTCTTCAAGATTCACCTCGAAACAGCATGTGGTTATAAGACGTGGATTTATATCATCTATGAAATGATATTTTCATCATTGTCTTAAATTGATATCTTATTGTAATTTTATGACATTTAAATTTAATGTCTATATGATTTATTTTATCGCATGATAATTTATCTATTTCATTAGCACAATTTATTGTAATCTTTTCCTTCTGACGTATTTTTTATTATCTGTTTTATGTTCATAATACTGACAATTATAAGATAATTATTTTTGAAACAGATAATGGCAAATTCGGATGATTATATTACAGTTCCAGACCAAGTGACACTGCAAGCAGGAAGAATAATTATGTCAATTCTTCGCCAAAAACTTATATTTTATCGTAGAATAATTCCACCTTCGGCCTATGATCTACTTAGACAAGCTTTAATTGAGCAAGCATTACAAGACCGTGGAAGAGTCAATGATCAAATTTATCGTGCCTCTCAACAAGGTTCACTTAATGCTATCAATCAGCGTCTTACCGCAATTTCCCCTGAACACTTCGCACAATGTGATATTTATTTTTCATGGGTTATTGGACCACTTTTACTATATGTTGTCAATCAATATGGTTATCATTTTCATTTTGAACCTTCGATGTATGGTTATACTTTAAAACCGCTGCCACGAGATCGCGTAGAGTTAATTGTTCTGGCTCGTATACCTACAAATGCTCGTCCGGATCATTCAGGTACTGAATTTGTAATTCCACACCCAGATGTTCCAAACTCAACTGATGATGATTATAATGATTAGTTGTATTATCTTAGAATTTATAAATTATATATGTGTGAAATACATTTTAATGAAAAATTAAATATGTTTATGTTAATTTTAAATTTTAATCATATTCATATTATTTCTTGTATGTTTTTTTAATACACTAATATATATTAAAAGTAAATAATATCAATAATTAACTATAAAAATTAATTTTAATTAGCTTAAATAATATTTAATATTATGGTAAAATTAAGTATAAATTCATTCCTAATTTTTCAAATTTTTTCAAATATTTTATCGTATTTTTAATTTGAAGTCAAAATACAGTCGAACTCTGGTCAACGTCCAATTAATAATTTAAAAAAAAATTTCGGCCGAAACCGAAACGGAAACGTATCGATTTCACTGAATCCCGAAATCAAAATCGAAACGGAAACCGTAAACCTTAGTTTGAAGCACCTTCATTAGTTGATGTGCAATGGCATGAAGTATTGGAAGCCATCCATCGTCTACAAAAAGCTGGAGCTATTTTAAGCTGTCGATTGCAAAAATGACGATTACATTTATGTAACAAGTGGAATTTCGAATAAGTGTTTTATTTTATATATTTGAATCTATTATTATTCATATATTTTCCTAGTATGTCTAATGCTGCCAAGAAAGCACACCAATAGAACGAGCAGCAGAAACCAACAAGAAGTCAAAGAATTGTATCATATCTAACCATGAACAGGATTAAGTATATTGGTAGCTAGCAAAACTGAGGAAAGAAAGAAGTTACAGAAGTTTAGTGATCTGCTGGTGGCCCGAACCATCTGGATGCAAGGGCTTCAGTTTTTGGATCCAATGAAGTAAACGATTTTTGTGATCCTGGCATATCAGGTTAGGAATCCGGTCAAGGTTGCCATCCCGAGCAAGAGCTGAATCCAACTGTTCCAATACCTTCACAACCTGCCAAAAGTCAGGCCTCTTCTCTGGATGTAATGCCCAACATTGCTCAATCAAAGCTCGTAGAGCTGCTGGACATTCAGGAGGAACAGTAGGCCTCATGTTCTGAAAATATAATTTAAAATATTCTTAACATAGACAAATACCAACAACTTTAGATTCTTCTGATACAATTCTGCTAACTACATGTATTATGTAAGCGGCTTGTACTAGATCAAAGAAAGTTGACCACCATAAATGCAGAAATTGTGGAGGCAAAAAATATGCTACTGGGCAAAAAACTAGAATTTGCTAAAAGGTTAAAGAACTCAAAAGGGAAAAGAACAGAAAACCTGAATTCAAAACTAGTTTATGTACCTTATTGAACACAGCAAAAGCTGCTTGAACAGGTGTCATTTCTTCATAAGGCATTGTTCCTGTTACCATCTCCCACAGGACAAGTCCAAAACTGTACACATCAACTTTATGTCCATAAGGTTTATGTTTAATCATCTCAGGTGCCATCCAACGGTAAGTTCCAGGGTCCTCAGCTGATGTATCACAATATGCCTCCTCGCAAGCAATACCGAAATCAGCTATCTTTGCACAGAAGTCTTCATCAAATAGGATGTTCTCAGGCTTCAGGTCGCGGTGGATGACACCTTGAGAGTGAATATATTCCATTCCCCGAGCTATATCTAGAGCAATTGAAATTAGCTTGGGCAAAGGAAGTGATCTATGCCCAAGCTTGTGCAAGAATGCTCTTAATGAACCTCCAGAAAGATATTCAGTAATGATGCAAAACACTGGTGGTTTTTTACATGCACCTATCAACTGCATAAGGCCAAAATTTGTGTTAAGAGAATTATATATCATAAAACTTATTGTATTACAGCAAAGAATTAATATACTTGTAATTGGATATAAATATCCTGTAGCATAGAGAAATCCTTACAGGTTATTCTATTGAAAAACAATCTTCGATGTAAGCAACATGGGCATCCTATATTTGTCAAAGTACTGAAGCTTAATTTCGCTGCTCAATATTGCATCACAGATACATCAAAGTTGAAGTTTCATGTCTTCTAGTATGAATTAGATGAACCCACTACTGTGCAGCAAGGAGATTTATTCATACTGATTGCTCCTATCCAACAACCTGATTCTAGCCAAATAACTTCTGATGATGTTGCTAGAGATTCACTAGAGATAACTCCACGAAGATGTCAGCATTGAAATGATAATGAACAGGAGAAACTCAAGCACGGTTTGCCTATTATCGACACCTTCGTTAGTCCTTATGCTAATGACAGGACTTAACTTCTTTCATTGTTTTAATTGGACGAAATGAAAGTACCCTCCAAATCAATATCAACATAGGGAAGATGGCCCCACTGACTTGTTTATGTCTAGTGGGGCATAGTTTTCCTTCTAAATTCAATACTATTTTGTGACTCGACCAACTCAAAATTTTATTTATGCAGATAATAGATTCACAATCATCAATGGCACTAGGACTGTTAAGCACATGTGATCTGGCCCTTCTGGAAGACATATATTTTTTCTATGTCACGGAAAAGTAGTAATAACTTCTGCAAACCTAAAACAGATTACAACAGAAATTAATAGCACCATACCCAATCTAAACTGTCACAGCCAATCCACCAAGACATAGAATGCCTCAAGAGTCACGATACAAATCTACAGAATTAGAGCAGTTTTTATACACCTAAAATGCACCCTAAATCTTTTAGTTTAGTGAAAACATATCTATTCCCTATTTTTCTAATTCAAGTGAAGCTGCCCTAGCAAAATAGTTTTTCACATAATTTATATCCATGATATTCACAACAATCAGGACAGTGATAAAAAAGATAACTAACAGAATGATCACCGACTAACCTTTATCACATTGTGATTATATAGATGAGAGAGAAGAATAACCTCTCTAGTGAACTGCTTCTCCAATCGAGCAGCCATCTCTCCATTTTCATCATCATCTGGTTGCCTTATAATCTTCACCGCAACAGGTTGATCCTTGTAGATACCATGGTATAACCGACTATGAGCCCCAGAGGCAAACCTCAAGCCAAGGTATAGTCTGGAAAGATCGACTGCCCATTCATTGGTGGTTACCACAGCAGTGACCCTTCTTCCGTGTTCGAAATATCTTGCCCATGAAGTCTCCTTGCAACTCTTTGATTTCTGAGAAATCTTCATATAAGAGAAATGCTTTAAGGGACTAGTTTCAGGAGGCAATATGGAATTAAACATCCGATGGTCGCGGGCTTCTCTTGAGAACAACTTGCCGAAAACACTTTCATCATGTCCTCTCTGTGGTGGAGGAGGGGTAGAGAATCTCCTGCTAGCAGATTTAGCTTCTCTAAAAGCAACGGGCAAGGTTCTAGATGGAAGAGGGGACAAGGATCTCTGCTTTTGCTTTAACTGTTTTCCTGTCTTATTTCTAAACAGACTAGATTTACAGTGATCAGGATCTACATGAACCTTCACTGGATTATTAGAAACTAAGCCAGAACCCAAGTTCTTTGACTTCGGATCTTGATCAGGATAGAAAGAGAAACGAGAAAAGTCCAAGCTAGGCCTCTTTGGCTTCGACTTGCAGCTCTCTTCAGAATGTAACGAGAACTCAGCTGGTAGCAACCCTGAAGAATACAGCCTTGAGCTATTAGGCTTCTCTTTATCAAGCTCGGAGGTCGAATGTAACAAAGACGGCATCAAAGGTTTGGAAGAATTGCCTGAGCTCTTTGGCTTAACTTCTGGATTAATGCCAGCTTTGAGGTCGAGTGGAATCGGCGGCAATCTAGACAGATCAAGTCGATGACAGATGGTGTGCGAGAAATTTGTCCTCCTCACCCAGGAGGAGCTCTCTTCCTCCATAGTCTCAGGAAATCCAGCACAAAAAGATCAAAAACAGAAGAAGAACTAGAATCCCGCGTGTGAACAATTGAACAGAGAAGCTCCTTTCATATAAGCCATAGAATTCAAAAGCCATAACTTGGAAAGCGTCCCAAACCATCGAGGAAGCATCTGTAGCAGATGAACCACTGGCCACGTCGACATCAAAGCTTTTCGGACTCCAACTAAGATATGCCATCAGATTGAACTCCTGAAACGGAAAGAGAAGACATTCACAAAGGCCTCCACCAGATGTACTTTTATCACATAGTAGAAAAGAAAAAAACCACTCAAATGGAGAAGTTGAAGAAGTAAATATCAACAGCTGTCAGGATTCCATAAGTCCTACGAATAAACTAGAAATCCTATTGAAGAAGAACAGAAAAATAACAGTGTCACGTTCGATTTGGAGAGGAACTCATGATGATTTTCACTTCGATTTAAGAATACTGATCAATGAACACCATGAATCAGATGGAAAAGATCTCATTTATGCATTGCCAGAAAAGTAAGGTACAACCCAAACTTTAGGAGCAAAATCACAGCTTTCGCAGGACTTCAATAAATCTCAAAAAAGGATAATTAATACAAAAAAGACATCGCAAGCTCCCATTAGATCCATTGAATCTAAAAACACATGAAAATCCCCTTTTAATCATTTTTGCTGCTTGCTTCTTCCAGACTCAACGTAATCCCGACGAAGCGTGAAAGAAAAAGAAGCAGTAAATTACCAAATCAAATTCAAGGACCATACGTTAAACATAAAAAGCCCCAGTCGACACACCAAAAGAAAGAACCACGCCCCCCTCACCATTATTGCCCCATTGACTAAAAAATCACATCAAAATCGCTCCTTCTCTTTCACTCACTCAAAAATCACTCATTTCCTCCAATTGAACCAGGAAAAGATCCACAAAATCCTTGCCTCCTCAGCAGCCAAGCAAAGAGCTCGATCAAGGCGCAAACCCCATCAAATCTCTCCCTCTTTCTTCCTCGCGCTAAACCCTAGCTTCTTCCTTCGCCAGGAGGCCGTCCCTGGCCGCGGGCCCCATGATGATTCATGAATGAGGTTGCATGATTTGCCTGCAAGCTTGCTTGTTTTGGGGCGGTGGCGGTGGTGGGCCCCGCCGAGATGGTTGACCCGGAGATAGCCCGAAAGTCAAAGACGGCATGGGCAGATTTCACAAATGTCGCCTTCGTACATGCCCCGGCATTATTCCCCGCGCCCCGCAGCGGGTCGGATCTTCTCCGAATCCGAACTTGAATCCAATATGGAGGGATGGCCTTTTACATATCAAACCCTGACGTAGGACCTAATTATAGAGGTGTTTCTGAATTTTGGAATTGTGATGTAGTAAGCTGATTAATACGATAAAAAGGATATTTTTGCAAACCTAATAAATACCCTATTTATGGATGAATAAACACATTGGCAAGTTATTGTAAGGGAGAAAGGATTTTTTTTTTCTTTTTCTGATCCCCAGTTTTTATTTGTCTCATATGAACTTCACTATATCTTCACAAACAATCTTTCAAATTATTATAGAAATATAAACTTCTGACTGATCCTAACTAAATTAGCTTCCGAATTCTTTGTTTGAATCCTCAGGAACAACTTAGGAGCGTTTTTGTAAAGAAATCCAAAGAATTAAGAGTAATTTGCCATTGTAGCAACAATAGGGGGCTATATGTAAAACTATTTTGTGAGGAAAAACCCATAGTTTTGCTGGACATTTCGATCGGCGAAGAGTTGTAAAAGTCATCATCAAATGAGAAAAATGAACGTAACTTTTTAAATGAAGTTGATGGCAAGCCAGACAAGTTCCAATCCAAGACTGAAGCGGCTTCTGATGAGATATTCAACATTTCGCGTTCGATCTTTTCGTTATTTTTTTTGGAAAATTACGAACACCCCTGGAAAATTTTAAACGCCAGGGGGTTATTGATAATTTCCGCTTTGTCTCCTCCTCGGTCCAATCCATGCAGATTACGTAATAATACATGACTCCATCGGTCGCTATCATTTTCAGAAAAAAAAAAGGTATTTTGTTGATTTTGGAGCATCAAATTTGATGAATCAAGAAAGAGAAGGAAGTATGAATTTTTATATCCATAATTTCTAGAAATACATTTTATCCGCATAAGACATGAATTAAAATATGAAAAAAAATTTAATTTTTCCAAAAACTTTTTATATTTTTTAAATTCCCAAATAATTTATGTCAGTGTATTTTAATTTATCGTCTGACCTACAATAGTACTATAATATTTATCCTTATACTTATAAAATATATTATATATAAAATTTAAATTAGGTATATATAATTAAATTAAATAGTTATGATAAAAATCAAATAAATATTTTTAGAACTAAGTAATTATAATAAAAAATTTTAATTTTAATTATTTAATTTTAATCATATTTGCTTGACTCTAATCATAATATACTTAAATACAAAATTTGTGCTACTATAAGTATAAAGGTAGATACAACAAGAATATAAAAACAATACAAAATACATGGACCGTGTAATTAAAGTACAGGGTGATGTGATCAATTAAATTTTTAGTAAATTAAAAGATTGTTATGAAAATATTTAGAATTTTAAAAGGGATTTATTAGAAAATTGAGGTTATAGGATATTTTCTCTTAAAATATTTATTTGGCCTTTTGCAATAGACGTGTCGGATTGTTTCTTCAAAGCCGACGAAATGAAATATAGGTCTAGTAACAAGCAAAGGTTCCAGTGTTGAAGGAACTTAGCGTAAATGTACTGTGAATGGAAAACATGGTCACCGATATTGTCCAACTAACACTCTCTGCTAATCATTTTTCATGCTCACTGAGTCATTATCCGATCACTCAGAAAAATTAGGCCCCGTTTATTTTGGAATCAATGTGAAAATTAACTCGTTTTAGAATTATTATTTTTTCTTGTAAAATTAATATTTTATTATTTTATATTATTATTAAATTAAATTATTATAAAAAAATTAAATAGTTTTTTGAACTTTAAATTATTAAAGTTTTAATTTTAATAAAAAAATATAAATTTATAAAAATAATTTACTAATTTTAACATTGATCTTGATCTTGACCCCCAACCAAACATTCCCTAGAAGTTTTTGGACTCGGGCCAAAGCCCAAGTATGGATGTAGGCCCAAGCCTCACTAGGGCCAGGAAATAAGCCATGGATACCTCCAGCTTTTTCTCATGTTCGGACTACCACTCAAATCACTTTTCGTACCTCATGTTCCTCGCCAAAACAATTCGAGATTAAAGGCATGAAGCCTATTGGTAACCGACCACCTTCCTCTCCCAAAAATCTAACAATGAACTTAAAAACAACCAAACTCGAATCCCACCCGTCCATCCACCAAGTCCTTCGATCTCAAAGCCTATGAACGGCTAAATTTGCATCCTCAAAGAGTCAACATTAACGGCTTCCGAAAACCCTAAACCTTTGCATCCATGGACTTGAAAAGAAAGGTCTGCAGTGAGTCTTCCAGAAAATGGATTGACTCATAAAGCCAATGGCAAAGCACCATTTTTCTCTTTTTATGTGTATAAGAAGCGACAGAAGCAAGAAAGAAGATGGAGAAATCAACAAGATGGAGGGTTCCCAAGCTGCGCCGAAGCCAGACCGGAAAACAGTGGAGAAGAACAGGAGGAACCATATGAAGATTCTTTGTTCCAAGCTTGACGCCCTCCTACCAACCCCATCAAAGGTATGAACAATTTATAAGTTTCAAACTACCTTACGTAGTTTTCTCCTGTTGTAGAAGCAGATGATTGAGTTCTTCTCAGTTTTCCCGTGTTGCAGGAATCGTCGGTGAAGCCCGACCGGCTGGAGGAAGCAGTGAAGTACATAAAAGAGCAGCAGCTAAAAGTGGAGCGATTGAAAGAGAAGAAGGAGCGTTTAATGAGTTGCGGAGGAAGGTTGAGGTTTCCCTACGTGGAGGTTCATGACATGGGTTCTGGCTTGCAAGTGGTTTTAATCAGTGAACCGAGCCGTGGCCCGGCCTTTTATGATGTCGTTCACGTTCTCGAGCAGGATGGCATGGCTGTCGTGAACGCGAATTTCTTCATTTTCGGCGACCGAGCTGTGCATACCATCTACTGTTCGGTAATATAGCGTAGAGTTCATCATATGCATGATTATATACAAAGAGGCCAGTATATATCAAGTTGTTTAATTCTTCCCTTGTTGGGGTTTTGATCTTCGTTTTAGAGAGTTGCAGACTCTGGAAGTGGTTTGGATGCTGGTCAAGTGTTGGAGAGATTGAATAAGGTTTTTGGTGGTTCAGATGGAGCTCCTCGAACATGCACTAGGCTAGGCGCTTCAGCACTTTCCATGTATGCTGAAATAGGGAGAACTGAATAATTTTCAGCACTTTTTTGTAGGTGAGAAAATTAGCATTTGATATGAGTAGAATAAATGTTACTGTCTTCCTTTTGGTGTCTATCTTTAAAACTCTATATTGCTATTGAATATGAATCAAGATGAAGATATGTCTACACAATCTCAGCTTCCCAATCCGCCGAACTATGCATAGTTTTGAGCCAGGGCTTCAATCGAATATATACAATTTTGCATGAGTTTGCATGGTGGTGGTGGTTCAGATCCAGAGATATGGCCAGTAAATGGTACATTTGTAAGGTCGACTAGAGTGATCAGTAAACAGATAGTGGGTTTATAACTAATAGTAATTATTTTTAGTCTCATATTGATATAGTATTGGAGTTAAAATTGAATTAAATATTATGACTATCGTAAACCCAACAATAAAATTTTTTTCCGGAAAACTGAAAAAAACAAAATTCTGAAATTGAGTGGATCACGGGCCGCAGACACCTAAGAATAATATTGTGCCGGATCGAAGACATCACATAAACTTTATCCACAATACCAAAACACAAATCAACTAGCCCAAACAGAAATCAAAACCAAATCATCAAACAATAGCCATGAACCTGATAAAAATACATAGCATTCATCAATCAAACAACTAAACATCTTACTTCCCACTGTTGCCATTAGCTGTTTCCTTGCAATTCATGCATTATAATTTAGAACCTGTTGATTTTATAGTGAAATTGCATGATTAAAAAAGTAGAATCGAACACAAAAACAATACACCTGAATACCAGCGATTGAATTTTTCAAGCTATCATCCTCCAAAGTTAGATTATAGCTAGACCAAGCTGGAAGCCAACCACAAATTATTGTCAGTGCAGGCATAAATAAACAAGAATCTCCTTCCATCCAACAGACGATGCTAAAAAATTTAGGGCAAAAACATGCCTCACAAACACATGGTCAGCACCCAAATCATCTGGACAATATTTTTTTCAGATAAAACTAAGTGGAAATTATAACGTAGAACAAACATATCACATTTTCTCATGAAAAATCCATCAAAAGGAGCCACATTTCTTAGAGATCGACAACAACAACAGTAAAAGAACTTGCGGAACATATATCAGAAGGGGGAAAAAAACTGAAGAAGAACGTGAAAGTGTATAAGAGATCGGATCAAATTGTGAGCTTGTTAGCGGCCACGGACAACGGCATTCTGCCTGGCTTCACCCTGTTTGCCGTGTCTGTACACCAGGTTGAGGCGGGATAACTGGCCCAATACTCATAGCCTACCAGACATCAAGATTTTATTTTTCTCAGCTCTTAAAAAAAAACTCGTTATTAAATTTATTATATTTAACCTAATATCTATTTTAAAATTTTGTCGATAAGGTTAAAAGCCAATAATAGATATCCGAAGCAATTGTCCTCGCACCACCATCACCACCATCAGCTTCCTCCGGGCTCATATACCAATTGAACTCCATAAATAATATCCGCTGCATCGGAAAGCTCTTAGTCTCAACAGCTGCTCTTCGCGCCCAAACATCACCCACTGACGAAAAGTGTCTCAACAGCGAGGCTCGAGTGCGAGCAACTGGCTCGCAACCGTCTCCGTCCGGGCATCTTGCGAAAAAGAATCTGAGCTCGAGCTTGAGCACGAGGCGAACCCAACGAAAGACACGCGATTAGAGGATGACGACAAGACAAAGCACGATGGACGGACATTGGTGATCAAAACGCACTGCGAGTGCTAGAGGAGGAGAAAGATCACCAGTAGAAACACAAGATGTCAGATATGGTTTCCAAAATAATTGAAACAAAAAAATGGGGCAAGTAAATACGATACTGATGCGTGAAGTTGCTGTCATCGAGCTGTATTCTCCCTAGCAATTGAATAAACTCAATTTAAGTTACAAGCAAACAACGGCTTGGTTGATTCAAATTGAACTGCTTCATTTCTGATGAACTAACAAATACTTCTTACCTAAATGATTCATACACAAATCGCATACCTTTATACAAAATTTCAACTAAACGGCTCAGGTTACCTGGTTCCAATAAAATTTGCACAAGCTACAAAGCACGCTCCAATATTCCCCGAGAAGAGTTCAATACTGGCTGACAAAAATTCTGCAGGTTCTACTGTATGCCTCCACGGCTAGCTGAAAAGGAACTCCGGCCAGAGGGATATACAGGGCCCATAACAAAGTCTGGAGGCTTGCTGCTAGTCTGACTAGTATCAGCTGGAACTTTTATTCCCAGTTCCCTGGGAAAAGGCCTCGTTGTTGGGTCTACGGCAGTCATCATATTTAGCCCAGTCTCAACTCCAACACTTTGTCGATGTGGGACTAAAGACAACTGCTACCAGTTACAGGCCTATTGCCTGCCTACTGGCCCACTGGCCCCACCGGGCCTTACAATCTCCTCCCCTCAAGAGTTCAGCGTTCTCGCTGAACTAGCCCACATCGATCAAGAGGTGCGAAGTGGCTCTGATACCACTATGTGACGCCCCGGACCCAGTACGATATTGTTCCTGGGCGTCTGCGGCCCACAGCCCACCCGACCCCAGGATTTTATTTTTCCCAGTTCCCTGGGAAAAGGCCTCGTTGTTGGGTCTACGGCAGTCATCATATTTAGCCCAGTCTCAACTCCAACACTTTGTCGATGTGGGACTAAAGACAACTGCTACCAGTTACAGGCCCATTGCCTGCCTACTGGCCCACTGGCCCCACCGGGCCTTACATCCAGAGTAGTGGATCTTGTTCCCTTTTGATCCATAATCAAGCTGAAGAAAGATAGTAAGATTAAATTGTGCAAGTAGCAATTTTGATAGAGAAATTGCAATGGTAGAAACAGGGATGCAACAAAAGGGCCGAGAGACATGGACACATAGTATGCATCATAAAAGATGTTTGTCACTAGTTACTAGGGGAGTCAAAAGAGTGTTAAACCAAATCAATATAGCGAGCCGAACATCAAACCATCCCAAAAGCTTAAGTTCATAAGATATGTGTCTTTTTCACTATATATATTGGACCCTATTTATCCAATATCTGATGTGGGATTAATTTATCACACCTGAAAAACTAATATGTGATCCATACTAACGGATTTTTGTCTCATTTTTTGATTTTTTTAAGAAAAACTAATATGCGACTCAATTCAGTCGTACCATCACGGTAATTTCGATCTTAAGAGTTTGCACAACTTTAAACCTGAAATTTTAATACCATTTATTAAGGGAGACAAAAAAGTGTCAAATCTGATTAAGATAGTGGGTCGGACACCAAACACCTCAAAAGCTTAATTTCATGAGATATTAATCTTTTTCATTATATATATTAAACTCTATCTATTCAATATCCGATGTGAGATTAATTTATCACACCTAATATTATAAAAACTAGTCTAATAATACTTGAGGATAAATATCAACTTCTGCTAATGGTAGTCCAACTATTTCGATGGCAGACAGCATTTTTCAATTGTATATGGAAATGAAGTAGGCTTCACCAACTGATTCCCACGAGGGAAACGATAAGATGTCTTACCTCCTAACTTAATACAAGGAATGCAAGATATACTGCATTAAAAGCTGATAAAGGGATTGCATCTGTACATTTTCTATTTTTCACATATTATATGCATGCAAGATGATTAAATATAAAAGCATGTGAAGTATTTATAGAGTCTGCTGAATCCATTACGGCATGCCAAGTTTTATGTGGATATATCCTATGCAATATTGACCGTAAAAAGCTTTCACTGATAAGGTAAGACAGCAAAAATCATTAGCAAATTCAGCATCATCCTGCCTCTCCTCCCCACCACCATTGCTTGCAATTCTGACCCTCAGTCACTCTGGCCCAAACCAGCCCACTCCTGCCTGCTCATTTAGTTTTATGTTTTTCAAATTTTCATGTTTTTAAAATTCTGAATTAAGAATATACAGAAGTCTCAACCATTTTTGCCTGAACAGTCAATTCAGTTTCAGGCCATGCTTAAACCACATCAACTTATTTCAGTAAATGTCCTAAAATTTGAAAAATTAGTTTGTAGAGAAGCACTCAACTACAGATATATGTGCAATACTAGATGAAGCAAGAATTATCTTTATATAAGACAGATCCCATCCCTAAGTCAATTCATCATGAGGATGCAACAAATCTTCAAACAAAAGAAAGGAACAGGCATGATATCAAGATTGAATATGCAAAAACATGTCATAAACACTGCGTCATGATTTCACATACTTGCGAAACTCGGGTCCAAGTTCCCACTCTTCTCCTCCTTTGTCCTAAGAGATCCTGCAAGTCCCTGTGAATGATACATTTCCTTGTATTTTCTGGAGGTATCTGAGGGCTCATTACCAGATTCAGACAATATGCCAGGTGGAATGGCAGCTTCTAATTGAGCACCGTTCTTGTCATTGCCATCATCTGATATAGCATTTCTTTAGCCTTCTAATAGATTAGTTTAAAGCTGACAAATTGAAAGCAGATGAAACTTTTGGTGCATCATCCCCACATTTCTGAGCCTTTGCCCAAAGTCCGACTGACCAAGGGTCCTGAATGTGACAATCTGTTAGAATAAGGACCCTGAGATTCTTCAGCTGCTTCTAGAACTGGTGCTGGTCTAGGTGGTTCCATTGGAAAGCCAGAAGCAACCTCCTCCTGGCGGGGATTGAATTTCTCACTGCTGCTTTTGGAATTGCGCTGCGTTTCCCTCTTCTGAACCAAAACATTGGATTGAGGAAAGCAATATATATTTGATGACAACACCATAAAGAGTTACAGTAGGAGACGGAGGTCACATGACTCACATCAGAAGGTAGTCAGCACCCAACCAAATGGAAGCCCACAGAAACAAAGAACCACTTGCTCTAAAAACCCTAAGAAGCTCTTAACGATTTGCACAAACCATCAACTTCGCAATTGATTAATTTGCATAGTGTTTACTTTCGATGCCTATTTCATGCTAATGCACTTGCTTTTCTTACAAAATTGACAACGAAAAAACAATAGTGTTGTAGGGATTCCAGCATCTAGATTGTAGCCAGTAGCCACTGACCTACAAGGTAATGCCAGAAAGTAGCAAAATCCAAATAGTAGAATACTCTTTTATATCCATTGCTAATTCTAATTGATCTTCACAGAATTCACGTACCATTTGTTTTTGGCCTTTCGCAAGATAAGTAGGCATTATTTGGTTTTTTGCAAGACTTAATAGCAAAAGCCACAATCCACAGGTCAAAGTAGCAATCCAAGATCAGAGTCATTATTATTCTGGTAGATCCAAAAAAAAAAAAAAAGAAATTACATAAATAAGCACCCATATAAACTATTACCTATAGTGAGGTTGCTAATTCAGCATTGGCATCGGGTGCAGGAACTGCTCTAGATTCCCTTGATCCCTACTTTTCTAGGTCAAGGCTTTGTACCTTGCTTCCCCCCAGCCCTTGTTCTTTACATGGTAAAATGTTAACAAAGTCAAGTCCAATGCACACTACGGGTAAATAAATTAACAATAAAAAGGAGTTTGAATTTATCCTTTAAAATAATGATTGTCTAGCAGATAACCCCAGATGCTAAACAATACTACTTTGCCCTCATGCTTTTTTCTTGGAATAATTTGCACAAATTTTGGTTGAAAAATACCAGGGAAGTACAATTAAGTTCCAATATACATATTGTGGGACACCAAATTTATCCAAAAAACTCTAGCCACTGGAGTATCCTTTATGCATTTAATGGAAGCCAAGCAAGAAGCAATTAAAAGATCAAAGTGGCGCAAATTCCAAAGGCATGAAAAATGAACAACTTGCTCATATAAGATAAACAAATTACATCACCTTATTATATATTAACTGCCTAATTTTGAGATGAGATCATCGTTGAGATCAACGTAAATGAACTACTGAATAACTGGTACCAAATAATTGCAGCTGGCCAGACATTACAAAACATATAGAAGAAAGAGCAGACACGAGGCAGGTAAAACGATATTTTGCGACTCATGGTGACACAGCAAGAAAACAAAGCTAAAGGATTTCGCATGATAAGATGGCAAACAGAAATATTCTCAGAAATCACCTACATAATGTTAATAAAGAAATCAATTATTCATACAGACCTTCTAACTTCATCATCCCGCACTATTGCACGGAGCTCTTTGCTTGGAGGATACTTTGGCAAGCTTGAAAGATCACAGGAAAGTGGCTTTGTTGTAAAAAACTATAAGAAAAGAGAGCAAGTCAGTATGATGTCAAACATCAGACTAATGCAGGGCCCTATCCAAAACAGTAGTAAAGAACCATAAGGAAACAGCACAAGTCACAAAGTAATTGGTTGAACAAGCGAAAAATCTGGCAGAAACCTGTCTAGCAAACAAATCAAACTTGGAAAGAAAAGATAGTAGCATATACACAATGAGTATAGAGCCATGATTACTATAACAGGACAATAATACGAACAAGTATTTATCACTTTTTAAGTAAATTAATGCAAGAGAGGAGGTTAGTAAGAGCAAAATTTGGTTTTCCATATTATGCAATAAGAAGAGTCCACAAGGCACAAGTAAAAATTAACTGGATGATCAAGTCTTGGTAGAATGTGTATCTCTCTAGCCATGAAACGTACACTTTCTGGCTCAAGATTATCAAATCTTACTTTCTTCAAAGCAACAATTTTTCCATTGTTAACATCACGAGCGCAATATACATTACTGTATGTACCTTGGCCAATCTGCAAAAAATGAGATGTCAGGGTGCGCGCCACCGAAAGTCAAGCCAAGTTAAAAACAGATGTCTTTGATTATAGCTAAACAAAAGCAGAAAGAGTCTTGATGCATTATTCCTTTCCTCGTAACAGAATCTACAGAACATGTTGCAGCTAAAATGTATGAGGCATTAATTCTTTCGTAAAAAATCTGCAAGAAAATGCATTGATCAGGTAATTCATCATTTACTGATCAAACACAAGTTAGTTTTTCAAGAGATCGATACCAAGAAACACATGAAAAACTTTTTAATACTTAAAAAGGAAGTACTTCTCTTCGAATTCGCTCTTTTTTTTTTCTGAAAATCGCCCACAAAAAGAGCGAACCAAATAAGAAAAGGAGCTCATTTTATCAAGCTTCCCAAAGGAATCGTTCTAAATTGCATATTATTATCAGAATTCTTGTTTGAAAAAATAAAGCAATTATTTAAATTTAATTTTAAATATTTGATTTATTTAATAAAATCTTTTAAAAAAATGATTTTCCAAAATAAGATAATTAATGATAGAATAGTGGGATTCTAATTCCTAAAATTTTTTTTGTTGCTATTGTGGTTACCTTTTCTACAAATCTAAACTAGAAAAACAAAAAGATTTTTTTTGCTTTCTTTTGTTTTGAATGTCTTAGAGATATACCTCTGTAAACAACCAAATTGGTATCTATGCTCTTTTGGATTTTCTAATTAAGTCCTTATTTTTTTAATTATGCATTAGTTTACATTTGATCAATTCATGTCGCTGCTAAAAAATATGAATTCGTAAATATATTATAAGTTTTTAAATAAGATCGTTATTAGTTTTTAAATATTATTTCTTCTAAATTAAAATTTGTTGAGATAATAAATCAGAAGTTGATATTTGCTTACTATATAAAACAATAGCTAATAAAATAAAATATACATATTTGTATGAAGGAAATATTAGCGAATATACAAAAAATATTGTAAAACTTGTATTATTTACTGCATATTTTATTATATTTATTAAAAAATTCACAATAATTCAATAGTTTACAGTTACATTAAAAAAAGATATATCTGATTATTTTATTAAATTAATATTTTATTTTTTGTTACATTAGTGTATGTCGAATTAAATTTTGAAATATGTATGGATTTAAATTTTACAAATTTACATTAATAGGAATAACATTTGTATAATTACTTTATTTTTTTCGACAACTAGACGGACCTTTGAGTTTTTAGTCGACTGACTTACATAGAAATACAATAATACGAATAAATATTACTTTTTTAATTCTAAATATGATTAAGTTACATTTAGATATAAACAAACATTTGTATACTGAAATGTAAAAATAGAGGGTTATTAGTAATTTTAAAAATCAGATGGGTAATATCATATGAATACGACTCAAAAATTGCTCACTAAGTAATATATATATATATATATATATATATATATTTAACAAGAGATTGGTACTTCTGTTTCCAAGAACTGGCCCATTCCAGCATCCCATCATCCTCTTGTGGTGCAATGTGACCCCTGAGAAACCAATCTTCCCTCTGGAATCTGATGCTCTATCGTTGAACAACAAAAACAAACACTTTCTTCGTGAGACCATTCATTTCTTAGCATCAGTCCATCATCTCCGTTTGAAAAAGAAAACCAATTTAATATATAAAAATTGATAAAAAGCAAGAAGCATATTTATTTTATATCATTAACAGCTAAAACAATTGTTTTAATCTGTTGATGGAGTCTGCTTTTAGTTAAAAGGGTCTTCTGAAATTATGAACTGTTAAGTCTAATTAGTCTCATCGATTTATAAAAAAAAAATCGTGAAAAAAATCGTTAAAAACTCTCCAAGGAACGGATACTCAACTCAATCGCCATACATTTTGAGTGAAATAAAAAGAAAATTTAACATTAATTTTTTACTTTCATCATATGTTTTTTCTTTTTATAATGTATTGGATGAGTTGATGCATCCGATTTCTTACTTTTAGCCGATATACTCATCGGATTCCGTGTCATAGTCCAAAATTGTCTTGCGAGTCGTAAAAGAACTAATGTTTTCTTAATCGATCAAACTCAATATTTATACCCAGGTTTTATGACGCAGGATCGGTTTTGTTTTCGGAACCCAGTAAAATCGATACATTTTGGCTGTTTCGGTCGTTTCGGTTTAGGCCGAAAGATTTTTTAAAATTATTAATTGGGTGTTAACCAAAATTTGACTATATTTTGACTGTACTTTGACTTCAAATTAAAAATATGATAAAATATTAAAAAAAATTTGAAAAATTAAGAATGAATTTATACTTAATTTTAACATAATATCAAATATTATTTAAGTTAATTAAAATTAATTTTAATAATTAGTCACTGATATAGTCTACTTTTAATATATATTAGTCACTAATATAGTCTACTTAATATATAATACATAATTTAATACATATGTTAATACAAAATACGTAATATAATACATAATTTAATACGTAATACATATTTTTTTTACATAGTTTAATGCATAATTTATAAATTCAATACATAATTTAATCCATAAATTAATATTTTAATACATACTTTAATACAAAATACACAATTTAAATAATTTAATAATTTAATAATTTAATACGTAGCAGCAAATCTTTAGTTATTGGTCCCGCCAAACTATTTTTCTTAACTTTGGCTCCTTAATTTTTGGTAATTGATCATATTATTGTTTCAATTTAGCAGATCCATAAGATATATACGCACAATGCAAATTTAGCAGATCCATAAGACATAAACAATAAATAATAAACAAAAAATAAATAGTTTGATCTTCCATATTTCAATTCAATTCTCAACATACATAGTATGTATGATACATCAATTAACATCAACGGAAACTGAAAATTATAATACATCAATTATCAAACTGAAAATTTCATACCTCTGCAACCAAAACAGAAATGGATTACCGATCCACAAAACTCTTTTACTAAGACAGCTGAACACTCGAATGAAATCGTCTGCAAACATCTAGTTGTTTACACTAAGTATATATAAACCGCAAGACCCACAGCCCATCCACCCGTGATTCACGGGTAAAAACAAAGTAATTAATCAATTAATTAACACCAACCGACCAACTGACAGCCATCCACCCCTGATTCCCGGGGAAAAAACAAAGCAACAGTACTAATTCACAGTGATTATATTCATAATTATCTAAATAAAATGTGATTAGCTAAATAAAGTGTAATTAACTAAATAAAACAAACAAGTACAGTAAACCCTAAACTGAGAGCAGGGGGAACCGTCGGTCGCTAGCTGACCTGCGCTCGCGGGGGGAGCTGTGCTCGCCAACTGAGCTGCCATCACCGGTGGAGCTGCACTCGCCGGTCGAGCTGCCCTAGCCGGCCGAACTACACTCATCGCGGGAGCGCGCTCGCTGCCAGTTGAGCCGCAGAGATGCCGCGCGGAGATGCCGAAGATGCCGGAGATGCCGGCGGCGCCTTGAGCTTGCCGCCGGCGCACTGAGCTCGCCCTGTGCGCGCTGTAGTCTCCCCGCACATGCAGAGCTCGCCCTGCGCACGCTACGGTCTCCCCGCGCGCTCTGAGCTCGCCCCATGTGCGCTGCGCTCGCCCTGTGCGTGCCGAGCTCGCCGCCGGAGCCCTGCACTCCCTGAGGCTGCCCCGTGCAGCCTACCGTCGGCCCGAGTCCGCCGCCGTCACCGCGCGTGCCCGAGCTCGCCCGCAATCGCTTGCGGGAGCCGCCACCTTCAACATGCTACAGAGAACCTTAAACCGGCGAATTTCTACCCTGAAATTTCACCCGTAATGGCGCAAAGGTTCGCCCACCTCAGCTCGCCAAACTCGCACAAGCCCACAAGAGTATAGAGGATAAGAGAAGTACAACAACCTTGCCAACCTTTTATTGCTCACATAAAAGGAAATACAACTCTTAACACGGAGTGACACTACAAGTCTCTCTACATGTGTGTGTGTCCAACTCAATAGACCCCCTAGTCTATTTATAGTACATATATTTGGCTGTGAGTAACTGCTGAAGATCATGGAGAACATGTTCCACAATGTTCTCCCTGCGGTTCAACCGCTCCTTGCAGTTCAACCGCTGGAGGCCATGTCCTCCTGGCAGTTAGTTGACTGTTTGGGCTGCTGCCACCTGTCCCACGAGCCCTCAATTGCCTCTTTGCTGGCCACGTGTCCCTTGACAGTTGCAGCTCTGGTTTCTCCAGCCTGCAGCCACGTGTCTTCAGCCTGCGACGCCAAGTGTTCAGGCTGTTCATATGCTCCTGCAGCTCACTTTAGCCAACCTGTCCCGCTGCTCGCTCTGCAGGACTGTTTGGGCTGTTCGGGTCTCCATCCGAATATGTCGTGACTCCGTCACTTGCTGCTATGTGTGCTGCTCGCGCGCACATATGTTGGAGGCAGTCCGTCGCCTCGCATGATCATGCGCTCCCTCGCATGATACTCCTCGTAGTGGCACCAATCACCACAACTGGTTGTTTGCTCGTATGTGTGCTGTCTGTGCACACACACGCTGAAGGCACTCTATTGCCTCTGAGATCATGAGGTCCGTTACATGATCTCGTTGTGGTGGCACCTACCACTCACAACGGGTGTGACAAACTACCCCCACCAGAAGAGTCCGACGTCCTCGTCGGAATAGAGTCCATGTACTCCTTGATTTGTTTCTCGAACTGCCATAGTGTAGAGTCCCGCTCCCACGTGGCATCAGCCTCGCTGCCGCCTTTTCACTTCTTAAGAAAATCAGTTCGTCGATTCTTCTTACTTTGCCCCATAGTCCGGTGAGCAAGGATCTTTTCGACCTCCTTGTCGAACTGCTTTCGAACTACTGGTGGAGCTCTCCTTACTTACTGTATATCTCCAAGCAAGTCCCTGTTGAAAGGTTTGAGAAAACTTATATGAAACGTTGGGTGTACCTTCAGCCTGTCGGGTAGCTTCAACCGGTAAGTAATCTGCCCGATTTTCTTCATCACCTCGAAGGGGCCATCATACCTCGGTGAATATCGTTTCGGCCGAAACATCAAACCATGATTTATACTATGAGATTGTCGAATCCAAAAACTCATATCAACACGACTTGTTATATACCCACCGAGCTTATGTTAATTCCGGGGGTAGAACTGAACGGAGCATTCAATCAATTCTAGTGATAATTCGGTTCGTATAAATGACTTTAATTGACCAATGCAGTGAAATGAATTTGATGTATCATCATTTTGATAATTATCTTCTAGCTTCTGGCGTAAGCTTGACGAAGGGCAATCCTGTCCGGATAAAAGAAAATAAAAAAAATTTGTTTCGTGTCTAAAATTTCCTTAAGAAAATATTTTATTTTTTTTTAGAAATAATATAGATGAAATTGGTATGTGAGATAATTCATGCTAGTTGCTTGGGTTGGCCGATCTGTTGAATGGTCGTGATCAGGCCAGTTCATACTCGTCCGCGATTGCAATGCAAGTGGATCATTAAATCAACCAGCTAATAATCCAACAAGATCGAAGATCCAATCCGATCTGGTCCACTTTAATTTGGATCGAGTCTTCCATCGATTTGGACCTCGATTGACAACAATGTTTGTTAAAATAGACCACGGTCCAGATCGCGTAGGCATTCGCACAGTTATTTAAATGCTGATGAAATGAACATCGATTGAAGACCACGTAAATGAATTGCCCTATCGAAGGAAACAAATTTGAATTGTACATCGTGTCAGCCACAACAAACACATCCACATGAAAATAGTCACGATTTAGTAATCGAATTGATTCAAACGTTACTCACCATTACTAGCCGCTAACCCGATTTATTGATTCACTACTCAACACCGATGATTAGTAATCGAATTTAGTTCGCCATCAGCTCAAACCTGACAGGCACGAAGTTATTATAGCTCTAGAAGCACCTAAGCTGCACCACCATGTCGGGAATGGAAGGAGGTTGGGCAGTCAAGCTACCGGGTCTATAGAATGGCAAATGTAGTTGGACCCGCTGTGCGACTGAACCAGAAATGTATATGTTCATCCAATTCAGAAGTTGGAAGACATGTCATGTCCAGCAAGCGGGTGAGCTGGGTTTTCTTCATTGATTGGTGTTCTACATATGGATGCCAACGCTACCATCCATTCGTAGACCACCAATCAATCAAGAAAACTTAGCTCATGGGTCTCTGCTCCACTGTTTTATTGCAAATAACTCCCTGAGTTCTCAAAATATTGCCATCCTTAACCTTAGTCAAGGGCTCTATTTTCTGATTCAATGTGCACATTGTCTCGCAGCGTTTCGTCCACAATTTCCTACCAGCCTGAGTAGTATAGGTCATCCAAATACGCTACTTCTCTACTTCTATTAATATTTAATTGGAACATATGATATGTTTAATAGGATCAATTTATTAATTAGATTTACTAATTTATGTATAAGATTCTAGAGAATTAAATGTTCCAAAATTGGAGTAAATGTATGAATACATTTATCTATACATCTTAATGAAGTGCATGACTAAACTTTCAAGAAACGCACAGGTGAATATTCAAACGTGTTCATGTTTAATCTATAAATACATATTTGAGTAGAAATTAGAAAGTCAGAGATATATTCATAATAATTGAAAACTATGGGGAGTAATTTGCAATTAACCCTTCCTCCGAAATCCACTCCACCCACAGCATCTCTCTCTCTCTCTCTCTCTCGCATAAATGCCAACTAAGCACTATTCAGCTCAGCACAAGTGTCTTGGAATCTCATCACCCCAATTCCTTCCCTGGTTGCAATCACTTGCGCAGAACCCTAAATCCTCGCACTTCCCTCTTTGCGTCACCGTCCACTACTTCTCAATCCTCAAGATCCGAAAAGCCACCTTCTTTTGCTGAATCCTCGCTCGTTAGTGTTGTTTCCCAAGATCCCAACAGCTTAGGGACACAAAGATGGGGGCTTTTCAAGCAAGAAGCTCCCACAGGAGTGGCTGGTACAAGCCTCTTGCTGGCTCCACGCCATTGCTGACAAGCCAAAAAAGATGGCTTCTTGTTGCTCTTGGCATTGTTTCTTGCATTGCCATTGTTTACTTGTTCTGGGATCAGTTTGGATACCGCCCTGCAGAGCTCAAGATGGATTTTGTGGGGAGGAATGGGACGCAGTTTGTGGTGGATGGGAAGCCGTTCTATGTGAATGGCTGGAATTCTTATTGGTTGATGGACCAGGCTGCGGAGGACTTCAGCTGGCCGAGGGTCAGGGAGATGTTCCGAGCTGGTGCTCAGATGGGTCTCACTGTTTGCAGGACTTGGGCTTTCAATGATGGTTCTTATCATGCCTTGCAGGTCTCGCTTGGCCGGTTCGACGAACGGGTCTTCAAGGTATCCAGATTCAGATGTGCTTTCCTGGTTCTGTTGGATTTAGGTTTGTTTGGTGATGTTTCTTCTATCTTGTTTTTTGTCGCTGCTTCATCTGATTAATGTTAATGTGAGCATGTGGTATTGTTGATCAAGTTTGTTTGTCTCTCTCAAATCATATTTGCCCTTAGAAATTTGAGAAAAAAAAAAAGGAGACTGAAATTAGGCTTTTCCTTAATTTGATTAAAAATTTAGGAGTTTCTGGTGGGAAAAAGATGGAACTTTTCATAACTGCTTGATCTGATTAATATCCTTCTGAGCGTTTGTTGTTGTTGGCTGTGTTTGTCTCACCTAAATCTTTCTAGCTAATGAATTAGATTCAGCTACTGTGGAATTGTTCTTAGAAGTTTGAAAAAAGGGGACTCTTTTGTTAGGATGGCATGTTGGCATCTTTTGCTTGGTGTATATTTTATTTTGAGCCTGTTTATTTTTAGATATGTTGTTTGAGAAGTTGGGAATGACAGGCACTTGATAGAGTTATTATCGAAGCACAAAAACATGGGATCAGGCTGCTGCTTAGCTTGGTTAATAACTTGGAAGCATTTGGTGGGAAGACTCAGTATGTTAAATGGGCATGGGATGATGGCATTGGCTTGACATCGTCGAATGATTCGTTCTTCTTTGATCCATCTATTCGCAGTTATTTCAAGGTTTACCTTAAGGTAACTTTTATGCTTTGGCAAGCTTTGGTTTTCTAAGGAGTTGAGATGACAGTCTTCATTGTTCCTTACTTTGGCAGACAATATTGACAAGGAAAAATCACCTGACCGGAATAGAGTACAAAGATGATCCCACGATCTTTGCATGGGAGTTGATTAATGAGCCACAATGCAGATCTGATGCAACTGGTGACACACTCCAAGTAAGTAACTTCTGACTTCCATTATCAGAAGGATTTAGCCCCAAGTAAAATTTCATGGAAAATTGGCTTCTCTTATTTAAGTGAGAGGTGAACTTGGTAATCAGAATGGATGGTCTTTTCAGAAATTCAACAATCCCCATATTTTACATGGGTTCTAGGTAATATAAATTTATTATAGCTTTGGTTTGGACTAGCAAAAAAAGTTAGGCAAATAGTATCCTGGCCACCGGATAGCTTTCTTTTGCACCAATTTAGTGCCAAAATTGTTAGGCTCCTTGGGGATACACAACCATTATCATTTTCACAGGCTTCCATCTGGAAGGAATCAGTCAAAGGAAAATTGATTTGCAATATCTTTTGTTGCTATTCTGAAAAGGCTTAATTTTTTCTGTTTTACACGTCACAAAATATCAGTGATATTTTATTTAAGGAATAGCTTAGACTGCTTAGTTCTAGAAGTCATACTACATATTTAGCTCGAACTCAGTTGAAATATAAAATACTCTTACTATGCCATTCTCTGATATCTTGATACATGCTAACTGAATCATACTCTTAATGCTAATTCTAGCAGTATAAGAGATTACAGCCATGAATGTTCTTTTGAATATTTATGCTTTCAAATGTGTTCTTTCAAGATCTGGTAGTCTTATCCGTCCAGAGTTCTGTCTCTAAATCTTCTTATTTTGATGACAGAACTCCATAATGACTACCTTGTGTCTTTGCTAGAGTGTATTATTATATAGTAAAAATGCTACTTCGACCCGAGAATTGAGAATGCTATCACCCAAGACATGCATTTCAAGATGTGATTGATTCTCTAATTTTTGTAAATTTTGCAGGATTGGTTTGAAGAAATGGCAGAATATATCAAGTCAATTGACAAGAAGCACTTATTGACAATTGGACTTGAGGGTTTCTATGGCCCAAGCAGCCCTCAAGAAAAGCTCAGCCTGAATCCAGGAGAATATTATGGAAAGATAGGAGCAGATTTCATTCGCAACTCTAAGATCTCAGAAATTGATTTCACTTCTGTGCATATCTATCCTGACCAATGGTAACCAACAAACCACCCATTCCAGACTCTTTCTCTGAAATCAGGGCTTTCCATTTCCAGTATATGCTTTATACTTAGGAAAATCTTTTTCCAATGCAAATTGTACAGAATAGATTTGATATGTTCTTTTTTAGGCTGTTGGAAGCTGATTTCGATGAGAAAACAAAGTACATAGCCAAATGGGTGAGCTGTCACATTGAGGATGGAGATACAAAGTTAAGAAAACCGGTCTTGTTTACAGAATTTGGGCTTTCAAACAATAACAAAGACTTTGATCACTCCCACAGAGAAGCATTTTACAAGTCCATTTATGATATTATCTATGAATCTGCAAAGAGGCATGGAGCTGGAGCAGGAGCCTTAATTTGGCAAATTTTGGTGGGAGGCATGGAGCAATACAATGACGATTTTGGTTTTGTCCTCGGTGAGAGGCCATCGCTGGATAAACTGATCAAGGAACAGTCCTGCCGCTTAGCTGAAATAAACTATGGCCAAGATATGCAAAAAATGTCCTACAAGAAGGTCTGCTAACAGTCAGTAATTCTTCTGAATGTTTCACATTTTTCAACTTCTACTGTTCTACAGGATAAAATTGTTCGAAGGCGAAGGTCACTTGTGCAAATTATGATATCGTGTTGCTCTTTTTGCTTTAATTTTTCAGAAAAGCATTGCAAATACAGTGAAATATTCATTGGGATGAATGGAAGCTTTTTTCTATGCCTTACATATTTTCTGGATGTTGTGTTGCTTCATCCTGTGAAGTCTTGCAGCGATAAACATCATGATGTTTCCAATAGATACCAGATTATAGTAATAGATGGTTCATTAAACAGGATATATGTTTGGTACAGAACCACAAAAAGCAATACACTTAGCACACATCCAAACCTAGGCTATATATGTTATGCTTCTTCAATCCATTCCTTGCCATGTTATTATAGATTCACGGACACTCATAGTCATGTCCTTCACTTGCCACAGCTACAGTCCGTGCAAGTACAGTTGGCGCCGCACTTGCACTTGCCATCATGCTCTGCAGCTGCCATGAACTCGACAGCATCTTCAAAATAGCTGCAACAAGTAAAAAGAATAAAACTTCTCTAGATTTAGTAATAGAACAGCAGACTATCTATGTGCTAATACTGTACCTCTTCTCAGTTTCAGCAATCACAACCACAAAGCTGTTTCCCTTCTTCCTGCAATCAACATACAGATCATTAACAGACAAAACAGCTTTGCTTCGGACTTGTATTGCAGATCAAGGAGCCAGCGACACTTACACGCACTGGCTCTTGTCAGCACAGTCACAGTTGCCGCAGGTCGACATGGCGACTGTAGTAGAATAAGAAGCACAGCACAGAAAGCAGAGAAGGTTAATAAGCTCACTGCAATGGCTTGGGAAGAAGGAGAAGGCCAGTATTTATAGGCGTTTCAGGATGAGCAAAAGCTATACAAAGGGATTAGAGTGCACGAGCCCTACACGCTTCTCTTTGATTTTTTGTTCTGAGTTTGTGGGTGGCACACGCCTCAAGGATCACATCCAAAAGAAATCTATATAGTGGTGGGGAATGGCTTCATTTACACCTCTGATGTCTAAATCTGTGTGTTTCGGATATCGCATAGTTTTGTGTGCATATTTTGTGTAATATGATGATGAATTGCTAAAAAAAATGTTGCGAACTGTTTTTACGTTGCCAAAGAAGTTCTATTATTGAAATTCAGTATTGTTGAGGCTTGGATGATGTATAAGAGATTTCTTAAAATAGTTCTACAATCCGGGTTTAACAGTCGAACTTTTTTGAGAATAACAATGCTCAGATGATTTGGATAAGAGTTTCGGTCTAATCCTATTATCCTCAACAAAGGGCTGTTGTGGTGTTTTTAATGAGACTTCAGTTCATTTACATTCATAAAAAAAGTCTGCAACTTATAATAAATATTACACATTAAAATTTCAAATTCTTAATTTTTTACCTAAAAAAAAAGATATAAACATTATGTCAATTATGTGTATTTTAACAGTCAGAATTGAACTTAAATCAATATTAAAAACAGAAAAAAAAAATCAACATTTGCAAATTATATATTTTTCAGAAAGAGCTAAAAGATAGACTTCCATATGGAAATGGAGTCAGCTAGATAGCAATAGAAGTCAGTTTGCCAATCTATACGCTCTGTCAACCAGTTTGCTGGTCGGCTAGCTTCACAGTAGACATGTTGCAGGATGCTACCCAATAATGCATGAGGCCTTTAATAGTTAGAATTTTAAGTTTCGGTCCAAACATTTTGATTAATTTAATTTTAGTTTTATGGCGGTTTTATATTCTTGCTCGTGCCCATGCCTGTGCCATCGTCGACCTCGTGTCCGTGCCAACACCCATGCCATTGTTGACCTCGCGTCTGTGCCCATGCCCTCGCGTCCGCTGTACGCCCACACTCGCGCCCTCGCGACGACCGCACGACCGCGCTCGGATCCTGCACCGGCCACACATCCGCGCTCGCATCGGCTTGGCCCTCGCACCGGCCTCTGACGCCTGCACCTGTGCGCTCAACAACCTGGCACCTGCACCATCGCTCGCCTCACGCCTCGCGCTAGCCTCTGGTGTTTGCACCCTAGTGTGAGCGAAAGCCAGCTCGCTAGCCTAACGCCCGCGTCCTCGCCGTCCTCGCATTCGTGCTCGAGCCCTTCGTTGGCATCGTGCTCGTGCCCTCCTGTCAGCCTCTGGTGCTCGCGCCATCGTCAGCCTCACGGTCTCACCGGCCTCGCGCCTATACTCACGCCATCACCGGTCTGTCTCCCACGGCCGCTAGCTCACGCCAGCCTTGCGCCCACGCTGGCACGCTCATGCTCTCGGCGGTCTCTGCTAGAAACTGTTCACGTGCATGAGACTGTTCACTGTTTTTAAAAAATTTTAAACATATTATAATATATTTTAATTTTGAATTTAAAAATAATTAAAATTAAATTAAATTTTGATCAAAATATAATTAATAAATAAAAAAATATTTTTGTCGAAACTGAAAATGAAAATGATTTTGACCGAAACGCGTTGATTTTTCTAAATGTCGAAACCGTTTCTGAAATCGAAACTTAAAACATTGGTTAATATATAAAAGCTAAGCATCGAAATGTTAATATTAGAATTTAGAGATGATTACATTTAATATTCTATAATTTTTACTATTTACATATAAGTATTTTTGAATATTTATTTCTAATAAATTTATGCCGAATCACAGGAGTTAATATTACTGTAAGGTTGGTACTCAAAATCGTTAAACACAAATATAAATTATTTATGAAATTTATATAAACCAAATTAGAATCATGTAGGGGTTTATAGGCCAAAAATTTTTTTTAGTGAATTAAATATAATTATTATCTTTAAATTTAAAAGTTGATCTAACCACTAAATAATTAACTATAAAAATTAATTAAAATTATATTTACTATTATGATAAAATTAATAATAATTTTTTATAACTTTTTATAATATTTTGAAAATTTTTAAAATTTTTTTATTTAAAGTCAAAATATAATTAAACTCTAATTAATACGTAATTAATAATTAAAAAAATATTTTTATCGAAACTAAAGTCAAAATGATGGAAACAATTAAAATTTATCGGTTTCGGATGTGGAAATCAAAACTTAAAAACTTGTTTAATAATATCTATATAATTTGCGAGTACCACGGTTGAGCGAGCGCGTTCTGAATAATGTGTACCTGTGCTTGTAGCATAAATCTAAAAAATAATAAAAATAATTTAATGATGACCACATTGGGCGAGAGGATCAATCATTAACGGTCAAATCAGTCAAAGAAAGTGAAAGGACCATGGCCCTGTCAAACCAGTCGAGAGTCTGAGAAACGCCCACGGGCCCTTCCAACCTGCCCAATGTGAGAGAAAGGCCCATGGGCCAAGGCCCAAGAGAAATGGTAAGCTAAACTAGCTTTAAATTCTGAAGTATGAGTCGTTTTGTCTGTCGAATTGGATCGAAATCGCACTAAAAACCAAATCCGAGATCGACGAGAAATCTTTAGGCGCATTCAGTACAGAATTTTTTTTAAAAAAATAAAAGCGGGCTAATTCTTCGTCAAAGCTGTCCTTTAGATCTTTGTTTCAATTCATTTTCTACTGCTGTTGTTTATCATGACGACGTAGAGCAATGTCTCACAATAAGTAGAAAAAGGATGGTACCATTTCGAGCTGCGACAACTCGAACATAAATGGGATCGATGAAGATTAGAGCAAACGAGTCCACCCGAGTCCTCGTCCGCGTGCTGAAAAAAGCTGATTCGGTTTTGCTTCTTTCACAGCCCAGTTATGGACATGTACCACTCAAATGAGCAAGGTACAACAATAAGTAAGCCTTAGACGCCACCAAAACAGATTTATTCCCCCACCTCTCATGGCCCTAAGCTTATTAAACTGACCTAATGATCCAATCAAACCAAATCAAACTGGTTTTTAGGCCACACATCTCATTAGCATCTCGAGAAAATGTCACCACAAGCAATGCCACCAAGCATCATGGTGGTGTGAATTGGATTTGAGCTTGTATTTGGCCTAAATTTTAAAATATTTGATTTAAAAAATTTTAAAAATTATTGTGTTGACTATCGAAAATTCTAGAATAAATTATTTAAATATTATTGAGTCATAAATTTGTTTTAATCAATGCGGTTGTCGTATTATACTTATTAAATGATAATTTCAATCGACGGCTGACGAACGACGAAAACCATAACGTTTCAGTTACTGGAGATAAGTATTCATTATTTTTAATTTTTTTTTAAAAAAAGAAAATATACTTCACTCCTGTACAATCCCTTTTTACTCATTAAACAACTAATTCCAATTATAAGACAAAGACAGATAAAAAAGATCACCTGATCGAAGTGTATCTCAAACTTAGTAATTATTAAGAAAAAAAAAGACTTGCATATAAAAAAAAGCCCTAGCCTCTTGGGCCCCATAAATGATATAATATCTAGATGATAGACCAATAAAGCATCCTTGATCCTGTAAATCCTAGGCGAAGGGTAAACCACCTCAAAAACCTACAGGCGAAACTTCCAAAAGAGAGAAAATTTAATGGGAAGCAGCGGATATGGACCCCAGAGTAGGGTATGTGGGGTGCTCCTGGGGTGGCGGTGTCATCGGGAAATGATGTGAGCGACCAGGTCGGTTGAGCGTCGCTTTAATGGATGATCGATCCTTCGTTCCTTTCCCCAATTTCTCCTACTAAAACTCCCCTTCCCTTTTTCTCCCGCTCTCTCACCCCTCACTCTCCTCCTCCTCCTCCTGCTCCAGCCCCTTATTCTCTACTCCACAGGAATACAGACCGCCTTTTCTTCTTCATCGTCGCTTTTCGCTCCATTTGTGATCGCCATTGTTCTTGCTTTCCTTCCCGATTTTGTTTTCCGATGAAGTAGTTGCATTGATACATTCCTTGCTCCTCGGGCTACCCCGGACATCCGAATGGGTGATCACAATACAACGATTTCAGAATCAGAAGCCAGCGCCAACTCCAGCAGCAGCACTACCACCTCGTCGCCCCCGTCCCCCGCGACGGAGACTTCCAAGCCTGAGCCCGCGAGCGGGGGCAAGCGGGCACGCGACGGCACCGGCAGCAGCAGCCGCCACCCGACTTACCGCGGCGTGCGGATGCGGGCGTGGGGGAAGTGGGTCTCCGAGATCCGCGAGCCGAGAAAGAAGTCCCGCATCTGGCTTGGCACCTTCCCCACGCCCGAGATGGCAGCCCGCGCGCACGACGCCGCGGCGCTCTGCGTCAAGGGCGAGGCGGCAATCCTCAACTTCCCCGAGCTCGCCTCCTCGCTTCCCCGCCCGGCCTCTTGTGCGCCGCGGGACGTGCAGGCGGCTGCGGCCAAGGCCGCCGCCATGAACCCCGGCGGAACGGCCACGTCGTCTCCGTCCCCGGAGGAGGTGTCAGATGAGCTCGGCGAGATCGTGGAGCTGCCGCGGCTGGGCGACGAGCTCCTCGACGCGGCGGCGGCAGCGGAGTTCGTGTTCCAGGATGACTCGTGGGGATGCCCGGCGCCGTGGATGGAGGGCGAGATGTTATCGGATCCGGGTTGGAATGACGGTTTTTTGCAAACGGGTCTCCTGTGGGACTATTAGCGGAGCTCCGTTAGTGTATTTTGTTTTTCTATAGGCTATTTTTTTTTCTTTTTTTTTTTTGTGCATTTTGTCTCCTTTTCTTTTCTTTTTTCTCCCATCGGGATCAAATAGGAACAATGTATAGTGTTTGTTTGGGGAGAAATTGGAGTGGGAATAATGCAGGGTGATATATATGTGGAGTATAAATCTTTTGTGAGATTCTCATTTTCTTTTCTAATATAAATGCAATTTGTGTTTTTTATTGCAATTCTCCGTCTACAGCTGAAAATCAATAGTTCAAATTCACTCTTTCATTAAACTGAGTTTCTGAGACTTAATTGTATCTTTTTAAAAAAATTTTACTGAAAACAACAGTTTTTTATTGTCCATTAATTGGTATCGTTGAGATGCTGATGTTTTGATCTTTCCAGTTCTGGCATTCATGTGCTTTACGTGTATGCAGATATTAAGTACTTCCATAAAATCTTTTATTTTTCCCTACATATTTAGAATAATAAAATGCTTTTTTTCATAAAATATAATAATTTCTTTGTTTATTTCTTTGCGTGCATGTGTTAACCCTAATCATGCATTGAAGGGCCTTCATTAGGAATAAGACATGATAGACCTACCAATTTGTCTAGACCTGTGTAAGTACGAATCTGCCCTTGATGCCACGTCATCCTTTTCCTTTCCGGCACTCGGATGAGTGTACGGACAGCTGCAAAAGCTTTTTGGGACGTTAATCCACGTCGGGGGCAGCATTGGCGAATAACAAGTATTTGGCAGCTTTGTCTTCGCAAACTAAAATAAAAGAAATATTAATAATAAAATAAAAGAAATTTTTTGTGAATCTAAATGATAAATGCTGACGAAATTTACAATAAACGTATCTGTTGATGGGTCTCGCTCGCCACACATTCGAATCGAGTGGCTCTTTAAAATTTTGATATATTAAATTATTTTATTTTGTTGATTTATAAAAAAAATTGTCGAAAATCTTTCGGCGATAATTATTTCAATATTTAAATAAGGTCATAAATTTAAAATAAAAGAAAAAAAAAATAGTTCTCATCTTCGTATATATTTATTTTATTTATATTAATTTAAGACTACTTTAATCTCTTAAATTTCGTTTGGTTTGGGATCACGAGCATAATAGGTTTTTTGTAAATTTTTTTCTCATAAAATTAATATTACTTATTTTATTCTATTCTGTAATTAGATTAAATTATTATAAAAAATTAAAATTTTTTCGAATTTAAATTATTAAAGTATTAATTTTGATAAAAAAAATATTTAATTATAAAAATAGATCGTCTGATTCCTTCTTTTTGATTTGAATCAAATGGGTACGTTTTTAGTCAATATCTAAACTGAAATTTATTTCAAAAATCTTTCCGTATTATGCTCTTCCGGTAACGATTACATATTAGTTTGTAGCATGTTGATTTTTTGGGATATCGGTCTTACGGGAACCAAAGGCGTTGTAGTTGAACGCGACTCTCTCCAAATCTCCGAATTGGTCAATACAATTTCTCATCGATGAAATTATTTTTAAAAATCTACCAACCCGCTCGAATGATTCGGTATTAGACAGAGGTTGATTTTGAATCGGTGGCTTGATGTCGACAGACAAACTACACAAATTGGTTTGCGATATCAACAACAACATTTGCAACTTCTTTTAGTGCGATCGTATAGAAGAAAATCTCGTAGCGTAATTTTCCATCTCATTTAGGTGAATAAATCAGGATTAACACGATACTTATATTATTATTTCGATTTTAGGTCGCACTAAATATTAATTTGATATTGATTAGGTTAATAATTCGAGATCTCAAAATAATTTTCAGACGTGAGTGAGGCTGAAGTCGGGTTGGACTCGGTTGACGCTGTGGAGAGCTTTGTGTGGAATTGCAGGAAGATTAGAGGGGGCTATATGGAAGAAGGTCTAGATTTTATGTGGGTGAAAACAACGTTAGACGTAGGGATTCACGTGGGAGCCGCACAGATTTGGATGGCGACATTTCATTTTGGACCCTCCCAAATTTGTGCATGGTTTTGCGTCGATGTCCATTCTTTTCTCCGACATAGTTGTATTGAAATTTCCCACGTCCGTGCAGCATATTTATTTTCTTCCACAATTATTCCAGAAAAAAATTTTGGTTCTAAAATTCTAAAATAATTTATTTTCCAAGTCCTTGATTGATCGATCAAGGTTGATGTTTTTTCTCGTGTTTTTTACATGTGAACCCCTGAACTCTTCTTAAATTTCGCCTAATGAAACGTTCAAAAAGAAGATAATGAAAAGGTGAGATAATCAACTTCAAAGTTTATAGAGTGCTGTTCATTTGAAAATGATGTAAATGAAAAAAAAATATGAAAAATAAAAATTTAGAGAGAAAATGATGAGATATGTGGACCTCTTCCAATCAAATTGTGTTCGTCTCTATTCTCACACATTTTTCAAGTCCTTCTATCCTCCAAACAACTACTGAAATGATCATATAATTGAGTTTGATATTGCTACGAAGCAACACTTTCCATCTATTCCTTTCTCTTCAAAGAAATTTTGGGTCTATTCAGTTGCAAATTTTTTAAAATTTTTAAATTTCAATTTTCATCACTAATTTTATATTTTTATTTTTATAAAAAACTCAAAAAAAAATATAAAAAATATTTATTTCAGTAAAATATGAATTTTTTTGTAAAATTTATAAATGCTATCTACAAATTCTCTATCTCAATTGGTGAAGGTAAAAAAGCATTTAAGAGAAGCGAACTCCAATGATTTTTTATACCTCGAGCGTTTTTTTCTCTGTCATTGTTGAAATTCATAATTATCTTTTTTTTTTTTCAGAAATTCTGTTGCAATTATTAGAGTTCGTATTTTTCAACTATTATCCACTTTCACCAATTGGAACAAGCAGAAAAATTTTAAAGAAAAACTTATAGATAGAATTCACAAGTTTTATTAAAAATTAATTACATATTTTATTAAAATAAACACATGTTTTATTTTTTAAAATTTTTTATAGAAATAAAAATTACATATAAAAAATAGAAAAAAATTTCTGTAACTAAATATACCCTTAATATACACAGAAAAGAAACAAGAGACCCCACGCGCAATGCCTTCTATTTCACATTCATGTCCATGCATGCCCCAAAAAATATGGGATTCCCAATTAATCTCCAAACCGTAATTATTGCTATAATTTGCGGGTTTTTCTTAGATAAATACACCTTTTGGGGATTTTTGGGAGATCCAGATGCAGCCAATCTGTCCGAGTTCATCCTCAAATCACTTAAAAAACCAGAATCAATGAGAAAAAAATAGTCTGAATAATCTGAAGACGAAGAAGAGAATGATAGTTGTGAGGCTTTGAGCTAGATCGGCATTATGTCCTTTCACGAAGCACAGTACTTTGTGTGAGGCTTGATACCTTCCGTGGAGCTTGGTTCGATAGAGTTTAGGGTTCCGTTTGGTTTGGAATCAATCTCGAAATTATTTTTTTCTTATAAAATTAATATTATTTATTTTACATTGTTATTAAATTAAATTATTATAAAAAATTAAATAATTTTTTAAATTTTAAATTATTGAAGTATTAATTTTAATAAAAAAATATTAATTTATAAAAATAATTTATTAGTCTTGATCTTGATCAATCTCCGTCCTAAGCAAACGGTCCCTAGGATTCGATTTTAATTCTTAGTTCTAACTAAAGAAGCAAGCAAGAGACCCGCAACAACACCCGTTTTGGATTTTTTTTAATGAAGTAGAATGCCGATGAATTCGAAAACTGGTACATTATTTTCAGTAGCTGGTTTGTAATCATGCGCATTTTTAAGGGGTACTTGTACTTTAATTATGTATCTTTTCACAAACCATGTGATTAAAATGTTAATTATCCTGTAATCATAGTACTACAATTAGCCCGCTTTTCAACAAACAAAACTTGGCGTCTTCTAGTAATGAAACGGATCGATAAGCAAAAGGTGGCGAGCATCACAATCTACTAAGAATTGATAATATTCTTTAGTTCTTGTCTTAGCTCAAATTCCAAAATACTTTGGTTTATTCCCCAACCAACTCTTATGAAATCTAGATTACAATACATATAAACATCCTCGTTTGTTGTGTGATGATGCTTAGAGCATGGCTAGACACGAATGCAATTGAGATGGAATATTGTTGTATACTGCTGCTGCTGCTGCAAAACTATACTTGGTATTCGGAGAATAAAAGTAGAGAAATTAACCTTGGAGCAATGCTTTGATCTAGCTTTTTAGAGGGGAGTAGGAAGCATTGATGAAGCACTTCAGAGCAGGGCATTGTTCCTTGAAGAGCCTGTATGGGGAACCTTAACACTAGCTGTTTTGGTTGCAACCTAGATTTCGTTTATGGCAGTAAAATGCTATGCATGGACCCCATGACCCAACAATAACTCCAATTTAGGTGATTGTTAGAGAAGAGAAGATTTCACCGCTTCCTCCTGAAGAAAGTTTCTTTTCTCCATCTTTCAATTTTAAATGAGATATTTGGTATTTGTTAATTGTGGATTGGAATCCAACACATGCCCACTTTGAAGACCCGGCTCAATAAAAGACATGTCGAGTTAAAAACGCCTACATTCGGTCTGTCTTCGACACCTTAATGACAGTAAAACCTCTTCATTTTATTCGGTTGTAGACTATCAATCACGCTAAACAATGTACATTGTTGATTGTATCTTGTTTTGCATTTTTTTCCCCTCTCGATTTTATGCATCTGTATATCTTTTTTTGATCCAATCTAGGGTTTGTCCTCAACAGTATTTGCAGCTCATTTTAGCTTTCGACAAATTAAGACGAAACGACAAACAAGAAACAGCTCAGTACTACCCAAAAAAAAAAAAAACAAGAAAGAGACCCTGTTGTGTACAACAGGACTATTCAAAACAACATATTTCAGCTATGTATCCTTGTCAAAGTAGGTGGCATCGATGCAGATTTTGGAGTTCGGTTTCCACCATTTATTCGTCTTCCATCTCTTGATCTATGCATCACAATTTGGAGGAGTTCAGGGACACGCCTGGTCCACGCCCCATCCTCCGTAGTCCTCACGCCCTTCCACTTTGAAATCAGTCCAGCGCACATGATGAGAAAAAACGAGCCATTTCTGAGGCTGTGGGGGTACTTTTTGTTTTCAAGCACAAGGCCGAACAAATGAATGGCAGAAAAATAAGATAGCTTGTTGCTCATTTTATAAGCTCGCTGATCAATACATGTTTGGGGAACATTGGGAGTGTGCTGCCAAATGTGTCTGGCCCAGTGTGGGGCCTCCTTCACATGACTCAAATCACATTGTTTTGTAAACTCTTTGTGACCAAGTTCTTCACGGTGAATAGTATATGAAAATTTAACCTAATAGGTCTAACCCGATTCCAACCACTAATTATATTCATCTTTTATAACTAAAAAATCACGAGTTTAACGGAACACAGTTTTGACATAAACTATAAACTCACCTTTTAAATTATGGATGAGTCAAGTTCCAATTTGGCTATTTGATATCCAACCACTTAGAATGGATGCTAGAGGAGCATGAATGTATCTTGGTGTTCTTCATCATTGCTCTTATGCTTTACTTTGTCTGAGGTAGTGTTTGGATGTCCCTTTAATTTCGGAAGCGGTGGAAATGAGGCTATTTTTGCTTTCTGCGTTATCTCAATGCACGTCATTTTTGAAGTATAGCTAAAATTGCCAATTCCAAATTATTTAAAAATAAACTATGATCCATTTTGCCATTTTCTCTAGAATGGATGAGAAAAGTGGCTAAAAGGTGGGAAAAGTGAGTGGGGCCCACCTCTCTCGCTCTTATGCTTTCGCTTCTCAGAAATGGCGGTTTCACCACTTTGTTTCTACTTTGCTCTCAGAGCTGGCATCGTCCTCATTGTTGCTCTCGTGCTTGCCAGAGCCACACCCATGGTGCCCTAGTGGGGCCTATCATCCCTATTCACGCCTCCAACCTCACCCTCTTTGGCCTCCTCAATTCGTCCAAGCTTGACTCAGGGTTGTTCTAGTTGTTGCCAACCAACCCCACACTCATCGAAGCTATTCTTGTGCTAGTTTAGAACAACATGTCATCCCCAATCTCACCCTTGACTTTGCCCTTGCCGATCTCCTCAACTTGGTCGAGCCTAAGCTCGGAGCCGCCCTTGCCCTCGCTAACTTTTCACTCATCACTATCACCCTCACTATTCTCCATCCGAACAGTAAATCCCAACCCTAAACTTGTAATTGCATTTTTCTAGTCGGTAGTTTGGTGGCTTGTAATTATATTTCTTGATTGCATTTTGCTGAGTATTTCATTTGACTTTTATGATTTTTAATAGTATGATGTGGCCCCTATCATGGTAATATTGGCTTGGGCTATTTTTACAGCATGTATTGGTTCGAATTTGTGTGAAATAATTATCGACGGTGACTTAATTTGTTGTGGGAGTGTGAGCTAAATGAGATATATATTTTTAAGGTTGTTTATTATGACATGGTTGGATTTTGGATATTATCATGTGTAATGAGTATTATATTTTTAAGGTTGTTTATTATGACATGATTGGAGGCATTTGAATGATACATAATGTGTAACTATATTATTGGATGTTTTTGGGTTTAAGAGCTTCACTTTCTCCTTCCATAAGACAATAAGTGAACTTGTAAAAAAACCTATGTAGTGAGAGCAATGATAAATTTTGATTTTCATTATACTTGGATGTGCAACCATATAATGAAAGAATTTTTGAGCTTGCTGCATTAGGATCTTTATGTTGTTGTTGATACCCATAAAGGAGAAGCTCGATTGTGTCACACATTATCATTATAATGTTCGCGTTCCCATTTGTCGCTATCTTTGTATTTTTATTGAAGTTTGAGACATGATTTTGAAATTTTTTTTGCTTATTCAATTATTATATTTTCATTTTTTCTCTAAACTTGGTGAAATTAGATGGATGAAAATCAGTGTGTTCATATACAAAAAGTTCAGGTTATTAGAATGTTGATTTTGGTTGCACTTAAGGCATTATTTTGATACTTGTTGAATCAAAAATCCAAGATTAATATAGCACTTACTCATGGTCTGCAACATCTATGAATTAGTTTCTTTTATCATATGATGTAAAAGAAGAATTATTGATTATACACATGGATAGATTTCTCTATCTTTTTACGACTTACAAATATTATGTGTGGGAGACTAATAATAGAACTATAATGCCCCACCTATAATTTAAGATAAAATACTAGATTCATACTTATTGTTTATTATGATTGCTTTAATTTATGTTAATTATTTGTGTTTTCCCTTAGAATTGTATCAGTCTCTTTGATAGGACATATCGATGCATCTATGAGCATTGAAAATCAACCTCAATTTCGTGGATGGAAGGAAATTATACAAAATATCTTATGCTTTGTCAATATAGATTTAAAGTATCAATACATCCTCACTAATTGTGAAGAGTTAGTAAATGATTTTAGAGTCTTAAGAGATGCTATTTTCTAATCATCATCCAGTAGTAATCGTTTGATTGAAGGTTTAGTTTGTTAAATTTTAATTTTTCCTTCAAGTTTGGAAATGCAAAGCCATATATTTTTTGGACTTAATATTGGCATTCATCTGTATCTCAGGTAAATATTATTTGATTGATGTTGGGTATATAATAATGTCAAGATTAAGTTTTTCACATAAAAATGTTTGTTACCATTTGAAGGAACATGTAGGCCAGACTCCTTAGAATGGTAAGGAGTTCTTCAATTTATGACATTCTTTAGTGAAAAGTAAAGTAGAGCAGCCATTTGGATTGTTAAAGTGTCACTTCAAGATCCTAAAAAAATACCTTACTTTTCATAAAAAACACATATAAATATAGTTCTGGCTTATTATGTATTGCATAACTATGTTATGACTATGGATTCTACTGCTTATCTAATGAATAAGTCACTACAAGAAGAGGAAGAAGAAAATAGAAAAAAGAGTTTAACGAATATTAATTTATATCATTGCCAATAACTCAACGAGGACAATATGGAGTACGACAATAATAGCTTCAGTTAAGGGACTTGATTATAGAGGTAATGTGGGCCAAGTACAATTGTTAGATCAAATATGAGCTTCTTATATTTATGTATCATAAATGACTTATTATTATTATTTTTATATTTCATGGATGACTTCTAACTTGTTATTTTTACTTTTTTACTTTTAATATGAAGCTATCATTTTTTGTGATTTATGCTAATGGAATATACCATTTCATTTGAAGATAGTGGATCTGCTTGGGTAGATGGAAGGGGGCGTATTTTTTTACTAATTCGGGTGATTTCTCATTTGAATAGGTACCTGGGCCCACATTAAAGGATCAAAAAAAGGGTAAGGGTAAGAAAGATATCCTCAAATATCATTAGGCCCAATAAATCTTTGATTTTTTAATTAACTTTTTGGTGGACCAAACAAATAATGGTATGCAAGTAAATAAATCCTTCAAAAATTTGACCATTAAATGAGGTTTTCAATGTGAGGATCATTATGCAACATGTGAAGAATTATTAATGTGCATTAGAAAAGAAATATATTAAAATAAAGATAGCGAAGGAAACCAAGGGATTGGTTAGAAACTGTCAGACAAATGTTTGCTAATTATGTATTGGTAAGGAATATGCAAGTTTAAGTTGAAAATTTATTAACGAACTCTAATTTTTTTTTTCAATTTTTTTTATAGTCTCACAGGGCCTTTATCTCTGTTATCAACATACCAATCCACAATTATAACTAACTCATGATCATTTGTAGTGCTAATTAGGCTACTATATTCTCAGCATGTACCATTACTCAAAGATTTAATACTGAAAATGTAGGTCCGGGCATATCAGATGTTGAGAATCCCAAATATATCTTGGTCTGAGTTCTTGACTAATGATATGGATGACTCTAAAATTCGTGAAGTCCCTCCATTTCGATACTCCTATGACAAATATTTTCCTAATCCTTTTGTTCATAATAAAAGGGCTCCAAAACATGTAGGTATCATTCAGAATGACTTTCAAGAATTGTGGTTGTAACTATAAATAATACCTCAAATACACTAAAGGACAACAAACCTCCTTTGGATTGGAGGAATAAGTTGTATGATGCAGTCATGAGTTCTTGGGGAGAAGCATTCTATGTTTCACTCCTCGAGAGTGCTTACCAGCACTTGTATCAGTGGGAACACGAGGACAATTCATTTGTCAAGGGGATGAATTAGGAGCTTAGGTTAGACCATTTTTGTAGAATTTTCATTGGGTTCTTGGACTAGGTTACTCTACTGTCCTCAAACTACATTTTGTTAGCTCTTCGATGATTTTTTGTAGCTAATATGATGCTCTTTGTTTGTGGGCTTTGATTTGGTACTTGCAAATATTTTGATGTGTAGGCATTTATGATTTTTTTGTGTTTTGATGCTTGTTTGTATAGCTTTGATGATTACTTGCAAACATCATCCTTAACAAACATCACTTATTTCTGCACGTGCTATATATTCAAGACTTATGTTTACGTACTATGACTTATTAAATATTTAATATGACTTATTAAACTATGAATATTTGTATTTGTAAAATCGAATGTGTGTCTTGTAATTGAAGTTTATATATTATGATTATTTCATATCAAAATATTTATATTTATATGGTTGAATGTGTACCTTATAATTAAAGTTTATGTACAATGACTATATAATATCAGGACATTCATGCTTTTATGGCCGAATTTGTGCATTTTAATTGTGATTTATGTACTATGATTGTTTAATATTTGTGTATGTTACTTGTAATTATCCCACGAAATGGTAGTTATTTTTATATCAATTTTTAGATAAATTCATGTTAAAATTTTATGGGATATTTACAATAACATTGATTAACTTTATTACTTACTTGAATATAGCACATACATAAACAATAGAAACTTCAAAATAAAGTTATGTAACTTATATCTTGGCATATACACGATTTATTCATATTACACAAACAACTTTATTACTATTAGCACAGGGCATATCACAAACATTTGTCTAATTTGAAACAACATTTTACTTTACTTCATTAACATGTCTTTTATTTCACCCTTAAAGAATTTTATTTGATATTCTAAGTTGATGATCGAGTGATAATAGTTATCCACCTATTAAAAATAGTCATAATGTCATTGATCGTTAGATTTAAATGACTATGAAGTATTAAGGATAAATGAGTGAATTTCATATATAACATAATTTAATTTATGAATGAATTACATATCTGTCATAAAAGATATCAATAAAATCTCTAATCTTTACTACCAATTTTGTCTGAAGTATAAATTCTGTAAAGTTAGTTGTGCTGACACCTCTACAAATTGGTTTTTGTCAGAACATAGCTTTGAAAATTTGAATTTGCACCCTAACTCATTATTTTTTGCTTTGTTCTCTATAACATACATTTTTTTGATAATGTTTAAAAAAAGTCCGTTGAGCTCTTTGGAAATATATCTAGTGTGTTTTCCAAAATAAACATTGGAGAATTTAAAAATAGTTATTGAAAGTTTTCAAAAAATAACCATTGATTTTTTTAAAAAACAAAACCTCATATGCAATTTGTGTGCGGTGTCTTAAATATCTTAATTTATTTTAATTTATTTTTTAAAATAATAATTCCATCAAGTTAATCGTTATGTTAAATATGTGAATTTCCTAATTATAAAAAATTATTTGCAAGAATTATTAATTTTTAGAGTAAATTCGTAAAAAAATTCAAATTATTTTAGTTAATTAATTTTTACAATTATAATTTCTTAAAACTAAAAGTTATGCCACATATTAATATTATAATTATATTACTTTATTATCCTAATTATTAAAATTATCATAATTAAATATCATCTTACTTATCGTTAATTTTTAAAATTATAATTATATAACTAACATAACTATCAAATCACTTTTCTATTTTTATATATCACCCCATTCAAATGACCAAAGTTACCAAATTCACTTTAAACTTCATTATTCAAACGATTGCATTACAGAACTTACGAAATCATTATTTTTTTTTCATTTTTAGGTCAAAATTTAATAAACAATTGAAGTCATCACTTTTACTTAAATCGAAGGCTAGATTTTGAGAATCTCATGCAGATAGAATTTTCCTCGTAAATTACTTTTCTCCAACTATATAAGAGCTTAATGAAGCGGGCATATCTAGTAGATCGAAGGACATCGTTTGTACCATATAATCATTGTCATACTTGCCAAGACTAACCTAAATCTTCAAAGTCCAACTCAAGTGGATTAATCCTAACCAGACTCCCCTTTTGACGAAGCTGACTGAACACAAGCCACCAAAAAGCCGTCATTCTCAGGATCCACACGTGCATGTGACTTGTTGTACTAATCGTACTATGCTTCCGTGCAACTATGGCTCCAGAAAGAAACTTCCTCCAGCAAAACCCTAGTCCTTCACACTCTTCTTCCTTCCATGGACCACAAACCCTAAATGAGCCAGCTATATAAACACTCGTTTTATTATTATAGTTATCTCCAGATTTGGTCAGCCAAAAAGACATCCAAAAAGGAGACTTCCAATGAATCCAAAATCGAGATATTTAAGTCAAAACTCGGCTTCGCTAGTTGGTTCTTTTGATGCTGTGTGTGTGGGGCTTGAGCCAGCTAAGGCTTTTGAGGTGGCACGATGGAGTCTTAATGCACTGTTTCTTGTTGACCCACCAATTTGGTTCACTGCATTGCGGCGGAGACACTTCAATGAAATCAATGACACTACTTGCCGCTGTGAGTAGGTCATATGTGATGGTTCTAATCCTGAGGGTTTCAATGCCTTTTTTTTTTTCCCAGAGCTTTCAACTTTTGCTCATGAATTAATGCATTTGATGACATTTTCATGTACACGAGGACACCAGCAAAAGTAGCAACAATAAACTATTAAGATATGGACCACGGTATATTCAACATTCAGTATAGTATAAATGGTGAGATTCACTTTACATTAGATAGTAGACAACGACAATATTAATTGAATCAGGTAGCATATATCTGAAAAGTTCTTAGAGGCTATAAATCAACGCAACATGGAGGTCACTCTTAGTCATCTCTCTCTGACAGAATGATTTCTCGCTAACCACAAACATCTTTTCTTCAAATAAACCTGAAAAATAAACAGCTTAAAGTAGGGTTGGTGGTGCTAGAAGGGCACCGGACCTGTTATGTCGCTATAAAACCTGATTCCAAATCTGATCCCAAATCTTGCTTTAAGGGGACACATGCATCCATTCGTCAACAAGAATTTCTTCTCCGGTTGACTTAACACTCCCGAGTCTTGACTTACTAACACATGCATTCATTTGGTCTCACTCATAAAGTTTTAGCGTTAGGTTAGCTCCATATTGTAAGACAAGGTTGTTGAATCTGAGTTAAATTACAGGGTTAATAAAAGATTTTCCCTAATTGCCAGAAAGTGAAGATCTTATTCTTTTTACTTTAAATAAGAAGTAAAAGAATCAGAATTTGTTCACTTCTGTTGCAAGTTTAGATCATTATCAACAATAATCTATTTCGTAAAGAATTAATAGCACGACTATTACATGATAATTACATGATTAACAATAAATTCATTCAAATGCGCTTTGAGTTTTTTTATTAAATTTACTTGCATTCTAACACAATTATATTAATTTAAAATATATATTGTTTATCTAATTAATTAATCACGATTTTTTCCCAACGGACCTCGAAGATCATATGGAAAGCTACGAGCAGTAAAATCCGTGCAGCAATTTAACAGCAGTAAACTCTGAGAGACCCATCACGTTCGACTACAAATCCCTACCGAGAACAGCACCCAATTCATTTTGCAACGTAGGGCGGAATGAGCGTCCCCCACCAGGGACAGAAAGTTGCTGCAGAGTGAAAGCTGGCGGGGGGAGACAACCAATAACAGGTCGCGAAAGCGACGGTCGGCATGGCCGCGTCCTCACACGTGTCCGCCCCGAAAGTGGATTTGTCGCCACCAAAAAGGCCTCGTGTGGACGTTGACGGGCGGGAAAAAAGATGGCCGGGCCCCACCTTATCTTGTTCTCCCGCCACCGCCTTTTTCAAGATTTGCGGCTGAGAAAAATCGTGCCGTCGGGGACCGCGGTTTGGGACCGAATCTACCACTACAAATGAAAATGGTTTCTTCGGAGCTCCAGCCCACTTTGTCTCTGACCTGAAACAGAACGCGTCGAGTTCCATTGCAATCCTGTCTGGCATGGCAAATAAAATGTTTTACCCATATAATTCTCATAATTTTCTCAGAATTATGAGCTACTGATTAATTTGGTACCATATAGAATTCTAGATGTCGATGTCATCCTCGTCGATGAAATCTGGCAGTGGCAGTGTTATTATTGACTATGTTCGATAACATATTAGGATTAAGGATAGTAATGCAAGTGTAACCTAGAATAAGTTGCAATGGTTGTATTTATCTGTTATCTGTCTTGTCCTTAAAGTTCTTGTTTGGCAAAGAATAATCTAGGATAATATAATTTTTTTTATCAGATGAATTTTTTTTTTCCTTATATTTTAGATAGGGGTCATATATATGCATATATATATTCTCAAAGATGAGTTATATTTGCTGATATGGAAGGAGATGCAAAACGTGTTTGTAAGCTTTTGTTTATAGTCCTCAAAGTTGGAAGATTAGATACCTACTCATAAATTGCAATACGCAAAACCATCATTCAGAGTATAACGAGATTTGCAGTTATCTATATCTTTCGTTGTACCAACAAGTGTGTCTATCATCTTGTAAAGAATGTTATTGGCTTGACTAGCTCTATGCCTTAAGTGCGTTGTGATCATCCATATCGTATTCACCAAGTTTACTTGAAGAAGATGTACTTCGCTTGATTATGGTGAATACAAGTTATTTTACCAACAAAAAAAAAGGAAAAAACAGATGGCCGTTTATAGTGTCGAGAAAATATGGGAAACATTGATATTTTCTCGAAAATATTCGCAAACATGCATCCAAGTTAAGTGTCTCTAATTTTGTTTTTAAAAAAAGAAACATCACACTGTGTCGTGATAAGTGTTGACTAACATTTCACGTAGACATCCAAACAAATCCCAACAGAAGTTTCCTGCATTATAATCTACTGCTCGATGTCTTGAAAGCAATCTACGTAAAGTTAGATGGTTAGTCTCTAGTCACGAAAGGGCCTCTTACGTGAGGCTTTTAGGGTTCAACATCCTAATTATTAGCTTCATCAGCTTCTCTAAATCTATGCTGGATGCTTAACAAAGGTCACTTTCCACGCATTAAAATAGTCTCATCCTTGAGTCATTGGATTCTATCAATCACTGTAAGTTGTAAAGTCAAGCATAATTCGACAGGTTGTAGATTTTGACGGCGATCGTTGTCGACTAGATGGTCCAGTGACAATCTACAAGAGAAATAATGGGCCAAGTGCAAAAGTAGTTTCTGTCTTCTGATACCTTCTTAACATATCGCAACGAATATATGTAATTAGGAGCCACAAAGATGAAAATGTTCAGCATGATTGAAGGAGATTGGGAAAAGAAAGAGGGTAGAAGACCTTCATATATAAAATAATGGTGCGATTTCACTAGCTCAAGATGCTTACAAACTATACAGGTAGCGTTGTCGAGGAATATATATATATAGATAGATGTTTATTACAAAGAGACAATTTTAATGAGGATGATACAGACATCTCAATCAATGGATTAGACTAAGAATCGATACCTTTAAAAGCTATCAAAAATGAAAGGTCTTGGAGATGGACACGTCAGTATTCCTCTTCATAACAAATCAATAACAATAGCCTCACATTATAGAACGGTATCCACGAAAAGAGATTCTAAGGAACAAATTAGATAAATAATCTTATCAGTTTATCGCATTAGTGATGCGTGTTTACAGAATAATCTCAAGTTACAGAGTAGATTTCGTTGAAAAATAAAAGATTCTCCTCTTCAAGTTGCTGATATCTAGCAAATGGCATCATCAGGGGCACCATTTTTCAATGAACTTATCATTGAATAATGAGTACGAAGTAAAAACCACAACCCAACTTATAATATTTTCTGAAAAACTAGTAGTATTTGCTGAAATTTTCACTTGGAGAGTGTGATCAAGTAGGAAACGAGACTCTTGAGGATTAGATATTTATAGTGGAAAAGAAAGAACCAGATCAAGACATACAAGCTCTTTTTGGCAAAAAAAATGAGGGAAAGGGAAGAAAGATTCATGAAACAAACTCCATTCCTCCTTCGCAGCAATGCTAAAAATTTGGGAAAAAGAGACATCAAACCATTACGAAAATTTAAATGTATAAAATATACATATTTTCACTACATATATATTATATTTTATTTATTTTATTTGATACTACAACATTTGAAGGGTCAAGTGATTTATTTGCTTGCATTTATCATTCAAACCTGGAGTATTTAGTAAACTTTGCTCCACTTAACTGTGTTAAATTTTACTCATCAAATGCCTCCGTACTAGATGCTCCAAGATGAAGTACTCCTTTATTGGAATACAAAATTTTCACAAGTTTTGATTTGCAACGGAAAGAGTGCTACGATGGAAACACCAAGGAGAATAAGACCATCGGAGAACTGGAATTGGTCAGTCCAGTCAACACCAAATAGCAAAGAAGGGTTGAAACGAAAATATTTAGAAAAATACAGATTAAAAATGAAGAAAAGATTGTGATTTGGTGTTAAATATATAAAAGAAATTCACAGGGTTAAAATTTTTTTTGTAAAAACTATATCAACCGTCAAAAGAAGAAACCTGTCGTTCTAAGTTTTGATAGAAGTTAAAATTAATTATACCTGATGATACACTCAACTAACCTAACCAAGTCAAAACAAAAACCCAGTTCATGGCCTAAGCCACCGACAAGGATGATCGGCCCACATTTTGAACCTATCACCGAAGAATATAGAGCTCGGCGAATTCGGTGGTAGCAGCTCTGTGACCTCGAAGTATCAATCGCCCAACTAACCTAATTGCTTGTAGATATTTATCCCTTAAACTGTAAATCCAAAAAAACTAGAATTCATGATAATTCGTTAGAAGAGATTCGGTGAGTATCTCAGCAAAGATCATGGAGTCTTGAATACAATCAATCACTTCTATGAACTATAAATAGAAGGGTATTGATAAAAGTAAGAAATTAATATTCAATTTCTTTAATCCATTGTTCCATTGTGATCTTGATAAATTTAGGCATTAGAGTGATTATCGCTAAAAAACTCTCGACAGTCTTTTTTATATTTTCTCTTTTTACATATCAACAAAAAGAAGACCTAGTGGATCTTTATCTCGAGGAGCTTCTCAGACCGAAGCTAGTGGCAAATTGAACTCGTACAATTGTTGGTATTTCATTGAGATCCACTCTGCCTCTTTTCAATAGATCTAAAAGATCTTTAGCATTTCTTCGACTATGCCTCCAAGATCAGTGAAGTCATCATTATCCAAGAATCAACATGGGAAGCCAGTAGTCTCGACCTTGGTGGAGTCTCACGACTCTTCAAGAGGACTAGGTGAACCAAATTAACAAGTTGACTCAGTGATTCGACTACCAGTGTACTAACAACCTCAAGGTGTCCCACTATCAACTATCCATGAGGTATCGATTGATCCTTCCTATATGCTGAGCATATAAAAGTTTTAGACATTAGCTGTTGTTGTTCATCAGATTACTCAATTGTTGGAGGTTCAAACACAGGCCATATAGAATCTTCAAGTCCAGCACTATAGAACCATGCTCAAGTAATACAAAACTTCTAAATTTGCTATGCCCAACAACAAGCTCAAGCTCAAAGTCAAGCTCAAAATCAAGCTCAAGCTCAAGGGCATGTGGCAAATACACCTTAGTGAACAATATGCAGCAGCCAAATACACCTTAGTGAGCAATATCATCTAAGCTACCAAGGTCACTCCATTGGTGCTTCACTTCGGTATTAGCCATAAAGGAAGTTTGAAAGGTGTGATCTTACTTATTACCCAACTAACGAGTCCACGTACTATTCCTACACAAGTTAAGCATCAACAAGAGCTGAACCAGGAAGCCATATGAAAGTTTTACCATGAACAACTTGGGAGAGATCCTAAGCATGAGTTCAACTGAATCAAGTGAAGTATAATACTCCATTGATTCCTGAAATTACTCATTCTCCTATATAACCAAAGTTTAGGCAACCTCTATACGGAGTGCATGATAGCTCAAAGGACTCGTGAACCATATCAGTAACTTTAGGAATGCTATGGTGTTGGAAGAAGCATGAGACTCTACCATGTGTAAAATATTTTTTATGACACTATAAGAACCAGCAGATCTTAGTATTCCGGGCTTTCAAAATATTTTGTGACTTATTTCAATGATTTAGCTGACAAGTTCAGAAAATAATTTATTTCGTAAGTGTTTCATCAAAAGGACTCCTCCACACTTCTAATGTTAAAGTAGAAAAAAGGAAAAAGTCTCAAAGAATATTTAACTTGATTCAATAGAGCTAGGATGGAGGTAACTGAACTACATAGTTCAATAGTATTTGCTGTGATGATCAATGGGATATGACAAGCTCAGGTGGCCTACGAGATGATATGTCAACATCATATGAGTTTGGCCGAGTTCATCCAACAAGGTAGAGAGTATATATACATTGAAGAGATAATGTTGACTAAAAGAGAATTCGATAAAGGTAGTAAACCAAAGAAGGATCCTCGAGAAGCTAGACTTCTCAAGACGAAAAAGTAGAAGATTGATCAACGAGAGAGTCGAACCAACTTCCAAGCTTATACACCCTTGAATAACTTAAGGACCAAGGTATTAGCTCAAATTAAGTACAGGGATAAATTGAAACAACCCCTACCTCTTCATTTCAACAAGCAGCGGTAAGAGAAGTCCAAATACTTCTGCTTCCATAGAGATCATGCAACAACACCATATATATAAGCATCTCAAAGATAAAATTGAAAGACTCATAAAAAAAGGCCACCTCGGACAATTCGTCAAATAGGCACTCGAGTTGAGAAGCCTCAGGTGCCAAAAACAAACTAGCAAGGATTACCTCAAAGAAATGTCACCCCCAAGTTTTTACCCCTCTAATCAAAGGACATCTAAATATGATACTCATGGGTCCACCAAGTCCAAGTGAAGATTCAGTATTGATAGATAAACACCAAACTATTATATAGGGATGGGAGGAAGTGAAAGGGCAGTATCATGAACCAACGCTCAGAGACATAATTTTCTTTGCAAAGAACTTAGATGGAGTCTCGGCATCTCATAATGATGTATTGATAATTTCAACGATCTTTGATGGTTGGACCACATAGTGTATCATAATAAATATAGAAAGCTTGACGAATATCATATTCATCCGAGCTTATGACCAAATAAAATACAACAAAAGTTGAAACCATATATAAAGGCACTCATTAGATTCATAGGTGACTCAGTTATACTATTAGGGGTGATTGACCTACTCCTCACAGTTGAAAAAAATTCAAGAGAACCAAATTAAGTTCAAGTTTATGGTGGTCTGAACTCACTTAGCCTGCAATGTCATCTTGGATTGTTTAGTTCTTAATGAACTCCAAATAGAAATTTCGACTTTTCATTTAGTTTTGAAATTTTTGATTAAAAATGGTATAGGTGAAGTATAGAGAGACCAGAGCCTTGTCAAAAAGTTTGAACTAGCCTACTTGTAAGACCATTCGAACCAAAAAGGCAAAAAATTTGGCAATTATAGAAGTCAAAAAACTACCACCGAACCAAAAATAATGCATGCTGAACTAATGGAGTAGCTCATTAATTTGGTTATTGATGAGAGTTCAGGAAGGACACTCAAACTTGAGGTGAATCCCTTGGAATCTCTACACATCAAACTAGGAGAGTTCTTATGAAGAAGTCAAAATATCTTCATCTGGTCTCTAGAATAGCTTCCCGGCATAGATTCCTTGGTAACACAACATAAGCTTGTTATGGCCAAAAATCATATCTAGTCAAATAAAAGAAGAGATATTTCACCTCCGAACATCAAAAAGTCATTGCAAAGAGATAAACAAACTTCTCAATGTAGCCTTTATCATAGAGGCTTGTTACCTCGAATGGCTAACATGGTGATGGTGAAGAAAGCTAACGATAAGTAAAGAATATGCATTGACTTTACAAACTTGAACAAATCTTGGCAAAAGGATAGTTATTCACTATCGAAGATAAACAAGTTGGTTGACTCTATCTTGAAACACCAACTCCTCAACCTCCAAGATGCATTCTCAGCCTATCATAGATTCGAATATATCCTAAGAATGAGAAGAAAACAATGTTCATTACCAATCAATGTATCTTTTGTTTCATTGTGATGCCTCTTAGGTTAAAAAATACAGGGATAACATATCAAATGATGGTCAATTGAGTCTTCAAGTCCTAGCTTAGCAAGAATGCAGAAGCATACATAGATAATATGCTGGTGAAAGCCTCCAATGTGATAGACACATTGGAGATATAGAAGAGACTTTTGAAATACTTTGAAAATTCAAAATAAAACTAAATACAGAGAAGTATGCCTTTGGAGTTAGCTCGAAAAAGTTCTTTAGGTACATAGTTTTAGAATGAGGAATCAAAACAAATAAATGAAGCCATCGTGATCCACCAAAAAGGTGCAAAGGCTCACATATCATCTTTCAGCTCTAAATAGTTTCCTATCTAGATTGAACAAGAAGTGTCTGTCTTCTTTCAAAACACTCAAATAAAGCTCTAGATTCGAATAGATGAAGGATTGCTACTGAGCCTTCGATGTTCTCAAACAGTATCTCTCCAAACATCTCATATCGGTTAGGTCTAAACCAAATAAGAAACTCTTCCCTTATATAGTTATTTCAAAATAGGTGGTGAGCTCAGTATTAATAAGTGATCGAGGTGAAAAGCACCATGTCATATACTATGTGAGCTACGTATTCACAGGAGCAGAAGATTGATATCCCCTCCGAGAAAAATTAGCTTATGCAGTGGTTTTGGTGACTCAAAAAATTCAATCATACTTCCAAGCACACTCAATCATGGTGCTCACTAATCTCCTCCTTTGACAAATATTACAGAAGCCAGAGACTTCTGAGAGATTACTCAAGTGTTCTATCAAGTTGAGTCAATTTGACATCACTTTCGATGCTCAAAGGACCATTAAGTCCCAAGCCTTGGTGAATTTCATGGTAAAGACCACCTTATTTGTCACGAGGTCAGAATCTAAATCATGAAAAGTTTGAGTGGATAGCTCATCATGTGAGTCAGGCAATAGGACTAATGCCATACTATTAAGCCCAAATGGAAAAGTAGCATAGTACTCAGTTTGGTTAGAATTTTCTGTGTCCAACAATGTCAGGAATACAAAGCTTTCCTCCTCGACCTACATGTGGTACTGGCAACTGGGGCCAAAAGACTAAAGATATCCAGTAACATCCAGTTTGTATGTCTATGGAGAATACGGGGCAAAAGATACAACTATGATCTAGTACCTAATTAAATCACAGAAACTCATGGGTAAAATGGATCAAGTGGAGGTGTGTTAAGTACTGAGGGGTAGCAACACAGAGGTGGACACCCTTGCAAGATTTGCATGCCTCGACTTCCTCAAATTTGTAGCCAAGGTAAATTTTTGTGGAAAACTTTCGATAACCAAGCTACTCCCCCACTACCAAGGTGAACGATGTAGACGAATAACAATTTTGGATGGAACCCCATAGTGAATTATTTTAAACAAGGATAGCTACTTGAAGATCAAAGGAGGCTCAGAAAATAAAGAGACTAGCACCAAACTTCATCCTAATTAATTGACAAGGTTTGGCACAATCACTCACTCGGCCACTCTCCTGATGCTTAAGACCACCAGTTGAAGCTGGATATGCACTTGAAAAGTACATAAAAGAATATGGAAGAGTTATCAGGGCATATGAGCTTTGGCATACAAGCCCCTCAATAAGAATATTATTGGCTTAACATAGTCTCTAAGATAACTGAGTTTGTCTCCAAATGTGAACAATGCCAAAACATGTCTTAGTATATCATAGCCTAACAGTTCGACTTCAGCAAACACAAGCTGTCTAGCCCTTTAACCAATGGAGAATAGATATCTTGGTGTTGGCTTAATTGTGTTTCGAATCCGAATTTTCTGGAAAGTCTTAATTATATTAGGAAGTAATTTAGTGGGTCTAATCTTTATCTAGATTTATCTTCTAATAGAAGACTTAAATTAGTAGAAGTGTTATTTGAGTTAGTCTTCTACTTTGACTCAAATATAATTAGGCCACATCTATAAATACTCTATTGATATAAGGGTTTCAATATAGAGTGAGAGAGATATATATAGATCAATACTTTCAATACGTCTTGTGACGATTAAGCTACTTAATCTTTTGTGAGAGTTGGTGATATTGGAGTTTCGTCTTCATCATTGTAATCTTCTCTTCTTCTTCTCATCAATACAATATCCTCTGGATCGTCTTCAGCACATAAATCTCTTGTGTGCTATGTTTTCTTCTTTTCTATTCTTCTTCTACATCCTGAATTATGGTGGACATCGATATTTTACGCAACAAGTGGTATCAGAGTTTAGTTTAATATGTCTACTCCGAAGTTCGATATAGAGAAATTCAATGAAAAGTAAGAATTTCCTATTTGGCAAGTAAGAGTTCGTGTAATTCTTACTCAATAAGGGTTGAGAAATATATTGAAGGACGTCAAGCCTGAAGATGTTGCCGAAAGTGTCTGAAAAAACTAGAAGACTAGTGCACATAGTACAATCATCCTCAGTCTCACCGATGAGGTACTCTATCTGTTTCTTAATGAAACATCACCTTTAGAGTTATGAAAAAAGCTGGAGAAATAATATATGAGTAAGTCTATCTCAAATCGAGTTTACTTAAAGTAGAAGCTCTTCAATTTTTGAATGAGAGAAGGTACGAATATAGTTGATCATCTTAATGCTTTCAATAAATTTATCTCTCAATTGTTAAGTATTGATGTTAAAATTAAAGATGAAGACAAGACAATTATTTTATTATCGTCTTTACCTCCTTCTCTTGAGAATCTAAAAACTACTCTCATGTTTGGGAAGAATTTGAAATTTGACGATATTTCTACTGTCCTTCTATCTAATAAATATTTAAAAAAAATTAGAGGGGATGTGTCACACTCAGAAGCATTAATTGTCAGAGGTCGTACCAAAGAAAAATCAAAGACAGGTCGTTCTAAATCCAAATCCAAAGAAATAAACTACAGGTATTGTAAGAAGATGAGACATGCAATTAAAGAGTGTTGGAAGCTCAAAGCAAAGAAAGAAAGAGAATCTCAATCTAAAGAGCAAGCCAAAGAACAAATGTCAATTGTTAAACGGAGTTCTGATGATGATTTTGGCAATGTTCTCTCTATTAGTTCTAATTTGATCATTATCATGATATTTGGATTCTTGATTCTACTTGTTCTTACCACATGTGTCCTAATAAGGATTGGTTTGAAGACTACAAGTCCTATAATGGTGGTTTAGTTTTGATGGGTAATAATAATCCATGCAAAACTATTGAAATTGGAACAATCAAAATTAAGATGTTTGATAATATTATTAGAACTCTTACTGATGTTAGACATGTTCCTAATTTGAAAAAGAATTTGATCTCTTTGTGTGCTTTGGATTCTGCTGGTTATAAGTATTCTGCTGAAGGTGGAGTTTTTAAGGTTGTTAAAGGCTCATTGATAGTGATGAAGGGCCTAAAGCATGTAAATTTGTATGAGTTAGTAGAAAAAATCGTTGAAAGTGGAGTAGCAATTTTTCAGGTTTCTTCTTCTGATATGACCCACTTATGACATATGCGTCTCGGTCATATGAGTGAGTAAGGTTTAAGTGAGCTCAACAAAAGAAAATTATTAAAAGGGCTCAACTCATGCAAATTGAATTTCTGCGAGCATTGCCTCTATGATAAATAGTCCAAGGTAAAGTTTAACACTAGTACTCATTGCACTAAAGACTTAATTGATTATATTCATTCTGATGTGTGGTGCTCTCTTATTTCATCAAAATCTAGTACTCATTATTTTGTCAGTTTTATTGATGATTTTTCCAGAAAAGTGTGGATTTATTTTTTGCATCACAAAGCTAAAGTGTTTTCTATTTTCAAACGGTGAAAAATTTCAGTTGAAAAAAGGACGGGCAGAAAAATCAAATACCTCAGAAGTGATAATGACGGAGAGTACAAATCAACAGAGTTTCTTAAATTATGTGAAGATGAAGGCATCAAACACCACTTTACCATTCCCGAAAAACCTCAACAAAATGATGTGGCTAAAAGGATAAACAGAACCTTGTTGGAGAAATCACATAGTATGCTCAGTACAGCTAATCTTGATAAAGATTTTTGGGCAGAAGCAGTCAATACAACATGCTTCATTGTGAATCGCTCTCCTCAAACAGTCATTAATTACAAGGCTCCAGAAGAGATATAGACTGGTCAACCTGTAAATTATTCTTCTTTAAAGATTTTTTGTTACTCTGGTTATGTGCATGTTGTGAAGGATAAGTTAGATGCACGTTTCAAAAAGTGTATTTTCTTGGGTTATGCCAAAGGCGTCAAGAGCTATCGTTTGTGAGATCCTACTATTTTAAATATAATTGTTAAGAGAGATATAGTATTTAATGAAAATGTTATGCTAAAATCTCTCAAGAAAGGTCTCAATAATATAATGCAAGTGGAGGTGGAGCATGTAGTTCATTCAGAAGAAGATATTCAGGGTATGCCCAATTCTCAAGAAAATTCTAAGAATCAAATTTCTAAGAAAACTTCATTTCGAAAATCTCAAAGAAACATAAAGCCACCTGAAAGGTACGGTTTTGAAGATATGGTAGGTTTTGCTTTAGTTACTGACAATTGTGATCTTTCTTCCTATAAAGAAGCAGTGCAGAATAAAAATTCTTCTCAGTGGTAGGCTGCTATGAATGAAGAGATGAATTTTCTTCAAAAGAACCATACTTGGGATCTGGTGAAATTATCAGAAGGAAAAAGAGCAATTGGTTGCAAGTGGGTATTTCGAAAGAAAGAGGATTTCTCTGAGATAGATGGTGTTAAATTCAAGTCCCGTTTAGTTGCAAAAGCATATTCACAAAAGAAGAGTGTTGACTTTAATGAAATTTTCTCTCCTGTGCTTAAACGCACATCTATTCGTTTTCTACTTGCTTTAGTTGCTTTTTATAAACTTGAGTTAGAACAACTTGATGTCAAAACTGTCTTTCTGCATGGAGAATTAAAAGAACAAATTTTTATGCAACCGCCTGAAGGGTTCATCCAAGAAGGCAAGCAAAATTTTGTCTGCAAGTTGAACAAATCACTTTATGATTTAAAACAGTCTCCAAGGCAATGGTATAAAAGGTTTGATAGTTTTATGCTGGGACAAGATTTCATCCACTGCAAACATGATTGTTGTGTTTATTTTAAGATATATGTCAATAACTCATTTATTATATTGCTTCTTTATGTTGATGATATGCTTATCGCTACTCAAGATATATCTATACTTAATGATCTAAAGTTTAAAATGAAAAAAGAATTTGAGATGAAAGATTTAGGTGCTGCAAGGAAGATTCTCGGTATGGAGATTGATCGAGATCAAAAACATGAAAAATTGTGGCTCAAACAGAGCAAGTATCTCGAGAAGATTATTTCTTATTTTCACATGTAGAATTCAAAACCCGTCAGTACTCCTTTGATATCCCATTTCAAGATTTCAGCTCAACAATGTCCTTCTACAGATGAGAAGTATGCATACATGGAGAACATCTCATTTTCAAGTGCTGTTGGAAGTCTAATATATGCTATGGTATGCACAAGACCTGATATTACACAAGCAATCAGCGTTGTTAGTCATTACATGGCAAATCCAGGAAAAGAGTATTGACAGGCTGTGAAATGGTTATTAAGATATATCAAGGGTACTCTTAATATTAGCTTATATTTCGACAGAAACATAGTTCAAGAGGCCAAAATTATTGGCTACGTCGATTCAGACGATGCTGGAGGCCTTAATCGATAATGATCCCTCACTGGTTATCTTTTCACTCTTTGTGGAGGATCTATTAGTTGGAGGTGTACCTCACAGTCAACTGTGGCATTATCTACAATAAAGTCTGAGTATATGGTAGCCACAGAAGCCGTCAGAAAAGCTCTATAGCTAAAAGGATTGGCAAGTAAAGTTGATTTTTCTCAAAATATTCTTCCTATTTTTTGTGACAGTCAAAGCGCCATACACCTTACAAAGAACCAAATGTATCACATTAGGTCAAAGCATATAGATGTTTGATTTTATTTTATTCGGGACATTATTGAAGATGGTGAGATTTCTTTATAAAAGATTCATACTGCAAGAAATCCTGTATATATGTTGACAAAGGTGATTCCGATTGACAAGTTCAAGCTCAGTTTGGACTTGATCAATGTTCAAGGTCGTTGATCCTGCCCCATAAGATAATGGCAAAAACATCTATTGAAAATTCAAATTCAGAGAATAAGATGATTCGAGCCAAGATGGAATTATTGGCTTAATTGTGTTTTGAATTTGGATTTTCCGGAGAGTCTTAATTATATTAAGAAGTAATTTAGTGGGCCTAATCCTTATCTAGATTTATCTTCTACTAGAAGACTTAAATTAGTAGAAGTCTTATTTAAGTCAGTCTTCTACTTTGACTCAAACATAGTTAGACCACATCTATAAATACTCTATTGATGTAAGAGTTTCAATATAGAGTGAGAGAGAGATCTATAGATCAATACTCTCAATACGTCTTGTGACGGTTAGTTTACTTAGTCTTTTATGAGAGTTGGTGATATTGGAGTTTCGTCTCCATCGTTTTAATCTTCTCTTCTTCTTCTCATCAATACAATATCCTTTGGATCGTCTTTGCTACATAAATCTCTTGTGTGCTATCTTTTCTCATTTTCTGTTCTTCTTCTACATCATGAATTGTGATGGACATCGATATTTTGCATAACATCTTGGGTCCATTTTCTTTAGTTTCAGATAAAGAAAGTTCCTATGGTCACCACCGACTACTTTAACAAGTGGGTGGAAGTTGAACTTCTCACCATCATCATTGAAAAAAGATCCAGGAATTCTTCCAGTAGAGCATCATCTGCCAATTCAAGTTATCACAAGTTTTGGTCACAGATAATGAAACACAATTCAATAGTTTAAAGTTTAAAGAATAAGGGCCCGTTTGGTACGGGGTCAAGGTCAAGGTCAAGATTAAAAGAAGGGGTAAAATGTAAAATGCTAATGCGGTCAAGTAAATCCCGTTTGGTCCTTGATCTGGTTAACAGATGGTTAAAATTTTTTGTTGACTAAAATGCCCTCGGTTGAGTACTGTACATATTACTATTCATCTTCCTCTCCGGCGGGGATCGCGCACGAAGCCGGCCTCCCGAGCTCGCGCGCGGAGCCGACTGCCCGAGCTTGGCCGCCGAGCCCGGGCGCCTGAGCTCGCCCGCCGCGAGAGCTCGACCCCGGAGGCTGGGCGCCCAAGCTCGCCCGAGGTCACCCGCGGAGCCGGCCGCCCGAGCTCGGCCCCGGAGGCTAGGCGCCCGAGCTCGCCCGAGGTCACCCGCGGAGCCCGCCGCCCGAGCTCGCGCGCGGAGCCGGCCGCCCGAGGTCGCCCGCGGAGCCCGCCGCCTGAGCTCGCCCGCGGAGCTCGGGCGCCCGAGCTCGCTCGCGGAGCTCGCCGGCCGAGCTCGGGGGGCAGCTCCGCCGCGGTGTTCGCTTACTGTTCATCGATCTGAGCCGTCGGATCGAGATCCAACGGTTCAGATCAAGTGACGGTATTCGACTGTTACCCGATCTGAGCCGTTGGATCGAGATCCGACGGTTCAGATCAAGTGAGGGTATTTTAGTCAAAACATGGTTAAAATTTAAATAAATAAAATAATGTTAGTGCGGTCAAATTTTTGGTGTTTGAAAGATAATCTGGTCTGGACGGGGTCAGCTTAGCCCTGACCCCGTACGAAACGCACCCTAAAGGTTTACCTCAATGGCATACTTAAAGTCGAACGACTTCATTGAGGTAATAAACTGAACTTTTCTTTCAAGATCAAAGAAACACCTCGGAAGAGTGAAAGACACCTAAATTGAAGCATTACTACATATCCTATGGTCCTACCAAACCACCCCATGAATGATGACTGGAGAAATGCCCTTCATGCTGACTTACAGAGTCAAAGTAGTCACATTTGTGGAGATTGGTCTCACTCCATGAGTTAAAATCCACGACCCTGATTCGAATAAAGTGAATATCTAAGCCAGAAAGGATCTCATTCTAGAAGTTCGAGAGAAAGCTCACTCAAAGATTGTTGAATACCAAAGGCGTGTGGCTCGACAATGTCTAGGTATACGACTAAGAACTACAACCAGAGAATTGGATACTTAGGAAAGTTCTCTGTAAATAACTATATAAGGTCAGTCAAGTAATGACACCTAAAGCATTCAAACTTGAATACCCAGATGACAGGATACTCCCAAGAACCTCATTTTTATCATTAAATAAAAGTTGCAATTGCTTTATTTTATGCAAGTTGTTATTCATAGAGCCAAGAATCAGTTTAGTGAAAAACTGCTTAAGCAAGACCCCGGCTCTAGGTTATGTATCTAATTGAGATACAAAGATCTTGGCTCTAAGTTGTAAGCTTATCCAAAACACAAAAATCTTGCCTCTAGATTACGTACCTAATAGAGATATAAGGACTTTGGCTCTAAACTACGATCTTACCCAAAATTTAAAGACCTCAGCTTCAGGTCATGTACCTAACCAAGCACAAAAATCTTGACTCTAAGCTATAAGTTTACCCAATGTACAACGACTCCGGTTCTAGATTATATACCTAATCGAGATACAAAGACCTTGGCTTTTAGTTACAAATTTACCCAAGATATAAAGATTTTGACTTTAAATTACATACCTAACTGAAGCACAAATACCTTAACTCTAAACTATGAGCTTACCCAAGGTATAAAGAACTCGACTCTAAGTTATGTACCTAATTTAGATACAAAGACCTTAACCCTAAGCTATGAGTTTATCCAAAACAAAATATCTCAATTCTAGGTCATGTATCTAACTGAGGTATAAAGACTTTGATTCTAAGATATGAGCTTACCCAAATTACAAAGATCTTGCCTTTAGGTCACTTACCTAACTGAGGTACAAAAAACTTGACTTTAGGCTATGAGCTTACCTAAGATATAAAGATGACAACTCTAGGTCACATACCTAACTGAGGCATAAAAATTTTGTTTCTAAATTATGAGCTTACCTAAGACACACAGACTTCGATTTTAGGTTATGTACCTAGCCAAGGTAAAAAGATTTTGGTTTTAAGCTATGAGTTTATCCAAGACACAAAAACTCCAACTAAGTTACATATCTAACTGAGGCACAAAGGCCTTGGTTCTAAGCTACGATCTTACCCAAAATATAAAAGATTTTGACTCTAGGTTACATACCTTGCTGAGGCACAAAGACATTGTCTCTAAGCTACGCGTTTACCCAAAGCATAAAGACCTCAGCTCTAGGTCATGTATCTAACAGAGGCATAATGACTTTGGCTTTGAGGTATGAGCTTACTCGAGACATAAGAGCCTTGGATCTAGGTCACACACCTACTCAAGGTCCGTAAACTCAATATTAAGCCACAAACCTATGTGGGGCCCAATTGAAGCTCGAGATATCATCACAATGGATGTGATTCATATCGAGGATTGAATACATATCAAGCTTATCAATTACCCTGAGGTAAAACTTGAGGATTATGAAAAAAATCTTGAGTTGATAAAATACAGATTTTTTATTGTATAGATGAATGATTGGAGCTAAAACTTTTGAGAAGTTCTCAGGATAAAATTATTTTTTGGGTCCAAATTGACATTTAATTAAGTGATTCAAGATAAATTTATTTTTTATTTGAATAAATAAAATTAAATTAAATTCGGGATGTTTGGTTGAGATCCAAGCTGAAGCTCATCGGATTAGTATCACTTCAAAGAAAATATGAACCATACAACTTATCTAAACCAACATTTATATAGAAGAAACTCCATTAACATTGAAAAAAAAGCAAAATACAACTCTGAGTTAACTGTTACATAATTTGAAAACAAATAAGAAGTACATATGCATTCTTAATGAAAAAAAAAAAGAGATATAAGATTTAGCTAGGCAATTCTTGGGCCTTAGTGTTTCCTTTAGTAAGGGCATAATCCAAGCTATGCATGCCCTTAGGTTCCTCCTCTTCTGGGATCAGATCATTTTGGATTAGCTCTTTGTACTCACACTTGAGACAGAGAATATTTTGTTCATTGTAGAGCTCGATGTGGATATTCTCTAAGTCAAAATTTAGAGCTCAGTAATTATACTTCACTGTGTCCTTACAACATAAGTAGCCCTCTTCGAAGGAGTTGGTAGAGAATTGCCCTTTGGAGTGCAAGTTCTGTTCGCTAACCTTGAAGTTGGCCACTACATTATTCTTCATCCACTCAAAAGTTGAGTGTGAACTCTAGGCCTTGGAGGTAAGATGCGACTGCCTCCTCTCTTGCCCTCCTTAGCTCAGCCTCTTGCAAAGATTGAAGCTAGTCTAGCCTCTCTAGGATAGAATTTCTTTCTGTTTGAAGGACCTTCTTATCATCCTTTGCCATTTTCCTCTTATCCTCAATGTCGAATTGAAGAGATTCGAGTTGGGATTTGAGGAGAGATAAATCTAGCTCAATACTAAATATCTTCACCTTCTAGGTCGCCACTAGTTTTTTCTACTTATAAATTTTTCTTATTGCAAGATGGAAGGATTTTATGAATTACAATAGACCCCAAAGTTAGAAAACATCCCCAATCAAGAAGAATATGAGGAGAGATAAAAGCTACCATCGGTGCAGGCTTGGACCCACCCCCCCTCTCTCCTACCCTGCATGAAGAGGTCATCCTCATGGAGCCAGGCAATTTTTGTGTCCCAATTAAAAAATTCTTTTACACTAATGTCTATGATTTCCTTGCTAGCTCAACATCTAGAAGAAGTCCCAGTCAAAGCCCTCATGCCAACAAGAGACAAGGAGTCAGTGATAGGATAGTCACTCTCTTGCCATTCTAGGTCAATATGCTAGTAGAGGAAGCAAGAGGAGCTAAGACACAATTTGTAGTTCCTGAACCTCCAGGAATCGGGGTTGAATCCTTTGTTGTGATAGCTCAAGGCACGGAGGATGGGAGATGAGACACCAATCTCTTCTTCCTCCTTTTTTCACCCTCCTTGCTGACCCAACTACTTCCCTTGTCTGCATGAGATTTCTTCTTACAGCTTGGGGCAGCTGATGAGGGGACAAGGGGAATGTCTACCTCAGTGGACTTCTTTTGAGGCGCTTGTAGAGGGGCCACTTGAGGAGCCCCCACTTTTTTCTTTAAGAACTCGTTTATAAATGAGATTTGGTTAAGGCCTAAAAATCACCAAACCTAGTGTTAGACCTAACTAAAACTTTGGTGAGGAAAACTAACATATAAGGATTAGGCACCATACCAATTGGTCAGGCCACAAAGAGGCCATTCTATTGTAGATGATCTTTGTCAAATCATATAGGGGCAAACCTAATAAATTCATCCTTGTCAGCCTAGGACACTAACAAAGATGCATCTCGAGAGAAACCTTTTGACTTAGTTCAGTGTGTGGATGATTACCCTAATCACTCAGAAGGTTCTGGTCATGCTAGGTGAAGATCCTAGTCAGATGATCTTTTCAAAAAAATATGGAGGGCTTAATGCAAACAATCTATGCCACTTTTTGAGATAAAATACCATTGATATCTGATGTTGGAGTCTTGACAGCCCTCAATAGTATCCCTAAACATATCTAGTGTCGAAAAAAAACCCTTATACTTTGCTAAGGTTTGAAAGACCATTATGAATCATCATGGCATTCAGGACTATTTGATTTGAAGCTAAGTCTCAATCGCCCAATATCTCTTGGATAAAACTATCTATATGGTATCTGAGGTGACTCTCGAATATCTTCCAAAATATGGTGAACTCAAAACTAAGCTCCTCCCTAAGTTTTTTACTATCTACTTCTGACCCTCACAGGTCTAGATCGGTTCCATTTGAAAAGCCAAAAATCTTGACTAAATGGTCAATATTTTTCTCCTGGAGGATTGATTCGATAATCGAAACCCTTACCTTGGAGGGGACTTATCTCGATTTAGGAAAATCTATTAAGAACATTAAGCTAAGTGAATCTATAGTTTGGCAATGAAGGTCATAACTAGACTATTACTGAGCCAAAAGTCCTCATAGGATAAGCTTACAATTCCCCTAGTTTTGACATGTTCTCTATCCTAGGTTTGGCATGACAAGTTGACAAATTGAGATAGAAATATTAAATAATATGTCAAATCAAAAAAGAGGAAGATTGGGGCTTAAGGACTTATTTGAGTTCGAGATCACAGTGGCGATGGGAATTTAGTCAGTGGCTCCCTATGCAGCCATAGGGATGGTGACAGGGATCGAACTGGCGGCACCTTGCACGGCCATAGAAGTAGTTGTCGTACTCAATTTGGCGGTGCCCTAAGCACCAAGGGCTAGGATCACCTATAGCGGAGCAATGGTTGGAGTAGCAGCCCCCTTGGAAGCTAGGATGTCATCACTGGAGGCTAAAGGAGTGGAAGAAGAAGCCATTGGAGAGGATCTACTAGCAAAAAATGTGGACTCATTGGAGAAGAAGTTTGAGATCACTAATGGCCGAAAATGGAGTAAAGAGACGAAGAAGCATTTATATAATCCTTACCAAGCTATTGGATGCTTGCCACGTAGCTTGATCTAGTCCATTGGAACACGTGTTGCACATTTGAGATGGACCACCATAAACAATTTGGGTGATGATCGCGAGGGACATGTGTCAACATCAAGTCTTGCCTTGGTAATTGAGCAGAGTTCAGAGCCATCTCAGAGCCATCATCTCAAAAAGAAATGAACCCTAATGATTTTTCATGATTGATGAGGCGACAACTTGATCTATGAGGAGTCACAATGTATGGTGATTCATACTATGTTGGTAATGACCAAGTTAATTCTGTATCCTAAATCAAAGAATCAAAGCTCACAACTGTGGACACTAATGATATACTAAACTAAACTAACCAAATCAAAAGCAAAACCCAACTCATGTCCCAAGCCACCAACAAGGGTGACCGAGCCTAGATTTTGAACTGAAGTATTTGGAGCTTGGTGGGTTGGTGGGAGCAGCTTGGTGACCTCTAAATATCAATCGCTCAACTAAGCAACTCGAGTGCTTGTAGATATTTATTCCTTAAACTACAAACCTGAGAAATCTAGAATTCATGAGAATCCATTTCAAGAGATTTGACAAGTAACTCGATGCGATGAACGACATATGTGGACCATATAAATAAGAGGGTATTCACTAAGAACTAATATCAAATTTCATTCATCCATTGTTCCATTGCAATCTCAACTAATTTGAGCATTGAAACGGCCACCGAAAAGCTCTCGACGGTCTTCTTAATGATTTTTTTTTGTGCAGATCAACGGAAGAAAGACTTAACGTATTATAATCTTAAGAAACCTCTCAAAACAAAGCCGATGGAAAACCAAAATAAGCAATAACAATCATGCTCAAGCTTCATTAAGGACTAAGTTATGAGCTTAACTAATAAGACAATAATTCCTTGAATAAATTAGTTATGAGGTTCATTAAATTTAATGCTTAGTACAAGCCCTGCCCAATTTGTGTTGTTTTAAGGGCTTAAATGAATATAATATGAAGGATAATAGTAATGGTTGGTTGGTGATCTTATTTGTTTATTCAATACATGTCCTTGTGGTATTGGACTGCTGAATCACTCAAGGACCCAATCCGCTACAATTTTGAGATATTGTCATCGAATTAGAAAATTTCTATTAAGATAATACATGATGCTTTTGGATTGAGAATCAGTGGTGTTCACTGAACGCAGTACTGCCTGCTACCACATGGAAACGAGCGATTGATGATTAGGGTTTCTGTGTTTATTATTCTCACAATCTGTCATTATAGTGTGATTAGTACATTGATGCCTGCTCAAATGAGTCTTCACCAAGAGCTTGAATCATATCTCTTGCAACAGCTTGTACTGATTAATTGAGAGGTTTAAGTATTCTTGGTCAATGACTGAAGGAAAAGGTGATTGATTATACATTGCATCAAGAATCTAGCAATGAACAGTGTGTTTGGCAGGCTCTCGCCATCAGCCATTAGTGAAACGGGACCTATTGTAGATATCTTGATTAAGACATTCCTAATACTTGCACGCATGACCAGAGGTGCTTGTCCGTGCAATATTTATTCGATTTGCGAAAACTTTGCCATCAATCTATTTCATCAATTATTACGATCTCCGATTGGAATTGATTAGGTTAAACAATGAAAAAGACTATGATCATCAAATCATGATCGAAAATGACGCGCAGATCGTTCTAAATCGGAGATTTTGCATTTAATTAAAGCATTTGTTCATCGAGTAGGCTTCTGCCTATACTAAAGAACTTCTTGAGTATCAACTGAGAAAGATATCCAAATCAACATGCTTCTTCTAGGTTCGAATTTCTCCGAATCTAATCTCGAAAATGACGATTAATGGCTCTTGTTTATCTAATCACATCAATCCTATTCTTCAAGCAAGGACTTTGCGGACTTAATCATGCATAATACAATTGATGGAGCTTAAAATGTTCACCACCGTCACCAACTAATCACATTTTTTCGTTTTACTTGAATGGAAAAATTATTGACAACTTGCTGTAAAATTTTACAAAAAAAAAAATGAAAATTTAAAAATTCTAGTTGAACTTTAGAATAGAAAGATCGGATCCTGTTTCATCGTATATACAGGACCTCTTGTACCGCTAAGCCTTCCGCCCATTCATTTCGATAAAAGAAACTAAAATTTTCGGCTATATATCGAAAATGTTGGTTCTCTCTCGGAGTGTAAACCAGCTCGTCTTGAGTGAGCTGATACCGGTTGACTTCGATCTGACTACAAAATTATTAAAATTTTAATTTTTAATAATCGTTTTTAGTTAACTAATATTTAAAAAATTTTCTTAAAAAAACTTGATATTAATATAATAAATTTCATTTAAACATTAAAGTGTAGAAATATTTTAACATATTAAAGTGAAAATCCAATTTTATGGTAAGTGAAATTTCGTTCTAAATTTTTATGATTGAAAAACTTGGAGCAAACTTCCATTCCACAAACTCCTCCTTTTATAGTTTTTGAAAAATCCTAAAATTAGAATTGTTAGATATTTATCTATCTAAAGTTCTAAACATATATGTTATATATAAATAAAATAAATATAAAATTATTTCGAATTCTCGAATTGAAATGAGGCAAATTAATTTTAGCTTAAGCTTGATTTGTTAAGAAAATGAGTTTAATTTTGAGATTGCGTTGGTTCGCTTACTTAAATAAATGAGCTAATTCGAAAAACTCATAAATCTCAAGCTAAATTGATACTTCTAATTCTCACAAGTTCATTGCACCATTAAATTCAATACCAAAGGTTTTAAAAGACTAACCTAAACCGAAAATTAATTTCAATTTCGGCTAACGCTGAGCCAAATCGGGACCGAACTTCAGTTTCTATCAGCTAACTGTTTGTTGCAGTAATTATTGAAATTGATCAAAATGTCAAGCGAAATTATATAAATTCTGAGCTCCTCAGGTCCCTAAACCCAAACTGTGATTCTAAACCTTGTCTGTAGTTACCAAGGTTAAGCTGAGGTGACGGAGACGACGACAGGGGCAGCGCCGTTGATGGCTACGTGACCAGGAAGGACAGGGCGCCCTGTCCCGCGCGGGGGACCGACACGGCGGTCAACCGGCTGTGCCGCACAAACAATACTGTGACTGTGAAACGACGGCGCCGGCCGGCTGCCAGGCCTACAGTGAAGCCATTACCTGCGCAAATTGTTCCTGTTGTTTCCTTTCGCATTCAACTCCCCAATAATAGCATCTTGATTTCACCTTTTTAAAAAAAATCTTTTTCACGCCAAAATTTTACTTAATAGCCCCTCAAACTATATAGCGCTGGATGTCGGTGACTTTTCAAGCATGATTAGAACCATTCAATCACGCGATGCATCCATGCATGCATCCATGACATCGAGGAAGCAACATCATGTTATGCATGTGGCGGAACAGGCGCGTGAATTGGCGGGTTAGCTCAACTATGTCTCTCTGCCAAGCATTTAACTCCAAGGAACAAGAATACAAGATGGCAGACATGATTCTTTTACTGTTCGGTGCTACGAGCATTTGCGGCGACAGCGAAGTTAGGGTAACAGTGATGTATAAGGAACATTACGTGTCTGATCGGGTTTGATGTTTGGTACTTTTTTGGGTCAGACAACTCCTAGAAAATTTACTTGTAGTAGTATCTACACTTGAAAGCTTGTGGACCAATTGAATTTTCACTTTTTGCGGGTTTTCTTTTGCATATGTACCACAATAAACCCTACAAATTCAAATTTGCATGTAAGCCCCTACAGATGTCATTATTTATAAACATTCAGATCGAAAACTCAGCCAAGACATATGAGTTTGCTCGAGAATTGAATTCTCAAAATAGTATAAACCATGCCTAAGACCTAATAAAGCCATAATCCGAAAGACGACCTGGCCCGGCCCATTCCAACCTCCGTGATTCAAGCTTCAGAAAAATAAATAAATAAATATAAAGAAAATTATAGGATACAGAGAAAACTCACTGTTTAACAACTAACAGAAGATAAAACTCTGACCACCAGTTCAACTCAGACAAGTGTTTGACTCACATGTAGACTGAATAGTAAATGATACACTAAATGCAAATAAAGAAAAGAAGCAGCAATGAGAGATCATGTCAATCTGTTGGGATAATCAAAAGACACGCCACGAAGGGCTCAACTGTGAACAAGACTAAATCCGAGGAGAAAAATAATTGATCATGGCAAACCCTAAGCCAACAATGAATAAGCGGCTGGGGAGGCAGCGAGGACTGCTGAGGATGCAGACCAATATCTTCTCCAGGAACCCAGACTGAAATGTCTTCCCCCATAGGCCTACCTCGGCCGTGAAAAACATCTTCTTACTGCTTTCAGAACAGGAGCCTGGTACTGATACCAAGTCAAGATTTCAGTTATGTTTCCTTCTATTGACCAGCAGCTTCATATAGCCTGTGATCATCAGAAAAAGATGAATGATCCAGTCAAGTCATCGACTTCAATTTTCATATGGTACAGGAAGACTGTTTTCATGGGCTTTTATTCACAAGACTCTTCGAGCAATAATGTTCCAGGATATTGACTTATGGATAGACAAAAGATTGCAGGCAACACCAACTGCATAAATATTTACTCATCTAGAAAGGATACTCTTCTGCACAGGTAGATTCATCAAGGGTCCATCTGCATTACAGGTGTGTAAGCAAATGAAAATAAGGGTTTCAGAAAAAGCAGCTAGATTATATTGCTTACCATCATTGTCCAATGTGACTTAAATCGGTCAAATTAGTCTGAAGTAAGAGTGATATTGGAATCAACGACACCAGCTTATGGCTATGGAGATCATGTAGAAAGGGAAATATGTTGAATCTTGGAGACGGACTTGATATGAGAAGTGTACTGAGGATAATCCCTCGCGCCGACACATGAATACACATCCGACTCTGGAAAAGAACACAGTTTGGAGTTTTCTCTTGATGGGCATTCCATTGTGGCAGCAACCCCGTGACCGTCCATCTTCCCACTGGAACATAATAGAATGGAGAAATGATCCCTAGATACAAGACATTTTGTAGCAATTAGCGACATCAGCATTGCATGGTATACATAAAAATCGAGAAATCACATAATCTTTTGTGGAACAAAAACTTAAAACCTATCTCTGTTTTTCCAAGTCCACAAGATATATATTGAACTATAATGCTCAAGGAACCATATGATATTGTAGAAATTTGATAAAATCTTCAATGCTTTATTCATTCTGTTCCTTGTCATCATCAAAATGTATGCATTTCAATCCCTTGAAACTCCCACTAGGGTTTTTATCAAATGGCCACCAATTCATTTTTTTTCCTTAACAGGAAATTGTCAGTCCTGAAGACAATACGCTCAGAATTAATGAAAAATATTGATTTTCGAGGATGACCGCGAGGAAAAGATCATTAATTTTAAAAAAAAAAAAAATCAGATAAAGCACATTGTATCTTCAGAAAATCAACAGGCGGATGCTTACCACAAGTTGTGCAAGTTTTGAGAACAATAGCAGTGGTTGAAATTCATGGTTCTGTTGTGTAGACCTCTCTTTGAAGTCGCAAACATACAATTCAAGCATTCATTCATCTCTCCAATCAAACATGAAACCAGCACTCTTCGGTTTATGATGAAACTCTCTTTATTTGCTGTCTCTTGAAAAATCGAGCCTCGTTATATTGATTAAACCTGGTTCATTTGTTTGTCCTACACAGAATATCCACTACGCAATTGCCTTCGGTGGATTTCCTTCTTTATGATACTTGGTTTTAATTTTCTAGAGGAGCAAACTGTCTTGCAAACATAGCTAATACCACTGCTACCTTATCTAGAAGGTACCATTTTTGCGCACTACTGTCATGCTTTCAGCAAATTCAAGCATCACCCGGATCAATCGTTTCTGTCTTGAGTTCAAAATTTTTCTTCTATACTTGCTTTTTTCTTCATTAGAGTTGTCTGCTTTCAGAAAAAATAAAACAAAATCATCCAACTCATCCAACTGCACTTTCAGGCAAGACAATCATCCAAAGAATATATGAAACTCTGGAATTTCACTGGTGAAGTAGGTTGCAATCAAAATGTTGCAATATGTTGGTAAAGTTGCATCAACCTTTCAAACCCAATTGATGTGCTTCTGGAAATGGAAATGAACATATATGCGGTGCCGCCTTTTTTCGTGATATTGGTTGTGTTTTCAGTAAATTCTCTGCTCCAATTCATGCCAAACACCAGATCATGCAATCCATCGCACCATATTCCAGTGAAAAAATTAAAAGAATTTTCCTCTATAAAACTTGGTATCAACAATCCCTGTTGACAAACACAGAATACATCACAGTATCCAATTAACCAAAAATCACAAAATAAACTATTGTGTTAACAAAAAGATCCCACTATCAAAGTTCACATGTTACACTGCTTCTAAACATCTCTGTTACTGGGAGTTCAAACACTCTTAAGCACTCTGGCGCTAGAACACATTTACATCTTGTGTTACATATGTAATTTAAGGTATCTACCTTTCACATCTATAATAGAACACAAAATAAAATAATCTTCCTACAGATAATCATGCAGAACTCACTTAGAAAATCAACCATATGCATAACTTTTTAGAGGTATAAAATTGGGTTTTCTATGATTCATTGCGCTGTCTAACTCTGTGTAACTCAAAAGTAGTTAATATGCTTGCACAGCAATCTTCGTGAGCAATAATACAACAGCTAAGAGATAGGTCTCCGACAACCCCTGACAAGAGATAGCTCCAGGCCAGGTATCTGTCTACTCGGGGCAGCTGCGATGTTGTTTGCCTAATGTTTGGCTGATTGTGGCTGTTATGCGTAGGGGATAGCTCTAGTATGTACTTGGCGCACCAATTAGAGAACAACATTAAAAAGACTAGTCAACCATGACAAGTTCAATCCCCCTAAGTTACAAGCCACATGAATGGAGGTATCCACGAAGGCCATCACTGTGAGACACTACAAAAAAATAGAAATACTACAGGCGATTTTTTTGGACGGTACAAAAAAATCTGCAATTTGAAGCATTTGTCTAGTGGCCAATGAAACCCTGATTATTGCCGATGTTTATTTAATATTTCAAATAGATATCGATAATTATCAATATTTTTTGGAGAAATGCCCATAATTATTATAGTATTTTAAATATCAAAAAATTGTCAGCGTTGATGATAAAAACACCGGTTATTGCTGGTGTTTTTAAGAAACACCAACTATTTTCAAAATCAAAAAAAATAGAAGATCTCAAAAAAAAAAAAGGGTCATTCTATAAATCATAAGAGCTATGTCAATCTAAAAGCTAAGATATATTGATTGTTGTATATAAAATTCATACAATCTTATATATTCTTATGTAATATATTATTGAATTTATTTTTTATTATACTTTTTATAGTTAGAGGAGCAATTTGATTCCGAGCTATCAAGTCTTAAGGTATTTTTAACTTCTCATAGAAAAAAATGGACAATCGATCGATAGGACATCCATAGAAGTAATAGTAAAAATATTTATATAATATATTTTTTTAATTTTATTTATGACTTATCTACCTATTTCTTTGACTTCCTATAAGTTTAAATTAAACAAATGCGATCAGCGTTATCGGAGAATTCTCAATCGGATATTGTAACTCAATTTTTTTGCTAGCCTTTTTTTAATTGTTAGGGGCATTTTTTAAACATCGGATATATCCCTTTTTTTAGTGAAAATAGTCTTCTGGATGCAACCTATAAAGAACTCATTAATAAAGAAATAAAATAATAATAATAATAATAATAATAAGGGATATTTACCTATAATACCTAAGATTTTTCTTATTTACTAAAAACTTCCTGCGATTTCAGTAATTATCTACGTTCTCCCCCCCCAAAAACACAAAAAGCGAGCAGAGCCGCTGCTCACCCTAACTCACTCTTTCATCTGGACAAGCTTTGTATTCCAGTCGATGGGCGACATTAGCACGGGAAGCACTCTACCCATGATGATGTCAACGATAGTTCTTATACAACGAAAGATTCGCTGGAAGGGAGGGAAAAGATATTCAGACAGGTCAGATTGAAGGTTCTACATCAGGTGGAAACGTCGAAGTCCAAAAAAAGCCCCTCCCCCCCCCCCCCCCCCCCCAAACAACACACACATAGTATTTGTTGCGAGAGTGGCACCGATGAGGGGTTTTTTTTTGTTAGATCTGGTTTTTTTTTTGTTGATTTGAAATGGGTATTTCTCTATCTGTTTTCTCTATATCTAAGTTTTAATTATTTTTCTGATAAAAGAAAATCTAGTTAATTGATGAAATTGAGTTTTTCCATTGTACTTTGCAATTCTCTTTGCTTCTCTCACTAGAAATTAACATAGAATTTCGATTAATCCTCCGATATATTGAATTAAAAAAAGGACCCACCCCACGCCCCCGCCCCCCGCAGTATTTGTTGCGAGAGTGGCACCGATGAGGGTTTCTTTTTTGTTAGATCTGGTTTTTTTTTTTTTTTTTTTGTTGACTTGAAATGAGTATTTCTCTATCTGTTTTCTCTAGATCTAAGTTTTAATTTTTTTTCTGATAAGAGTAAATCTAGTTAATTGATGAAATTGAGTTTTTTCATTGTACTTTGCAATTCTCTTTGCTTGTCTCACTAGAAATCAACATAGAATTTCAATTAATCCTCCGATATATTGAATTAAATTAGCATAGATTTTGATTATCAATCCGCATTGGCTTTCAAAGAGGGATTTTTCAATCCTTACTTGATGTTATTTCTCAATTTCTATTGATTTTGGATCAAATTTGAATTAGATTTTGATGTTGTTTATTTACTTATATATTTATTCACATTATTACATGTTTTTCAGATATCTAACTCAAAAAATCTCATAAAATTAGTGTTACATTATGGAGAATATTGGAAGTTAAACATATTTGAGTATTTGTAGATGACTTGATATGTGTGTTTGTTGATTTTATTAACTTTTATATTTACTTTCATCATTATCTATGAATGTACTACATGTTCATTTCTACTCTTTTGGATGTAAGCACTGTAACATATGTATTATGATGTCGAGTATTAAAACATGTTGTATTCATATGATTGGTTATGTGTTTTTTAATTTGCGTATGTTACTTACAATATTATCCCAAGAAATGCTTAATTTTTTATGTTAATTTTAAAGTAAATTTATCAAGATTTTAAATCTTGATTTCGGTTTTGGTTTCGACACCCAGCGAAACTGATACGTTTCGACCGTTTCGGTGGTTTCAGTTTTAGTTTCAGCCGTTTCGGTTTCGGCAGAAAGATTTTTTTATTTATTAATTGTGTGTTGACCAGAGTTTGAATATATTTTGACTATATTTTGATTTCAAATTAAAAATACGATAAAATTTTGAAAATTTTTTTATAAAAATTTAAAAATTATGAAAGAATTTATAATTAATTTTATCATGATATTAAATATTATTTTAAGTAATTAAAATTAATTTTGATAGTTAACCACTGATATAGTTTATTTTTTATATATTTTTTATATATTACTATATAAAAAATTATACGAGAAATAATATGAATATGATAAAAGTTAAAACTTAATACAACCAAATTTAACTTATTATTAAAATATACTTGACACATACATAATTTATTAATTATAACGTAATACAACTAATCATCATCATCATCATAATCATCATCAGTTGAGTTTGAAACATCTGGATGTGGAATTATGAATTTATTATCTGAACGATCCAGATGAATATTTATAGACATACGAATCAGAACAACTAGCTTTATGCGATCCCGTGACAGCGATTTATATGGGAGTGGGATTGACACAATTTTTTTTTGCTTTACTTTCGGTGGAACGGTCATGCATGTATGCACGTAAACAGAGAAATCAACGTATTTCAATCAAAACCATTTCCATTTCAGTTTTAATCAAATTATTTATTTATTTATTTATTATATTTTAATCAAATTTTAACTTTATTTTAATTATTTTTTAAAATCAAAGTAAAAAAATTATAATATGTTTTAAAATTTTTGAAATAGTGAACAGTACCATATATAAAAAATTCATACACGTGAACAATATCTGTCAGAGATTGGCAAGGGTGCGATTACACCGGCGCAGGGGTCAAGCAGGAGAGGGCGCCGGAGCGGAGTGGGCGACAGCGCTGGCGCCGGTGTGAGGCCAACGCCAGCTCGCAAGAGCAGGGGCCAGCCCGGCAAGGACGCGAGCGTCAGTGCAAGGCCAGTGAGAGAGCGGGCACGGGGGCCAGTCTGGCGAGGGTGTGGGTGCAGGCGCAAGGCCAACAACGGCATGGGCATCAAGTTGGGGAGCCCACTCGGCAAACGCGCAGGTGCGGGCGCCAAAGGCCGACTCGAGGGAGCGGGCTATCTCTGCGCTCGCTGCACACCGCGCAATCTCCCCGCGCGCTACGCTGCGCAATCTCCCCCCGTGCTACGCTAGCCCCGCCCACTCTGTGCTCGCCGCCATCGAAAATCCTAACCTTAAAACCGAAACATTTTAAGCCGATACGTTGCGGCACCAGCCAAAACCATACCGTTTCGGCTTCGATCAAGATTTTAAACATTGAAATTTATGCCAAAATTTAGAATTATGTACAAATAAAAATATTTGATGAGTCTATTTGTAAATATACAAATATTAAATTTATAATTTAAAATTTACAATTTTAAAACCTTTCATATCTTTTTAAAATTTTATTTTAAAAAAGATAAAGTTTGAACTTATTTGTAAATAAAAATATTTGAAAGGTCTATTTGTAAATATATAAATAATAAATTTAAAATTTAAAATTTTAGCCTTTAAAATCTCCAATGTCTTTTTTATATAATTTTATTAAAACATTATAATTTTGGATTTATTTATAAATGAAAATATTCAAAGCGTCTATATTATAAATGTATAGATATTAAAATTATAATTTAAAATTTTAAGTTTTAAAATCTTTAATTTCTTTTTTATAAAAATTTATTAAAAATAATAAATTTCGACTTAGTTATAAATAAAAATATTCAAAGGGTTTATTTGTAAATGTATAAAAATTTAAAATTTTAAGTTTTAATATTTTCAATCTCTTTTTTGTAAAATTTTATTTAAAAAATAATAAAGTTTGGGCTTATATATAAATAAAAATATGCAAGGAGATTATTTGTAAATGTATAAATATTAAACTTATAATTTAAAATTTTAAGTTTTACTACCTTCAACTCTTTTTTGTAAAATTTTATTTAAAAAAATAAATTTTAGACTTATTTATAAATAAAAATATTTAACGGCTAGGCTTATTTGTAAATATACAAATATTAAACTTATAATTTAAAATTTTAAGTTTTAAACCCTTTAATATTGTAAAATTTTATTAAAAAATTATAACATTTGGATTTACTTATAAAAAAATATTCGAGAGATTTATTTGTAAATATATGAATATTAAACTTATAATTTAATTTCTTATATAGGATTTATTTATAAAAAATTCAAAATATTTAAGGTCCTTTTTATACATTTTATTTAAAAAATATTAACATTTGGATTTTTTATAAATAAAAATATTCAAAAGGTCTAGTACGTGTATAAATATAAATATTATAATTTAAAATTTAATTAAAGATTTATGTATAAATATTTGAGAGAAAGAATGGATGGTGAGCAGTTAAAATTCTTCAAGGGTTTAGTTATAAAATTAAGAATGATAAAAGTGAAATTTTTGAAAAAAATTTGAATTAAATAATAATCAGGAGGTTATAGGTAATAAACGTTTTTAAAAAAATATAAATAAATACTAAAATTACAAGACTATTTTAATAAATAAAATAAATTTTAAAAAATGTCGATAAATATCTGTAATGATAATAATGATAATAATAAAGAAATTACATTTGCAAATTCCAATGTCTCTAAAATAATTGCAGTTGGAGTGCCAACCTTCTCTTGATAAAGTTCCAAATGCCACAACGAATAAAAAATGTCTGCTAAAGTATCTCCAACAAATGGATTTCAAATCATGGTTTGCAGTTTCGGCCGAAATCGAGTCGTTTGGGTCGAAACGGCTCGGTTTCGGCCGGTCTCGAACCGAAACCCTATTTTGAGTTTTGGTTAGGGTTTATTGTTTGTTACTGTTCATCTTCACCAACAAGCGTGGACGGGAGCGCATGCGGGCTCAAGCGCGCTGGCGGGAGCGCATCGGGCTCGCGCGCGTGGGCGGGAGCTCACCAAGATCGCGCGCGGGGGCGAGAGCTCACGGGGCTCGCGAGGGGGGGGCGTGGGGAGGACCTCGCGCCGGCTTCGTGTCTGAGCCCAAGGGCCCTGCGCACTCGCTAGTCTTCCGTCACTCCCTCACCTATCTCGCGCCGTCATCGACCTGACCCGTACTCCCGCAAGATGAGGCCGACTTTACATTGGGGCCAGCGTTATCGCCAATTTGATTTCAACATCTTTATTGGTTTCTGTCAGATACTGTTTACGTACATAATATTATTCACGTAATTATTCATTATTTTTTAAAAATTTTAAATATATTATAATTTTTTAATTTGAAGTTAAAAATAATTGAAATAAAGTTAAATTTAGTTAAAATATAATTTTCATTTTAGACCTTCGATGTATGGTTATACTTCGGAACCGCTGCCACGAGATCGCGCAGAACTAGTTATTCTGTCTCATATGCCTATAAATGCTCGTCCGAATCATACAGGTACTGAATTTGTAATTCCACACCCAGATGTTCCAAACTCAACTGATGATGATTATGATGATTAGTTGTATTATCTTAGAATTTATAAATTATGTATGTGTGAAGTACATTTTAATGAAAAATTAAATGTGCTTATATTAATTTTTAACTTTTAATCATATTCATATTATTTCTTATATGTTTTTTTAATACACTAATATATATTAAAAGTAGACTATATCAGTGACTAACTATCAAAATTAATATTAATTAACTAAAATAATATTTAATATTATGGTAAAATTAAGTATAAATTAATTCCTAATTTTTCAAATTTTTCCAAATTTTTTTCAATATTTTATTGTATTTTTAATTTGAAGTCAAAGTACAGTCAAAATATAGTCAAACTATGGTCAACACCTAATTAATAATTTAAAAAAATCTTTCGGCCGAAACCAAAACCGCTGAAACTAAAACCGAAACGGCCAAAACGTATCGGTTTCGCTGAGTCCCGAAACCGAAATTGCATAATAAAACCTTGTTTCAAATCTTCCTTTTCGTCGGGGAAACTCCAGTTCCATTTCAGATTTCATGCACCCTATACTAGGAATTGTGGGAGCCGCTTGTAGACTTGGGCTTTTGTTGTTGATTCGCTTTTTTAAAAAATAAAAAATTCTTGAATTTTTTAAAAAATCTTAATCTGTCTTTCATATTTTTAAACCTTTTTATTAGCTTCAGAAATTGTTTAAAATTTAAAATCAGGATTTGTTTGTTTTATGAAATTTCAAAATTTTCGAACTTTTAAATTCTAGAAATTATAAAATTCAGTATTTATTATATAAAATTTTATAATTTTAAAACTTTCAAATTTCAGTAATTATAGAATTTATTGATTTTCTAAAATTAGTTTAATTTTAAAATTTTGAACTTTAAAATTCAGCATATGAGTGTACATATTGAACTTTACAATCATTTTAAAATTTAAAAATCCAACAAAATAAACATAAAATTTTGAAATTCTAAATTTACATGTCTTATAAAATAATAATACTATTAGAACTTTTAAATCCAAAATTGTAAAAGTTTAGATGTTAAAATTCTCAGAATTTTTAAATTCTACGAAACAAACATACTCTGAATAAAAGTATAAATTTATTATTATTTATAAATATTATATCTTATATAAGCAATATATTTCATTTATAAATACATTATCTTGTATAGTATATTTATACATAAAGTAAATAATTTATATATCAAACAAAGTATTTATATATATGATAAAATATTTGTAAATAATGATAAACTCACAAATTTATTTAAAAAATTAATTATTTTAGGCGCTAATTTTAAATTTCAAAAATTTTTCAAGGATTGATAAGAAAATTTGAAAATATGAGGCACTGATTAAAAAAAAATTTTAAAAGTTTTAAGGATTTTTTGGTAATTCTTTCAAAAATTTTGGCATGACTTGGCCCCAAAACAGATATGGTTAATAAATACAATCTTTCTGGAAAATTCAAGTTAAAGCTCCCGTACAAAACTACGATATTACCAGAATCAAGATGTAGTAAAAAAGCTCAAAAATCGCCGTGGCTCTTTGATAGAGGCGTCCCTTGCAGTCCGTTAGTACCTAAATCGTCCGAGTAGATCCCTAAGATCTCAGACATTAGCATATTAATCCCTCATTCATTTGGATGGATTCATGATTGACGGTGGCATGGTGAGCGCACGTTGGTCATGGTGCTGAGCTCAATCTAAATGAGTTCCTATTGTTTAAGGGGATTATATGCAATAACAGCTTTCATGGGATTATATACTCAAATTCCTGATTTGAGAAACAAAAGTACAAATCGATAACCATAAACAACAAAATTCATAAATTTAAGAAGAAACAAATCATGGAGAAGAGCCCAATACAATTACGTAGATTAAGAAAAGTATCCCATTAAGCTATTTATTATGTCATCCAAGCCAGTGCCGTGACACTGACAACAGCAACAAGAGCAACAGAACAGGGCATGAGGCTGGAGACTGCCAAGCTTGAAACTGGGGATGCTGGAGGGCCATTATGGTCCTGCACTTCTAGCATCAGCCTCTGGCCTTTCTTGCAGTGCTGCAGATCAGCACTCGCAAAGTAATAGAACCCGGGCTTGTCGAGCACGAAGACGTTGCTGCCCCCGTCGAACTTCCGTCCTGGGTCGGTCTCGTTGCAGTGGTAGTAGCCTGTCTTGTCCACCCTCATGACTGTGTCGTTCTGGTACTTGAACACTAGTGCAATGGAAAGCATAAAGAACAATGTAGGACGAGTATAAATGTGTGTTTGTGTAGATAAGAGGCTGTTTACCCAGTGAGTCGCCTGCCCGGAAAGCGAACTTGCCGGCCCACTTTGAGTACATGTCCGAGTTGGTCTTGTCGGGGACGCGCCAGCCTTCGTCGTCTCCGACGATGTACTCTTTGGATGCTGCTAGTGTTGTGGTCATGGAGATGGTGAGGATGAGAAGTGCGGTGAAGGGTGAAGCCATTGTTTTGCTGTTATTGTGGAATGTGGGATTGGTTTGGTTGGAGTTCTGTTTTGGAGTAGAGGTCTGATTTAGGGAATTGTGCTGCGGTTATGGTAGTTTCGGAAGTGAAGAAATGGAGAACGTGGTGCGGTGGTGTTGGTTTGGTGGTTTGTATCATAATCAGAAATTCGCATCCAATGGCTAAGATTTGATGACTTGGATCTAATTATATTTAAAATTTTCTATTATTATTATCTGGATAATGCGGTAAAAAAAATTACCTAGACAAACCACCTATACATTCAAACAGAAGCCTAAACTATTTTAGAGATATTTATTCATGAAAATAAGTGGTCAACGGGACATCCAATAATTGCTAAATGGCTAAACGGCTAGAAAATTGAGCTCTGCCAAGCAACTTAGTGGTTCCGCCTAATCGCCTCGCCTAGACAGCAATCACACTGATACTTGAAATAGAGTTCGCTGTAGCAGTACAAAAACAAAGCAATTTAAGATACATTAGCAGCAGAAAATGTTCCACATTTATGACTTTCAGTTGAATATGTTAGCCTGGGAAACTGGCATAGAAAACAATGGACGAGACAACTTCATCAAAACATTTACAACAGTGGGATGTAATTGGTGTCATATCAACAGAAGCCAGATCCAGGAAATGAAATGACATCTTCAGGATCTATCAGGAGCATAAATTTGGAGGAGTTACAGATAACTTCCCAATTCTGAACCAGAACGAAGATTTTAGCTGATCACATGAAAACATCTGAATCAAGTTGTTGAAGATTAGGGAAAGCTCGCTTTAAGGTACTTGCATAATCTGGGGAATTTGCCTGCAGAAAAAACCAGCAAAGAGAGAGCATTTGAATATACGCATCTCAGGCTAACAAGTATTGTATATTATGATCATTCACTATTCTCTTGTAGTCTGTAATAAGTGATCTCATTTAGCAAATTATCAACCCACATTTCCAGTAATATATAACAAGCAAGGTACTTCATATTCTCAATGACGAATTTAAAGTAGTATTCAATTAGGTAGTTTTTTGTGGTATTAATTTTACATATATGAAAAATATGACTGAATTTAGCAACATTTTTGTGGTATTAATTTTACATATATGAAAATTGTGACTGAGTTTAGCAACATTTTCATCCTAGCTCCAAATAATTTTGGAGTACTGGAGTTATCAAAACTTCAGCTGTCACCAGAACTACAAAGAAGCAAGGGGGAATTTTGAAGCAGCATTACCGGGGAAAGCTCGTTTAGTGATCAATGAAGAAAATATTGAATCTCAACAAGTAATCCATGGTCCCTCAGAAATCTCCAGAATAACAATATATCAGATATAAGAAATTATCAAAATAAATTCATTTAATGTCTTTTTTGATCAATAAATTGAATGAAAGTCATCAATACTACTGCATTGGAGTGCAATTTGATATTTGTAGGCACAATAAACTATCAACAAGGGACTTCCATCAACATCAGAGGTCCAACAAGGTAATTATATTCTAGTTGAAAGAAAAAAAAAACATTTTTTGCTGAGGAAAATTGAGAAACAGAAACGCCCTGGCTAATTTCAAAGGAGAGTTGAGCTAGCGAGTAAAAAAAGGGAAAGTTAAATATCATATGAGAAGGTTGAATGGGGTGAATGGGGTCCTTCTCTAAATAATTCATAAAAAATAAAACATTGATTGGGTTCATGGTGATCTGGATGTTAGAGGGGCAAGATGTTTTAACTCAGACTCGTTACAGATCTCTAATTGGAGAAGTAGTGATAGTGGCAGTAGTTGGTAATAGTGAATCCATTATAGTTCATGCCGTGAAAAAAAAGCCCAATTAAATTCACCTAGCGAAGAGATTGGATACTTCTTGTTTATGTGTAGGAAGAACTCACACCATCTCCACAAAGTATTTAGATTTAGGAAAGAGTGCAACCCTTGGTGATGTAGGAAGAGAAAACCAACATGAACTGAAATAAATTAGAGCATAAGCAGCTTAAAAAATTGCAAAGAAGTGTTGGAGAGTCATACACATGGATTTCGTTCGAGATATATGGTTGTCAGCTTATCCCTTGAACCAGATACTGCAGACTCAATGCCTTCCAGTGATGATATCTGGTTGTCATTAAGCCATAAATCTTCCAACCTGCATGGCAAGATGATAACAGCATGGACATGAAATCTGTAAACCAATTTCAATATTCAAAGAATAAAGATCACAGAAAGTAATTCACCTTGCCAAGCTTTCAATATCGTTGATTGAAGTAAGTTTATTTGCAGCAATATCCAATATTCGAAGATTTTTTAAGGTGGATAAGCCTTCCATCTTTGAGATACCATTATGGCTAACATAAAGTTCTTCTAGCACCATACATTCCTGCCATTGGAGAACAGAATCAAGAAACCAAATTGTTAAGTGACAAACACATGAGTTTTAATTTTGGTATATAACACTGAATTTCTAAGATCTATACTTCAAACCCTGCCATGGATGTCAACCGGTTGCTCTGCAGACTTATTTTCTTGATACACTTTAGTCCACACAAGTTCACAGCCCTGATACGATTCCGTCCAAGCCACAGTTCTTGTAAATTAGTCAATGATTGCATGTTCTCCATCACCTTAAAGGAGAAATATATAAAAATTCAGACTTAGAAGCGATGCACCAGTAATAACATAATAAATATATGAACAAATTTCTCCAAACAAGGCCATTGACCAGCTTTAAGTTGATAATCTTCCAAGACTTTACAAACTTTTAGAGAAAACTTCTGGCAGAAATCTCACCCTCAGTCTGTTCGAGCCTAGTTCAAGGATCTGCAATGCATGAATATGTTCAATCTCCTCCATTTTGGTCACTTCATTCTTGGAAACGTAAAGCTCCTTAAGTGTATTTGACACCTTGGACAAACCATTCAAGGAACGTATCGCATTGAAAGACACATCAAATACCAGGAAGGTTTTGAAAATGCCAACATCAGGAATTTTTGTGAGTTTGTTGTCTCTAAGCACAAGTTCCTGCGAAAAAAGATTAAAAAAAATGTATTATGTAAGCAAATCAGAGCAACAAGGAATATCATTTCCAGACAAAGAAATTTTAAAAAAACGTTTCGGTTTCGGCAGAAATTTTAAACCTTGATATTTAGTACACATCGCACTGTAATACTTGGAAATAAATACTTTTGCTGAAAAAAAAATCCTCACCAAATACCTATCGTTTATGAGCTTGAATTAAAAAATTAGGATATAAGACATAGGACTAATCACAATTGGCAGATTAATGGGCTTCCATGATGAATCAAGTTCACAATTCTTAGCCCTCTCATTCTCCATATAATTTCCTTTCCCATTTCCACCATAAAAAGAAAAATACAATGACAGCCACTTCAGTCAAAACGAATTCAAGATGTTTCCTTTGTAAATATTGCCAACATAGAAAAATCTATTCTATCAAGAAAGCATTTTTTTAACTACCATATTTCTGTGAGAATTTTTCCCGCACCTTTTATCAAATAAAATCCGTTAACAGAAGTAATTTGGCATCAGGTTTTCTCGAAGTTTCACATCTCCTCGGCATTGTTTCCATAATCACTAATCAAATACTAACATCCACAACAAGATCATTTGGAATGGCGAGAAGATTATAAAACATATCGAAGGCCCTTACTTGCAAGCCGGAGATGGAATGCCAGCGGAAGATCGGCTCGACGCCCTCATCTTCGAAGAGGTTCTGGCGCAGGGAGAGCTTCTTCAGGCTTGAGAGGCGGCCTATCCGAGGGTCGAGCTTGGAGAGGCGGTTGGCGGTGAGATCGAGCTCGACCAAGCCCTCGGGGATCTCGACATCGGCGAGATCGTGGAGCTGATAGCTCGTGACATCGAGGCAAAAGCGGGAGGGGTCATCCTCTATCTCCATCTCCTCTCCGACACCTCCGTTCTGTTGGACTTTCTCCATCGTCGAGGATCGAAGCCCTTGGAATTCGTCCCGTTCTCCCTTTGCAGGTGCATTTTTTGCAGAAACACCCAGTAAATTTTGCAAACATCAGAAACGCACCATGGGGCAATAATCGGGTCGGATTCGGGTTTGGATCGGACAATATAGTATGCTCCAATCCAATTGACCCACAATTTTATTTTCTCAATCAACTACAGCTGAAATTAATTGTTATTATCAATTGTTAATAAAAGCAATAAATATCTGTGTCAGGGAATATACGCATGGAATGTTAAATTAATCACCAAAACTATACAAGATAGCAAGGAGCTGCGATGAATTCATGATTCCAGAATATATTGAATCCTGTAAAATTCCAAACAACAGCAAGTTGTTCTTGTAATATTTGACAAAAAACAAGCCATTTTTTTGAGGTAGGGATCTCTAACCAAAAAGGAAAAAAAAATTACAATTTTCCAACTTGGGAAGAAGGTACAACAACCCATTCAGCCGGTTATACGAAAGCAGCAAGAGATTCAAAAACAGGATCAGAAATGAGACAGCAAGCGATGTCTGAGCAGCTCTAGAAAAACCATTTAGTTCCTCGGGAGTTAGAAACGAGCAATTCTAGGTTTTATGTGGATCAGAGACATGTCAAATGCCAAATATCAGGTCAACAACTTTGGAAACAATAGACCTTGCAGGCAAAGTGATGGCTCCTGATGGTTGGCGGCTGCTGTTGCTGGTAACAGCAGTGCCCTTCTGTAGGTGATAGGGTTGAGGAATAGCTGCAAATAGGCTCCAGGCAGTTAGGTTCTTCCCTGCTGCAGACTGAGGCACAAAATCCTTGAAGCCCCCATTAGCGCTGCTTCTCAGCTTCTTGTTCAGAAACTGGCGTTCTACTGGATCCAAGGGCTTCACCCCAACTATGAGAATGTTATTTAGCTGTAGGCCATCCTTCTTAAGAGCCCTTTTGGGCATCATGTCCACTCTGTGACATACACAAAAGAAGTATATTCATTGCTCAAAATGCTTTACTTGAAGGATGTCTTGTTTGCCAAGAGTTGTACGATCAACTTATTTCAATGTACTAAGGATTCTCCAAATGTGGTGTTTTTAGTAATCACAATATGTTTTGATAATATAATTTGCAGAATAAAAACAACATTGAAAACATCAAATATTTCACAACACAACATGGCATGCAACAACTCGCTGGACAACGAATAAGTCATTCAATAGCATGAATAACCTCTGGAATATTTTTAGCTTTTGAAGCAAACCGACTGCACAAATTATGAGATATCTTATTCTTTGGGTGAAGGAATTTTTTTAATTTTGACTAAGCAACTACTGGATAAACATAGGCTAATTAACTATTGGGTTAAACAAATACACACAAACTGGAAAAATAAAACTGAATTTCAAGTTTTCAGTACATATAAATTGAATATATAGAGGGAAAATGGGCACCTGATATAAAATATGGATCCAATTAGCACCGTTTGAACCAGGAATGTGTTTCAACACCACGCCATATTTTTCAAACCCACGCAATACCAAATTGGTATCAGCAGGGGAAAAACTAGAGCAAAACAAACAAACAAGGTTCCAGTAAAGAGACACTGAAATCAAGAGTCCATGCATCCAATAGAGGACTATTGACAGATTTACATGCTACTAAAGGATAAATGAGAAAACTTTATATGGTTCAGTTTTCAGCAGGTATTTTACAAAAAGATAACACAAATGAATATTGCAGATTCAGCAAACATGATTATATGAGCTTAAGCCTGAAGCAATTCAGAGGCTACAACCACTGTCCAAGATGCAGCAATCTTCAAAAAACTTTTTTTGACATAACAATTATAAAAGTGGGAATTGCATCAATTTTAATGATTAGATTACTGAAGAGATTTGATTAAATGATCTATAAAGAGAGTCTATCCATAGCATTTTAGCATGATAAATCATGTATGCCTGTACTACCAAAACAAATCGCCATTGCCTGTGCAATATGCTAAACAAATTCATTGCATTAACTACTTCATGAACTTCTGTCTACCTATCTCTAATTTTCATCTCACTCTCACATTGCTAGACAACCCAATGCATTTTCAGATCATGCAACTGAACTTGTTCTTTGTACATAATAATTTCCAATGGAAGTAGCACCTTTTCAAACAATAGGTAAGATAACTGTAGAAGCACAGACAAAGAGGAACAACATTTCTGAAGATCATTAGAACACTCTGTGCATTCAGTGCATTTGAAGGTAAGTTGTGCTAGCTAGAGATATTGTATTGATCCCAATCCCATGAATAACACTGTGCATTAATCTCTATTGCATGAGTTAGTCCAATGATAATAGGTAGGTTCAGAAGAAATAAGTAATTGAAAATGTTAAAATTTACATAGAACATGTATTGATTGGTCAAACACAACAATTTATCTCTGGTGAGAAAGTTCACGAAAAGAAAACTACATGAGACTTGTAAACTTAGAAATCCTAGCTAAAAAATGGAACTTCAGTCTACCAACTCTTTTGCTTCTACTCCTTTGACATAAAACCCAGCGGAAAAACAAAACCCATACTCTCAACCAATTCAAAAACTAAAGCCACAATCTAAAGTTCAGGGAGCAAACAAACAAAATCTAATCAGATACACCACAAAAATTTAAAATCCAGGGGAATGTATTTAAAAACAAGTCATGATCGAGACATGCTAAAGGAAATTCCAGAAACATATCTAAAAAACCAAACTTTCACAACTTCTTCTAAAAGGCCACAATTTTACATCTTCTTCCAAGAGCCAGTACCAAAAGCAAACGAAAATTACTAGTTAGCTTATCATACTACGATTAAATTCATACCCAAAAACAGTAACCCACTCCTCCTCATCAAGAGCTCTTGCTGGCAATGCTGCATTTCTCCCCACCTCCGGTGTCACCATCTCCTGCGGGGGCGGCAACGCCAGCAACGCATCGGACTGAACAACGCCATCCACGGGTCCACCACCACCACTCTTACCGGCGACCACTAGCTCTACGTACCAGGCGAGCCACCGGCCTCCGCCCCGCTTCTAACCGGCGACGCTGGCGGGGGCAGTGTCGCGGCAGTCCGCGGCGTGGTGGGGAACTCGGCGAGCCCGGGCTCTGGGGAGAAGTCGACGCAGTCCTCCGAAGTGAACACCGGGGGCGGAGGGAGGTCGGAGCCGGCCGGGAATTCTAGCGCCATTGGGCGGACAGCGCCGCGGCCTGGCCGGAAGCCGCGAACCTGCCGCTCCGGCAGCCGGCGAGGTGGGAGGAGACCGGGGATGCGAGATCGCGGTAGAATAGGGACTGGTGGCGGCTGCCGGATCTCAAGGTTCGCTGCAGCCCGCTGCCGATGCTCATCGTCGAGCTCAGATGCAAAACCCTAGAGAGAAGTGCTCGACCCTTCGTGTCTGAAACGTCCTTTTGTGTTCGTTCCGCTGGTTGTTTCTCGTCTTTTTCTCCCCTTTCAAAAAAACCACTTACCCTTTATTAAAGTCTATTTCCCTACGACCCAAAATTTATCTTATTTATTAAAAATTCTTCGTAATTTTAATATTTATCTACAATTACCTCTTTTTTAAATTTATATATTGAACCAAAAAATTTTAAAAAATTGTACTTTTACTCTCTATTATTTTATAATTAAACGCTTCAAAATTCTTAATTTTGTCAAGCTTTCCTCTCCAATATTTACAAATAAACCCTCAATTAAATTTTAAATTATAATTTACATATTTATATATTTATAAATAGACTCCTCAAATATTTTAATTTACAAATAAGTCTAAATTTTAATATTTTTAAAATAAAATTTTACAAAACGGACATTAAATGTTTAAATTTTTTTACAAATCAGCCCTCTATAAAAATTTAAATTACAAGTTTAATATTCATATATTTACAAATAGACCACTTAAAAATTTATATTTATAAATAAGTCCAAATTTTATCTTTTTTAATAAAAATTTTAAAATATTGAAGGCTTTAAAAATTAAAATTTTAAATTACAAGTTTAATATTTGTATATTTACAAATAGACCCCTCCAATATTTTTATTTATAAATAAATCCAAATTTTATCGATTCTTTTAATAAAATTTCACAATATTGAAGGTTTTATAAATTATAAGTTTAATATTTATACATTTATAAATAGACCAATTGAATATTTTTATTTATAAATAAGTTCAATTTTTATCATTTTTCAAATAAAATTTTACAAAAAAGAAATTGAAGACATTAAAACTTAAAATTTCAAATTACAAGTTTAATATTTATATACTTATAAATAGATCCCTTGAATAACTTTATTTATAAATAAGTTTAAATTTTATCATTTTTAAAATAAAACTTTATAAAAAAGACATTGAAGGTTTTAAACTTAAAATTTAAAATTATAAGTTTAATATATGTACATTTATAAATAAACCCTTGAATATTTTTATTTATAAATAACTCCAAATTTCATTATTTTAAAATAAAATTTTACAAAATAAATATTGAAGGTATTAAAATCAAAATTTAAAATTACAAGTTTAATATTTTTATATTTATAAATAGACCCCTTGAATATTTTTATTTATAAATAAGTCCAAATTTTATCATTTTCTAAAATAAAATTTTACAAAAAAATATTGAAGTTTTTAAAATATAGAATTTCAAATTACAAGTTTAATATTTATACATTTATAAATATATCCGTTGAATATTTCTTTATAAATAAGTCCAAATTTTATCATCTTTAAAATATAATTTCATAGGCAGTGATATTGAAGGTTTTAAAACTTTGAATTTCAAATTACAAACTTAATATTTATATATTTACAAATAGACCCATTGAATATTTTTTATTTATAACTAATTTTAAATTATAAATAAAAATATTCAAAAAGTTTATTTGTAAATTTATAAATATTAAACTTGTAATATAAAATTTTAAATTTTAAGACCTTCAATATATTTTTCGTAAAATTTTATTTAAAAAAGATAAAATGTAGACTTCTTTATAAATAAAAATGTTGAACGGGTCTATTTAAAAATATACAAATATTAAACTTATAATTTAAAATTTTGAGTTCAAAACGGCAATGTTTTTCTATAAAATTTTATTTAAAAATGATAAATCTAGACTTATTTATAAATAAAATATTCAAAGGGTCTGTGTATAAAACATAACAAATATTAACTTGTAATTAAACATTTTTAAAACTTTCAGTGTCTTTTTTGTAAATTTTTTTAAAATACTAAAATTTGGATTCACTTATGAATAAAAATATTTAAGAGTTTTATTTGTAAATATACAAATATTAAACTTATAATTTAAAATTATAAGTTTTAAAATCTTCAATATCTTTCTTGTAAAATTTTATTTTAAAATGATAAATTTTGGAATAAAAAAATTCAAAGAGTCTATTTATAAATGTATAAATATTAAACTTGTAATTTAAATTTTAAATTTAAAATCTTCAATATCATTTTTGTAAAATTTTATTTAAAAAAAAATAAATTTTAGATTATTTATAAATAAAATATTCAAAGAGTCTATTTGTAAATGTAAATAAAAATTAAAAATTAATTTTGAAATTTAAGTTTTAAAAATGTTCAATATCTTTTTTGAAAATGTTTTTTAAAAAAATAATAAAAATTTGGCTTATTTATAAATAAAAATAATTTAAGGGGTCTATTTGTAAATATATAAATATTAAACTTGTTATTTAACTTTTTAATTTTTAAAACCTTCGATATTATGAAAAATTATTTAAAAATTTGATAAATTTTGGACTTATTTATAAATAAAAATTGTTGGGGGGTCTATTTGTATATATAAAAATATTAAACTTGTAATTTTTAAATTTTGAATTTTAAAACCTTCAATAGTGTAAAAAAATTGTTAGAAAAAACATAACATTTGGACTTATTTGTAAATAAACATATTTGAGGGCTTATTTTTAAATATACAAATATTAAATTTATAATTGAAAATTTTATGGAGGGTTTATTTGTAAAAAATTTTAGACATTTAAGGTTTGTTTTATAAATTTTTATTTAATAAATATTAAAATTTAGACTTATCTATAAATAAAAATATTTGAGGGATCTATTTATAAATATAAAGTATGTAAATTATAATTTAAAATTTAAAGGAGGGTTTATTTGTAAATATTTGAGAGAAAAAGTAGAGGGTGAGAAATTAAGAATTTTAAAGGATTTAGTTGTAAAATTATAGAGGGTAAAAGTGAAATTTTTGAAAAAAAATTTGATTTGATTAAATAACAATTAGTGGTTCTAGATAATAAATTTGGAAAAAAAAAAAGGAGGTGTAGATCAATATTGAAATCGCAGGAGATTTTTGATAAATAAGACAAGTCTTGAGAAATTGTAGGTAAATATCTCTTATTTAAAAAATAGAACTATTTATTTTTTATTTATTCTAAAATTTTCACGAACCAAAGCACCACAAATATTTTGTAAATAAACTTGATTTTGAAACATAAATGGTCACCTGAACAAAAAAAAATGAAATTTTAAAATGAAAATCAAACAAATAAATGAAATATATTTTCGTTTTTATTTTGGATTCATTTTATTTATACATTTTTATTTTACATGTCCGGTTTTATATTTTGTGCAACCACAATGGTTGAATCTGATTTTTCCTTGAAAAAATTATTATTCGGATTAAGATACTTCCATATAGAACCATTTAAACGTAGTCGGGTTGAACCACAAATTAAGTTTAATATAGATAATAGTATGCACAGATATTACACGGAGAGATCTTTCTCTATGTTAAGTTTTATGAAACAACATAATATGACATCCTATTTTAGCTCAAAATAAAACATATCTTGTATGGGACAAAAATGCCTTTGCAGACCGAAACATATGTTACTTAAAGCTAGAAAATACAGAACATTTTCTAATTAATGTAGAAGAAGTCAATCAATCATCACTCTTTAATAAGGCAATACTTGCTGACTGCTTTCACAGAACAGCTTCTCATCAATTGGAAAGGGTTTCAAGCACATAAAAAACCCTTTGAGATTAAGGACAGCCAGAATAACCCTCATGATTCACGAAGTAGCAAAAACAGTTTCAAGCACTAGCATCACACAGAACATCAAAATGGTAGGACAAAGAAGTAACAATGACAGCTTTCTAACAAACGCAACAAAGTACAAACTAGTCTTGTAGTTCAGTAAAACAATTTACAAAGAAAAAGAAAATTCCACCACATCATGAAGTAGATTTAAAAACGCAAATCTAAAGCCTAATTAATCCCAATTATCATCATCTACTTCAAAGTCATCATCATGCTCGAGGGATCCCATGAAAGCCCGAATAGCCTGTACAGATGGTAGCATCTCCGAATGTGATCCAAGATGAGCAATCTGAATAAACATCTCTAGAAACTCATCCTCCTCAATTGTCTCTGGGGGCAATTTCTTTTGGGTGAGGAAGCGTGCAATGGACTCAACCAGATGGTCTGGCTCGCATCCTTGCTCTCTCATGGTCCCAACAATTGCTAATTCATCACATTCAACTAGTGCTCTCTTCCCTCTCTCATGTGACACCATACTTGAAGCTACAACAACCTCATCATGTTGATCAGATCGAGATGTTCCAGACGACTGTCTAGCTGTTGATCTCATGGTAGCCTGTGCAATCCAATCCATACAGCGAACGCGCACATCAAGTGGAACTTTGGAGCAAACAGTAACACCTCCTGCCTGTGCAAGATGTTTCCTCAGTCTCGTGGCAGTTCCATTATAGGTCTCCCCACAAAACCTACAAGTGAATCTTGTTGATCCTCCAGAGACTTTTCTAGCTGCAAATTGCCACACTGGATCCAGTCCCATCTCTGCAACCACATTAGATAGGGTTAGGTCGGACTTTTCTGATTTTAAGAGCTACACATTGCAACTAAAAACATAGACATTATTAGCATCTTACAAGCAACCTTGCGAATAATGCATGCACAATCTCAAAATGCAGATGGACTGCAGCTTTGCGAATAATATATGGAAGACTTATAAAGCCTAATGACCATTGTAAATTACACAAGTCAATTGTGATAAGCAAGTTAAATGATACTGAGTAGTGACCCTGAATCAGTTGAAAGATTAAACTAAACCATGCGTACTCATAAATCTACTCCTTGTTAGAGAGAGACCACAAATGGATTCAAAAAGAAAAAAAAAAAGTGGAAGGAGCAAAACTATATCATTCAGCTGTGACTAACTACAGCTATTTTGGTTCCTTTAGCAGTTAACAATTGGTTGTGACAGTTTATGTTAGTGTATGTAAAGGCACTGCATATGCTCAAAAGAGGCATTTCCTCAGACAGTCATGGTCATGATAGTTTCCAAAATGGAATGACATAATATGCTGCAGCATTAGTAGATGAAAAGTAGGTACATTCTATAATGCATATGATCCTAAATGTATAGCATATATTTCACTGATACATCACACATTAATCTAATATTGAACTTGCTAAATGACAAAGAACTTATCATTGGAAGTAAGTCAGATATTGGATGGTATTTTCTTGCATATGGACTATGAAGATTATCATCAACCAAAAAGGATCAAATAATATGGATACCTTTTTTGCAGTAAAAGTGCTCCCCAGAAGATTTCTTTGCAAGGTTTATATTCTTCTCTATTGAGGATCAACCTGGTGTTGTGATGCAAGGGACTTAGGGTGTATTTATAGGTGACTAAGGTTTTATTGGTAATTTGCAATATGTTTCTGAGTCAATCGGGTCAATGGAGTAGCAATCTTGGAAAAACCTTTCACAAATCTTCTATAGTAACCTGTCAATCCAAGGAAGCTCCTCACTTCAGTTACGTTAGTGGGCCTCTTCCAGTCCAACACAGCTTCTATTTTCTTGGGATCCACTAATATACCAGCACCATAGATCACGTGACCCAAGAAAACCACCTTCGACAACCAAAAGCCACACTTTCCAAGTTTGGCATATAATTTCTCTTGTCTCAAGGTTTCCAACACAATTTTGAGATGTTGCTCATGCTCATTATGATTCTTGGAATATATTAGAATGTCATCTATAAAGACAATGACAAATTGATCTAAATACTGCCTGAATACCCTATTCATTAAATCCATAAAGACAGCAGGTGCATTGGTCAAGCCGAATGGCATGACAAGAAATTCGTAATGTCCATAGAGAGTTCTGAAGGCCTTTTTGGGATGTCCTCCTCCTTAACCTTGAGTTGATGGTAGCCAGATCTTAGGTCAATCTTCGAGTATACTTGGGTACCTTGTAACTGATCAAAAAGATCGTCAATCCGCGGAAGGGGATATTTGTTCTTTACTGTGCTCTGATTTAACTGACGGTAATCTATGCATAATCTCATAGTCCCGTCTTTCTTCTTCACAAAAAGAACTAGTGCACCCCAAGGAGATGCACTAGGGCGTATGTAACCCTTATCTAAGAGCTCTTGCAATTGTTTCTTCAACTCTACTAACTCCACTGGTGCCATTCTATAAGGGGGTTTTGAGATTGGAATTACACCGGGCAAGAGGTCTATGCCAAACTCCACCTCTCTGTCTGGAGGTAATCCTGATAACTCCTCGGGGAAGACCTCTGGATACTCTCGAACAATTGGAATGTCCTCTAATCGAGGTGTACTCAATTGCTCCTCCGAGATAAAGGCTATATACCCTTTACAACCCTTCATCAGTAGTTGTTGAGTTTGAAGAAAAGAAATGATGGGAGGGAAGTTTCCTTGTACACCGGAGAAGGTAAAAACGGTTTGCTCAGGTGGTCTGAAGGTTACTACCTTCGTGAAACAGTCAACACTGGCATGATAGGCTGCCAACCAGTCCATGCCTAGAATAACATCAAAGTCTTTGAAATTTAGTAGGACTAGATCTACAGTGAGTTCTTGATTTTCTATTTTAATAATACACCGTTTGAATACCTGATCTACAATCATCTTATCGCCAGTAGGTGTTCTAACTATTAAGTTTGTCTCTAGAGGTTCAGCCTTTCTAATCAACTTGATAGCAAAGTGAGGGGTAATAAAAAATGTGTAGATCCAGAATCGATCAATATAGAAGCAATCATATTATCAATAAGAATTGTACCTTGCACCACCTCCTCTGAAGCTTTAGCGTCGGCCTGGGACAAGGCATAAACTCGAGCTAGTGCTGGGTCCTTCTTCGGGATGGAATTCTTCCATCTTTGATTTTGGTTTTGTCCAGTATTTTGCCGAGTGTGCAATGATTTTGGACAGTCTCTTGCAAAATGCCCTGATTGTTGGCACCTGTAGCAAAGAAGCTCCCACTATTACTCCTTGGGCAAGATTCTGACTTATGTCCCCACTGGCCACACCGATAACATTTATCTTGGTCATATGTTACAGTCCGCTCCGTGGTGGTCCTCCGCTCCGCAGGCCTGAATCTCTTCTCCAACCTCTGCACTGATGTACGAGTTAGTGGTCTAGGATGATTCTTCAATGACTCCTCCTTTAGTGACCAAAAATGAGCTTGTGTTTTCTCTACTGAGAGGGCCTTACTCACAACCTCTCTATAGGTCTTCAGATCAAAATAGGCTACATGCTCTCTGATCCCTTCAGTTAGTCCATCCTCGAATAGCTGAACCCGTTCGTCATCCTTAGAGATGAAGTCTGGGAGAAAACGGCAAAGCCTGTTGAACTCAGCTTCATATTGTTGAACTGTTCGATTGCCCTGCCGGAGGTTGAGGAGTTTTCGTCGCATTTCCTTTCGAACTGCTGTAGGGATGAACTTTTGCAGGAAGTATTCTTTAAATTCTTCCCAGCTAACACTCTCATTGGGCTCTCCCAAAGTCCTCAACGTGGTTCTCCACCAGGCATCGGCGTCGCCTTGTAATAAGTAGACTGCCAACTTCAACTTTTCCCCATCCGGGCAATCAATAGCCTCAAAGGTTTTCTCTATCTCCCGTAACCAGGTATCCACCTTGTCGGGATCATCACATCCAGAAAATGTTGGAGGCCCCATCTTCTTGAACTGAGTAAGAAAGGGGTTAGTATTATTTCCTCCATCCCTTCCACCTCCACTACTAGAACCGACCCCCATTTGTTTGTTGAGGAATAGCATCAGAGTTTCTTGGAGTGTCATCTTGGTATTTTCCTCTCCCGTCCCACAATCTCGACTAACTGCTCTAGTTCTTGCACGTCGTGGAACACCCTCCTCAGTATTGGGAGTGCCACGTCCACGGCCTATGGCAACAGCTCTACGACCACGAGTAAGGGCACGACGGGGAGGCATATTGAACCTGTAAATAAGGATTTGGAGATTCAGTATTGTGGATGACACTAATGAATGTTCTATAACGAAATAAATCTCAAAACTATGTCATTCTTAAACCTTATGCTCTGATACCATAAAAGTTGTAACACCCGTGTCGTGTTCGATCGAACCACAACACAAGTTGACAATATACAAATAAAAGGTTTATAGAATACATAGAATTAAAATTTATTTCATCAATACGAATATAGTTCAGATAACATAACGAAACGTGGTCTTACTAGAAATACTTAAGTCCTGAAAGGTTTTCCCATACATAAAAATAGAATAACATGTAAATAAATCAGCTCCAAAGTTAGTTGCGCACGTACTCTCTGCTACCGTAGACACCTGTGTCAGGCTGCTACTCTCATGTGGATAGGAACAATCAAAGAATGAGCCACGAATGCTCAGTAGGAAGTTACCTCCTCCAAATAGTAGGAGAGATCAATTTTTGATGGCAACAATAAAATTAACACAGTGGCAACAATAGTAATTCGACGATAAAGGTGATTAGGTAAACTAACATCCACAGTAAGAAATGAATCAACAAGGATATCTTATGGGTGTGGCTGCCCCCCCCCCCTACCAAGCAGAGTCATACCACTCTTTACTCCCAACCGCTGATGAAGTGGTGATCCGTAATCACACAACAGATCACGCTTGATGGAGTGGTGATCCGTAATCACACAGCAGATCACGTCCCCTATCAAGCAGAGTCATACCACTCTGCACTCCCAACCGCTGATGGAGTGGTGATCCGTAATCACACAGCAGATCACGCTTGATGGAGTGGTGATCCGTATCACACAGCAGATCACGTCCCCTATCAAGCAGAGTCATACCACTCTGCACTCCCAACCGCTAATGGAGTGGTGATCCGTAATCACACAGCAGATCACGCTTGATGGAGTGGTGATCCGTATCAAACAGCAGATCACGTTTGATGGAGCGGTGATCCGTATCACACAGCAGATCACGTTTGATGGAGTGATGATCCGTATCACACAGCAGATCACGTTTGATGGGGTGGTGATCCGTATCACACAGCAGATCACGTTTGAGGAGGGTGGTAATCCGTAATCACACAGCAGATCACGTTCCCTGCAACTCCGTCATCAAGATAAATAATTTCCATCAATTCCACCTTATGAACCTCCAATTTATCATGTTATTATCAACAGCCATTGATCCAGCGATTCATCACCCAAGTCCTTAATAATTTCACATTTAATCATTACAGTAAATTCTTCTCAAAGGTCCCCGATATCATTTGATTCACATATTAGCCCTTTAAATTCTAAGTCATTCCCAATCCAATTGATTTCCAAATAAATCATAATTTGATCCTATCTTACAAATCCATCCTCAATAAGATTTAAGTATCCTAATCAAATTTCGACGCAATCATAAATTCAACTGTCCCAAATCCAACTCAATTTATCAATCAATTTAATCGATCTTACTAAATTCCTCCAATCTAATATGCATTCAATTTCAATTCCAATTTGCAATAATCAGACTCACTTCAATGAACCAAATCATGGATTCAGATTACTTAACTTGATCTAAATCATTCGCCTCACCATTAGTTCGATTAATCCTCAAGTCTAATTTAAACCAATTCCAAAAACAGAATCTAAACCAAAACCGATTCTGAGCCCCACCTAAACCAAAGCCAACTTTAAACGAAACCAAAACCTAAACCAACTTTTAACTAAACCAAACCGAAACCAACTTTCGAATTAAACCAAAACCATAATCAACTTTAAGTTAAACCTTAATTAAACTAATCCTTCTTCCTCCTCGAAACCCTAACCCTAAATCAACTGCCGCCGCCGCCGCCGCCAGGCCATCACACCGTCAGGCCGCCCCGCTGCCAGGCCGCCACGCCGCCACGCCGCACGCCGACGTCTCCGCTGGGCCGTGGCTGCCGCCAGACCACCGCATCCGGCGTCGCCAGACCCGCGTTGCCCCGCGCGCTGGCCGACTCCGACCTGTGCAGTCGTGCGCACGCCACCGCCCGCCCCCGACGCCGTATCACGCGCCAGAACTGCGTCGACACCGGGTCCGTGCTGCCTACGCACGACGCCCGCACACATCAGCGCCGCACGCCGCCGCCTCCGCTGCCGGCCGTCGGAGCACAGCGGACGATCGGGGGAGAAGATGGAGATTTTGCAAATATAATCCTCTAATCTTTCTACTATCAATCATGCCATAGATCGGTATAACACGTCAAAAATTAAACATATCTAATCTCTACTCAGTTTTGCTTAAATATAGAATATCATTATCCTCCTAAATATCATGAGGGTCACTAAGTTTATCGATTATTCAATATGAACTTGTCTCGAGCTTAAAGGTAAAGAAAGAACGGATGAAAATAACTCAACCTATCTCGAATAGAGGTAAAGAGAAACAAATGAAAGTAACATCACCTACTTCGAATAGAGGTAAGGAGAAAATAAATGAAAGTAACTTAACCTACCTCGAATCTCGATAACGATCGTCCCAAATCTTCTTGCCACTCCGTAAGCCTTCCCAACAATTGTTCCTTGACTCTCTCTATCCGTCCGAGTTTAGTGGGTGGTTGCTGCCTATAAATAGAAGCGGTTATTGGGTTGTAGGTTGTGGGCCCGAGTAATGAGCCGTTATGGAGTGACGGATGGTTACAGATAAGATGGTGGAAGTAGCTCAATTACCAGATTTTATTAGTAGAACTAAATCTCCGATGCCAAACATCACAAAGGTAATTCACTTCACTAACAAGTGCAAGTTACCATACCCATTAGAAAATCTGAGGTTACTTCAGCATAATTACTCAATTCATCTCTAAAGTGCTTGTGTTTATGTGTGCCCAATAGATAAAGCCGGATTACTGTCTCATTTTCAATTTGCAGAATATTCTTTGCTGGCATTTTGATCTAGATTGACATCTGATTATGTATCTGGTAACTAGGTCATGTATGGCTATAAGCACTTTGCATCTTCGTCTATTTTTCTGTTAAGCACTTCTCATCTTCGTCTATTTTTCTGTTCCCCTGCAACTCATGTGAGAATTTTGAGCAAGGAATGAACTGTAAAATCAATGTGTTTTTTTCAGACATGTAGAATCTCCGTACTACTGTTACCTTTTTCGCTTCAGGATTTTGTTTGTAATAGCCCCTTATTCTCAAACATTCTTTCGCTTGATTTTGAAAAAATGACCCATTTAGACGCAGCTAAGTACAGAAAAGACGGTTCAAGTAGAAACGGATGTTTTTTTTATCGAGGACTCCATCTCTGATGGAAAGCAATGTCTCTCCTATTATGCTCGGTGTTGCAATGTTGCTTATCTTTTCTTACTTTCAACTATCACGGGATGCACTGTAGCTTTACAATAAAAGAAGAAAGGTTGTGCATACGAGTGGATGGTCCTAACATTATGTTCTTGCTTGAGCTTAACACGGATGACTTGTGCTTTTTTTCACCATTTTAACTGCAAATCCCATTAATTTTGCATCTATTTCTTTCAGGTCATCTTCCGTGGACTTGATTTGAGCTGTTGATGTATAACAAGTTCGGGATTGTCACTAATAGCCTGTGAACTAAAAGTTTCACAACTTGTGAAATTCAAGACTGCAAATTGCTACACTTCTCTGTCACCTTCTTTTCTTGGATGCCGCCCTTCGACAGTGATCTTAGAAGTAAATCTAAAATAGAGAAATCACTTAATTTATATCTCTATGTGCAGTTTGATTCGAAATTAAATTTATATCTCTATGTGCAGTTTGATTCGAAATTAAATTTGTATCTCTATGTGCAGCTTGATTCGAAACTAAGGAGCATTAAATCCTTCATAACTCTATGTTGACTTCCGAATAATGCACAAAAATATACTTAGGAAAGTTATTCCGAGATAAAAGAAAAAATGGATAATTAATCTCATTTTACATTTTCGTATCCTGAGAGAACAAATTTTATTCTGAGTTATTTTTTAATTCTGAACTAAATAAAGTAAGGGTATCTAACTAAATTAGAAGTAGAAGAATAATATTTGAAATTTTAGCGAAAAACCCCAATGTTTCTACATATTTGTGTGTATGCAGTTTCGGTATGGCAAAAAAAATTCCTGTCTTATCAAATAACTCCATGCCTTGTTCAAGCAAAAGCTTCCGAGATTTTTATTTCCAACAAATGTAATCCTTTTATGAATTGCATTTCATGTTGCTTTCTCAAGTTAGCATGAGAGAGAGAGCATGGAATCCTACCTTATGTTGTCCGTTTGTCTTCCTTCCAGTAGACAGTCAAATGCCCTAGCTGCAAACCCTAACTGCAACTTGTTCCAAGTAGGTGAAGCAAAGCGCTTTAACTAGTAAATAAATAATCTTTTATTGTTTCACTTTCTGAAGGGCGCAAGCGCACTGAAACCCTAGTGTCCTTATCCTACGTTTGCTCCTTTTAACTCTATGTCTATCTTTTAATCTATAAAAGTCATAGTCAGGCAACCCCATTACGTAGTATGCTCACCAACACAAAGAAAGAAACAGAAGGGGCTTCTTCCTCCTATCTCAAGGAGCCATCCAATCCAAAAATGATCAACAAAGAGCAGGAACAACTCCATCCACCACAAGGTAGTGCTATTATAAAGTTGTTTGGTAAAACAACTAGGGTAAGCAAGTAACTTTACCTTCTTCTCTCGGCTCTTCTTCTGACTCCATTGAATGACAAAGCACTGCTGACAAGGGTCTTCTCTAACATTGTCACAGAAACCGATGAGTTCAATGCGAACATCAGCCAGAGCTTGATGATCAATTAAGCAGAAAGAGTGGAGTGTGAGTGTTGTGGCATGAGCGAGGACTGCACTCCGACCTACATCAGACAGATCAAGGACTACTACTGCAGGAAATGGGTCTGCGGACTCTGCTGAGACGCGGTGAAGGAGAAGATGAGGCGAAAGCCAGGTTTGGCCGTTGAGGAAGCATTGAAGGAGCACATGAACTTCTGCAAGCAGTTCAACAGGACTACCAGGATAAACCCTAAGCTCTCTCTGGCTGGTGCAATGAGGGACATTGCAAAGAAGAGTTCCCAGCTTAGAAACTCCAAGGACTTGTGTGGGACTAGATTTGCTAGGACTGCGAGCTGTGGCCCTACTATGGGTCCTCATCTTCCATGAGCTCTGTCATGGTGAGATTATATAATCTTAGAATATTGCAAAGAGAAAGTGCACAAAATGCAGAACATAAGCTGCCAACATACTGCGATATATTTTGGGTCATAGGTTCTTTAAAAAAAAAAAGACTTCCCCAATTCCCACAGAAAGATCTAATACAAAATAAGCATATAAAGGAAAAACCTGATCCAAAAACTCTGGCTAGAAAGAAAACCGCTCCCAGACCCCCATACCCTATGAAGCATCATTGTTCTGTGGGGTTAGCTTTGAAACTTCCCTATACCAACGCAGGTTGAGGGTGATGAAGGTCTCTACTGCAGTGTTCAGGCTGTTAATTCCCAGGTAAATCCTTTATGGAGATTTTGGCAATTAGTCACAAAAAATATGTGCATCAAACCAAAATCCATGGACCTTCTTGTCAGGATCACATGACCGTGAATCAAACATCACTTATCCTGATTTCACTTTTGCAGAGCAAGGTTTTGCCAACTCCACTTGATAGGCAAAACATAAAATCTGGTAATTCCAGAGCTCATTGGACTCATACCAAAACAAAACTAGCAGATATCCCAGTTCGCATACTCCAAAACTGAATCAAATCATTGTGAAGGAAAATAGAAAAAACAGGGGAGAGACAATCCCAGCAATCCTAGACCAAATTAATTTTTACAAGTGCACCTTTTCTTTAAAAAGTAAACAGTAGCTGAAGTCCAATAATTAAATGGCTCCTCCATCGATTACAAGGCATGGTTGAGTATACAAAAAACTATCTCATTCATAAAATGGGTATTGGTCAACAGGTAATAATCAATTTTCTAAAATGTCTAACATATAATTTTGAACGCAGCGACATATCTGTATCGACTATGAACTCAGACATCCTATAGGAAATAACATAATCAACTGATCAACTTAACAAAAATCCTGCCTACACAAAAGAAAATAATAATAATAATAATAATAATAATAATAATAATAATAATAATAACATCAGAGTGGAATGATTTGCCTTAGACTAATGACAACGCCTTCCATTTTGCTACTAAATCACCTTAGAACAACATTTGTTGACCCCGCATTTAAGCTCAGGTGTTCAAGAAGCAGTAAGGCCGATGCATAATAATCTAATCTGAGAACAGAACATTGACTTGATAATATAAAAGAAGTTTTAGTAGCATATTATTTTTGACTGATCATCCTGACAACCAAGTCCACATAGCATTGCTTCAGTATAAAGGATGTTTACAATCAAGACCAACAGATAGTATGTGTGGGGTCTAATTTTACTTTTTAATGTAAGACTCGAAAAAAACGAGTTTAAAATTGAATTAAACGAATTTTCATATCTTAGGGTCTAAAACGAAATTCTAAAATTTTTATCTGTAATTTCCAGTTAATTCACCTTAAATTTTTACCATTTTTTGATGGGAAAAAGTTGAAAAGGAGGAAAATTTTAAATAAAAAAAAAATTGCTTCGAATAGTTTGAGGATGAAAGAACACAAAGAAAATTTCTGTTGTCTTTTACAATAATTTTTTGTAAAAAGACCCCTCAAGTCTATTATAATTATAAATAAGGTCAAATATTTATAAAAAAATTCAAATCTCAAATAATTCAAATAAATTAATGTAAATCCATATTTTTAATCAGATTCAGTCTTATAAAATTTATCCTTCTCCAACCAAACAACCTCAAGTTGATATCAGATGTTGAATATATTATAAATGTTTCGATCCATCACGGAATACCCAAATGAGTATACATATAAAATTTGGTTTCATCTATTCTATCATCTATTATCATATAAATATCAATCAAACAGTCAAATTTAAGTTACTTGCTATATTTCCAAACTGTCTAACTTAAATTACACAAGCAAACTTATTTTTAAAAATAAATCAATAAGCAGTTTATAAGGTCACAGGATTAGCAATCTCCCACTTGGTTCATAAATCCATTTATTTATACATATATAGGTAGATGTATATTAAATAAATTTTGAGAAGTCAATTTTCACATGTGATCCCAACTGTGCAATTCAGAGATAATGGATCATATCACTTTTCCTCAGTAGTCCTCATACATGTCCAATCATGAATGAATGTACATTAATTATATACCAACCGTTAACATATCAAAACTAGTAAAGTACTACATTAGTTGAGATAAATAGCATCAAATATAAGTATAGACAATGTGCTCGTCGAATAACATATATAATAAAATATAATAATAGCGGATCTACTCGTTTCGTACTTTTCTTAAAAACACGTCACTTAAATATATAAATTTTACTGAGGACATTTTACAAATGCTAATGTACTTCATCTAAGTAAGAAGTATAAAACGAATATGATGCTCAGTCAAACATTCACTTCAATCATTTCAGAAATTACCTACACACGATCATTAGCTCCTCATGTAGGTGGTCATCACCAACGTACCTAGTGACCTATGATATTCCCAAGTATTTTATTTTTTTAAATTAGAAAATTAAAAATAAAACACATCAATAGAGAAAAAAAATAATATTTTACTGATAAACAGATTATAAATAAATAAAATACATGTAACAATCAAAATATAATATCATCTTTACAAATTATCCTCATACAATTGACATACTTTTTAGATATTTTTACTGCAAGACTTTTATTATTGGATCAGTCAGATTATCTGTAGAGGAGATCCGTGAAATAATAATTTCCTCTTTCTAAATTTTTTAATAAATATAATAAAATTATAACTCAATATTCTTTACTTTAGAAAAGGAAATAGTTGTTTGTTTAAAAACTCTTTTTTCAAAACATAAGAAAACACAAAAAAGAAAAGTCCGTTACTAAAATCGGTAGTAGCAGCATGAACGGCATGAAGCTGACGGCAATGGCCTCCAGTCCATTCTGAAGGTGAGAAATGAATAGCTACGCCAGCAGAAGCCTCTCTTTGGCCCAGTATGCCGGCTCTCAGCCATCGACCATCTGTGAGCTGGCACAGTATCTGGACGCAGCCGGGAAGGCCGAGCTCGACGTCGCCATGCTGGCACGTGCCGAGGGACGGCAGCCACTTGTGGATGGCGACGAAGTCTCCGAGAAGCGACCAGGCTTGGTCTGCCGTGTCGCCGTTGAGCTATGCAGAGACCCGACTTTGCCGTTTGATGTTATTCTTCCTCTCTTCTTTCTGGTTGGGATCCATTAGACATCAGAGAATGAGATTCTGGTTTGGTGGTAGGAAGTGGGAGTACAGTCAGGTTTTGTTTGGAAGAGGAGAGTGAAGAACCTTTCGTGCTCGGATAAGAAGCGTAGGACAAGGTGAATGGCGAATCTTTCATGCGCGATGCAGGCGCGCCCGGCGCACGCGATGTTGGACTCGGATTGGATGAAGAAATATTTATTTGACTGACCACTTCCGCAATTCAGAATTGTCTGTTACATTTTTTATTTTTCTATAGTTGATCTGACACAATTCTCGCTGCTTGCATTGCAAGTTCCACTGGATCTTAGTTCATCATGAATTGTAGTAATCCATGAGCTATAATGATCGCGAAAGGTTGAAGTTTGTACTGAAAAGGGTACAATAAATGGTTGAACAAGAAACGTGAAAACAGTTCCTGATAGAAGTCATCATGACGCCAGAAGCGAGAGCGACCAACGAAGATGACGTTGAACCAAGTCAAAGGCACCCAACTCTTTAATCAATCAATTAGAATATAATAGAAAAAATTTACTTTCTAAAAAAATATTTTAACTAATTTGAAATTACAAAAATGCTACTATTTATATGTTAAACAAAAATATTAATTCATGACATCTCTTCAAAAATTCATGAATTTACCTAATGAGTATAATAAACTTTTAAAAGATACACATTTTTATAAAATACCCTTCACAGAGCATACCTTCATAAAATATATTTTCATAAATTAGTAAACTTAGCATATACTATAAACCTACTAAATATATTATATATTAATTAAATATCAATAAAGGTGGAAAAAAAAATCTATGTAACTCAATTTGTCCCTGTATAAATAATCACGCTCCTGTGTCACAGAAAATCTAAATTCTATAAAATTTGAATAATCTTTACATCAAATTGTAATAAATCAAAGATAGGAACACAAACGCAGAAACTGGAACATAAAAATGAAACTATGGGGGACTAAGGAAAAAGGTAGTACGTGTGCAAAAAACATGATGCAGGAACCACATATATCAGCCGACCTAAAATTCCTCCTTTTGATTTTGATCTCGCCTAGGTGCCGTCAAATCGCCAAGTATATTTGGTTGAGTAGAGATCACTGAGCTAGATGATGCTGAAGCTACTTGTGTTGCTTTCCAGTTCCCATCGCCACTTTGTTTGCCATTGCCATTACCCAATTGAGAACTCATTTTACCTTTGGACTTTGGTTTAATATTTGCATCTTCAGGAGCACCATTAGATGTTGTTGGAGCTGCAGAAGCACTACCATTCTTTGAATGGACTCTGGTCTTTTTGTCTTTGGTCTTCTGCTTACTAACATGAGGAGAATTGGAAGCTTCATGCTCATCTTCTTTGTTAGTCAGTTGCTCACTAGCCTTTGTATCAGCTTTTGCTTCCTTAGAAGCATCATTAGCAGGAAGCTTAGAATCGGATGCTCCAGCTGCTTGAGACTCAATTGCTTCCTTCTTTCCAGCTGCATTTCTGTCTTCCTTCTGTGTATTGGTATCCACTTCTGTGCCCGATGTTGGCACCTCTGACGATTTGTTACTAGCAATGCCTGCCTGAGAAGCATTGCTGACTCGACTATCAACTGAATCCTTTATTGATGCCTCATAGTTTGTTGGCATCACTCGGTTGTTCTCTGGATTGGGTTTTGATGGGTCTGAGGGCTCATATTCAGACTTCACATCAGTGTTGCCAGCTTCTGTAGTTTGGTTATCAGAAGTTTGCAACTCAGAAGCGCCACCTGTTGGGGGCCTAACATTGCTACCAGAAGGAGTTTCGTCCTCAGTTGGTGATTCATTGTTCTGAGAATCAGATTTTGAATCATTTGTTGTTTTTTCTGGATTATTACTTGCAGTAACTTTGGCTTCAGAAGCATTGTTTCCTTGTGATCCAACTGCTTGACTTTTTTTAGAGCCCTCTTCTGATGTCTGTGTACCAACAGATGCATTAGAAGATCCTTGTGTTCCAGATGCATTGCTTTTGCCACTATCACCAACTTTTTCTCTGCTATCAGTATTCTGATTTGCATTTTCACCACTGCTTAATGGATTAGTGGAGCTTGAAGTGGTTGCTCCCTTACCATCTGGAACTTGATCAGAAGAATGATCACCATTCATTTGACTAGGAAGATGCAAAACTTTCTCCTTTACTTTTCCTCTATCCATTTTAGTTTCCCTGTCTCCATGCTTATTCTCAGAAACGCTAACAGTGGCTTGCTGTTCCTGTGCATTTTTAGCATTATGTTCTTGAGATTCTTGGTTTTGGTCGGATACATCTTTGGTGCCCTGCTGTTGCTCAGCATTATTAGCAGCATGTTCTTGAGACTCTTTGTTTTCATTAGATTTGTCATCTTCTTCATTCCCTTCAAAATGCCCTTCAGTTGAGTCATCCTCACCTCCTTTAATCTCCTTGCTCTCATTTGGTTCAGCAGAGTCCACTCCATTTCGGTTTAGATTTACACTTCTACCACTCCCAGGATTGCCTTTGCGACCCATATATACTTCTCCATCTACAATCCTGAATCTTTTCTGATCACTAGCACCATATTCCGACTTTTTATCAAATGAATGCTTGACTTGGTAGAGCAACCATAAGGCTACGCCTAGAAATAAGGCCACCTGGACTGCCCTCTTAATCTTAAAAGCTCTGTTTCTTTGGTTCCTGCCAATGAAATGATAAGACATGGCTCACGTTGACAACTGCCACAACTGAATTTTTCCCTGAGCAGGAACTAGAATGTCTGTTGAGCATTGAAAGAAGCTTGATGAGAGAGAGCAGATAATAGATTAAGAACGTTATAAGTAAAGTTTATATTGACCTGTGAACTGAAAAAGCAAACATCTAATCACAGAAATACAAGAAAGCAACAAAGCACAATTTCAGAAAGGGATCTGAGATTCTTTGGTTTTTCTTGTTTCCAGTCATAATCTCTGGCATAGAATTCATGTCCAAGTAAAATTTCTTAGAAGTGCAAGCAGAAGCTAGAACTTTCATGCTTGCCAAAACATGAATAAAAATTAAAAATAAAGTACTGCAGTGCATCATTTTTTACTATTAACTGCCTGCAAAATTTTTATCGCACAACCTTTTTTCAACAAGTTTTATCAGCCTGAATCAAGAGAAAGAAGATGGCAAAATGTAATATTTTAGTGCGACTGTAAATATCTGAGGCAAACATTAATGGGAACTAGAGTCAACCACCACAATGCACAAGAAAAATTAAACCAGAAATTTTTTTGACAGAACAAGAAAATAGCTAACTTAGAACACAAAGATCCAAAATTCAAGGCATAAGCATTAAAATCCATATTTACAAACCCACAAAAGAAAATTTTAGCCAGAGCAAATGAACGTCCTAATAAACCAATCATTCACCTATAAATATTAATTAAAGCCCAAGGAAGCAAAAATGTGTATTAGACTTTGTAATCAATACAGTATTATACTATTCAAATCCAATTACACCAAGATTTTCCCAGCCATTTATCCATTCTCATTACTTTCGCATGAAATGTATGGCAGCACGTTTCCGCCTCGCATAAATGCTTACAACAATTATTTTCCTCTATGAGATCCAAATCAACCCCATTCAGTAACAATCATTTCTCCCAAATGACAGAGATTAGTTAGATTTCACCTAAATATATCAGAGAATCTTATGCTATTGACACCTAAAACACACTCCAAATCCACAATTTTGTTCATGAGAAACTCCTTCCGTATTCAAATTCCCCAAACATTTCCTTCGAAAACCCTACGTAATGCGCCTTCCAATTTCCAACCGAAAATTGGAACGACTTCTTCAGAGATCCCATCTTTCAACAAGATCTGAACAAGAAATCTCCTCACAAACAAGCAATCAAGCATCCGAACAATAACAGTTCCGTCTGATCTCTGAAAAAAATCAGATATTCCAGAAAAATCAAGGTTACCTGAAATCGCTGGATGCCTGGAGAGGAAAGGAAGAGAGCCCTCAGGGTTAGACAAGCAGCGATCAAAGTGCGATTCTTTTAATCATTTTTTTCCTTTATGAAACTTTTTTTGGGGAATATTTTTTACTCCCAGAAAATTTTTTTGATCAATTGCATATAACTCCATAAACTTTTATTAAATTACATATTTTTTTTCGAATTTAAAAAATTATGTATAACTTCTTCAAATCTTAGTAAATTGTATGTTTCTCTTTAAAAATTAAAAAGTACATATAATTCCACAAAATTTTTTCAAATTATATATTTCTCCTCGAAATGTAAAAATTAAATTTTTTTAATATATTATAAAAATTTCATCGGATGTAAATTTATCATTAAAATCAATAATATTTTTAAAATATAAATTATTTGGCATCATTTGAGTTGAACTAAAAAAATAAAGATATTTTCGGTCAAATATAGATTAAAGAAATAAAAAACATAAGTAAAAACTAACTTTTGATCTAGTTTATATCGAATCTCAAATATGATCTAAATTGAAACCTAAATCTAGTTAAGATCAGGTTAAAATAAATTTAAACCAACTCATGATAAAATTATCTTTTTACATCTCAAGTTTAAATTTAATTTGAGATCAGATTAAAACAGGTTGAAACCAAATCAAGGGTAAAATAGTACTTTTATATCTTGGGTTGAAATTTAATATGAGATAAATTTTTCAAACGAACAAGAGAGAGTTTTTTGCAATAATAACAACTATTAAAATCCTCTCTAACCAAATCAAGAGTATCTTCATATTTTTACTTTAGTCTAAATAATATTAAACAATATATATTCTTTAAATATTCCTAATTCTAACAATAAATATATACTCGCTAAAATTTTTGCAATATATTCAGTAATACAAAAATATTCAATCTTTAAATTTGGAGAAGAAATATGTAATTTGAAAATTTTCGAAAATTTATATGCAATTTTCATATTTTAAGAAGAAATATACAATTTAGTAAGATTTGAAAAAGTTATATATAAATTTTTGAATTTGGAAAAAAAAATATACAATTTAGTAAGATTTCAAGAAATTATATATAATTAACCCAATTTTGTTTTTCATTTTTTCTTAATTTTTAGCACATAGTTTTAAAAATATTTTCATTTGAGTCTTTTTTTTTTACCATCTGGAGTTGACTAGGCTGGCCAAACTTTAGTTTTGCCCTTTTTATTGTTACTCTCATCGTCTTTCAAATTAGAGCTCATTTTTATATTTAAAATATCAATTTTCTAAATTAGACCTTGACAACCTCCATCGGTCTTTCTTGCCCATGTAACCTCTCCAATAGTCTTGTTTTATTCGGTGTTTCCATTCCAACTCTTTTCATATTATCGGTCTTATTCTCTCTATATTTTTATTATCTTTTTTATTATTGGTTTTCATGAGTATTCTTTTTGAAAACCGAAATTTTTTTGTCTTTTTCTCCTTTTGTTCTTATCTTTTATGTCTATGAATTATTTTGTCGTTATATGTCAATTTAACACTTATATAATTTAGAATAAATCGATGAATATTTAATATATTAATTTATTATTCGAAAGGTGTGTTTTTCAAGTTTTTGTGTGATTTAAAATGAATCAATATGTATGCATACTATTATCATCCAACTAAAGAGAAAGTAAGTATATATTTGTACAAAAATTCATACATTATATCTAAAATTGATTGCCTTTAATAGAAAAACGAATATATTAAATTAAAAACACAAAATACTTATAAGTGAATACATATGAATACATTATAAATAAGAGACTGAATAACTTTTGTTTTAAAACTTGACAGCTTGAGAGCAATATGTGCATAAATAACATTAGAGAATCACATCGTAGAAAATATTTTATATAAGTCGAAAACATGAGTAATATCATTAAAATGTAATGGAGGAGATGAAGACTGAATTGGAACTAATATCCAAACGTTTTATTGGCAATACAAGTAAAAAAATCGTTTAATTTAGCATTTCATATTATCATATATATTTTTGTTAAATCACAAATAGCTCATTCACTTGGAAGTTAGAACAAATGACTGTTTACGTTTTATCTACTTTTATATGAACTGATTTATTTTGGTAATTAATCAAACTCAGGAGCACGATTTTCCTTTTTTTTAATTGATTTTATTTTTTTCTTAATTTATTTTTATTGTGTCTCTTATATGAAGAACAGGTGTTGTCATTGTCATTTGTAATTCTTCTTTTATTTTTGAGTTTACGAATTTTCACATACAGAAAATAGGTATAACTATCAAAATAATATTTGTGTGTAACACAACATTCACGATTATTAATTGTCTGAAAAAATTAATGACTAAAGGCTGTTTTTTTTCTAAGAAAGGTCAGCTAATTTTGGCACGATTCTACTTGGAATTAATGCAAAGACGAGAAAATCCTTTGTTAAGTTTTAAGTGTCTTAAACTTGAATTAGAGTTTGGGTTAAAGTAGGAATTTAAAGTTGAATTTAGATTTATGATTGATTTATAATATTAGGAGTTGTAATTAGAGTAAACCTCATACTCAATAAGGGTCTATAAATATGTTATAATACATACGGTTTATGTGTGGTGTAGTATTGATGTTGAACTAGAGAGGAATAGAGAGAATAGAGAGAAAAGAAAGAGAAAGAGTGTCAGCTCTCGTGTGTGGGTCTTTCTAGTGCTTTTCGGTGGTCTCTCGTGGTGGTTTTTCGTGGTGTTTTCCTGAATATTCTCTTTGAAGGTGGAGGCATTGCCGAGGTTTGGTGAAAGAGTTTAGTTGTGTAAGAAATAGTGAAGTCTTTCTTATAAATTATTGTAAAAGCCTTTTTTTTTTATAGTGGATCTCTCGCTGTCTTATCTTGTTATTTTCTTTTATCTTGTATTACTTTTTGTTTTTTATGCTGTTTGAGAATAAGGTGATTCCTGAACCTTCTGCTACAAATTCTAATAATTCTGCACCTCCTTCTCTAGACTCGTCTGTTGTGTCGTACTACCTATATTATATTTCGTCACAATCAAATATTTTAGGGTTTGTGTATCTTTCATGCAATGGATGGTCTACGTAAAAAAACTCAGTAATTTGGTGGATCTTTTCATATGATGTGGACTCAAAATCGCTAGCGCTCCTACTACAGGGAACTTGACTAAAGCCTTTCACAAAGATCTAGACTTAATGTACACAGAGAAAAAGCTATGGAAAAAATCAGATCAAATAGGTTCACATAGGTTCTACATGCGAGTTCATCGATGCTGTATTTTTCAAGATTTTAAGTTTTAATTTTGAAAATAATTAAATCGTTTTGTTTTGTTCGTTTAATTATTTTGATAATTTCGGACATTTAACGGTCTTAAAACGTTTTAAATTTTTGAAATAATTTTTAAGACCGTTTCGGTGCCCTCGCGATGGAAACTTACAATCTCGATAATTCTAGTTAGATCCCACCAAACAAACCCTGACCGAAGGTTGGTTAAGTTGAAGGTGGCGAGGCATTCCCCTTCACTAATGACTTTCTATAATACTAGTTTAAGCCACACAACTTGGCTAATTAACAATTACGCAACCTCTTTAAAGACACTAAGTTGGAATCTCACCGCTTCATGCAAGGATCTTATCAAATCCAATACAAGGAGTTAAACCCCGATACTAAACTCCACAGTCTGAGCAAAAGCAAGGGCCAAAAGTCCATTGCCCGAGCAAATTTTGAAACAAGAAACTATATTCTAGCTGCCATGCAACATCAAAGTGCATGTTGATGTGGATGGATCACTTCTAAACCTATTCATCTTTAAGCATAGGCTTTCCTTGAGAAGGAATATAGTTGTTGTAATCTCTTATTGAAGCAAAAGCAACAAGTAAAAAAAATCATAAACATTGAAAAATTTCACGCTTCAATTATTTGATAGAAATATCTTGATTTTTCCCCTTTTGTCCAACTTAGATACTAAAGAAAATTAACTGGCTGTTAGTATTTTTGTTTAAACCCTAATGTACTTCAACATGGAAAGGGACGCATCACCTTAAGATACTGATATATGGTAATGGGTGATCAAACAAAAGAAGAAAATTTTCTTTGGAATTCATTTAAAAATTGAACTCAGTCTCTCCAATGGAGCTTGACAAGCCCTCCTGCTATATTGGCAAGACGAGCACAACTGGTACCAGTCAGTTCTTCCTGGCCTGCTTCTCAAAAGGAGCGCTCACTTCCTTCGTGTCAGTTAATAATTCAAACTTTTTTCGCTTTTCTTTTGCTTCCTTGTGGTTTAGGACAGGATGGGTTTGATGCTTCTTGATGTATGTGGATAATTCCTTTTTTGTTTCTTTTTTATTTCATTATGGATAGGCTTCAGGTAATGAAGATTCCAAGCTGCAGTATTAAGTGAGATCATCAACATACAGTATCAAAAGGATGTCAACTTGATTATGTCTTAAGCTAGAAGAAGCAAGCTTTCGGATGATGTGAATCTTATGAAAAAAAAATCCATCATTTCCTTGTATTTTTTTTAACTAGTGATGAAGTTCATGGGACTGCAGTAGAATCAATGCGTAGAAGTATGAAAGAGAGAATAATACAGAATGAGATTAATATTCGGGTATTAGAGCCTAACACCAACCTCTAATCATGTTTCTTTATTGAATTGGTTGGTTTAGACAAAATATTTGTTCCTTTAATTTAATATTACCGAACTTGATTAAGACCTGGGTGGGAAACTAGATCTAGATATTAGGCCAACTAAACCAAATAAATGCAGAGATTTTTTATTTTATAGAATGACCAAAACGTTTTAAGGGGGTTAAATGAAAAGTTAAAGAAATCCACAGTAGAGTTGAAAAGGCAAAGGGGAACCAAATATGGAGTAAGACTCGGATGTTTCCCCCCCTCCTCGCTCAATTCCACTGCCTGCTCCGTAGAAGTGAGAAAAAAAAAAAAAAAAAAATTGGTATATCGAACCGTACCAATTATTAAAAATTGATCCTCAAATATAATAGCGGTAGGGTTTTCGATTCTATATGTTAATGAAAATCGTGTAGATATCGAACGGTAACCATTTTTTTTATTAAAAAATAGATTATATATAATATAAAATTTTAAAATATACTTTTTTAATATTATATGTATATTAATATATTTAAAATTATATCATTATAGGATTAAAATTAATAAAATAAATTTTTTGGGTAATTTGTGTATTAGTGTATTTAAAATTAATTTCTTATAAAATTTTGATGTAAAATAAAATATTTTAAAATAAATAATTAAAAAACTAGTATATCGATTTTAGAATTAGTTTAAAATTGGTTCAAAATCGAAATTGAAAAACTAGTTTTTAATTCAAACCGATATGGTTTTGGTTTTTGATTTTTTAAAAATCGAAATCCGATTTCAATTTTAAAACATGCAAAATTAGTACAATAAACCGATTTTGCACATCCCTATTGCTTCAGTTGTTCACCATGTTGTCCCATTAAAGCTCCCCTTCGCTTATGGAGCCCCTAAAATTTTTTAAAATTGAGGCAGTTTTTATTACAATTATAATATAATGTATTTTTTTTACTAATAGTAATAATTTAGAAAAGATTTGCAATAAAATAGATGATTTCTTACTAAAAACTCTATAAATAAATTATTATGCCCTAATTTTTGAACCTAAGTTTAAAAATGTATTCTCCCTAATTTAAAATCTCTCTTTGGAAAAAATCTCAAGTATCCAAACACCATATATATTGTAGGCACCAATAAATAAATTTGGAAAGAAAATAATGTTCGGATATTTAAAGTTCTTGTGATTTAGAAAAAACAAGAGAAATATGAGAATGTAAGTTTTTAGATTTAAATTTAAAAATTAAATTTATAATATTTTTTCATATTAAATTAAATAAAAATAATGTTGATTGAAAGAAAGTTATTTTTTAAATTTTCATTGTAGTTTTTTTTACTAATAGTGATAAAAAAATAAATTTTCTCAAATTTATGATAATATAAGTAATTTTTTACTTAAAAAATTAAAAAATATAAAAAAAATCGCAGGTATATGTATTTTAATTTTCCCCACCAAACCAGCAAAGCTGGTGAGATCCCAAAAAAGCTTAATGAAAAATATGGGTTAGAGTTTAATGAAATCACATAAACCTGCCTCACATCTCGTACGGAGAGAACCAAGATTTTAAATTTTAATTTCAAAATCAATTTCAGCACACACCGAAATCAATAAGTTTTTATTATTTTTGTTATTTTGACCCAAATTAATTTATTTCGATTTCGGTCACCGTTTTTTACACTATTTTTACTTAACTTTGGCCTTTAATTTGTCAATTTTAACCTGTGTTTACACATCTGCCAATCCTTTCCTCTAGCTTCGCTTTTGCACGTACTCCCTCCTCCCCCCTATATCCTCCGAGCACACTAAAACCACTTGAGAAAATAAAAAAAAGCCACTAATGCCAAATTCAAACCTGATCCACCAGAATAAAGTATTATCCAAAAGCAAGTGTAGATAAATAATTTAAAAAGTATATAAAATTAAATCTTCTATTTTAAAGTTTAACACAAAACTTTGGATCCAAAATCCTGATAGAGCACTAACAACGCGGATCAGAGTAGTTGTATGGCTTAAAATATATCTTTTTTTCAAAAAAAAAAAAAAAGCTGACAATAGCAAGAATCTAATTATTTTCTTGTTTATATATTGTGAATAATTGCAACCATCAATCAAAATGGGCGACCGTGGGACTGTTCCGTACGTCGTCGTTGGTCAACTTCCTCGTTGAAAGTACCGACATGATTTGTGCCCACTTCGGAAAAATAATACATAATCCATAATAATATGCTTGGGTCGAATTTTTTTTGGTAATTATATTTGTGTTCGATATTATTCAGCAAACACATGAACTCAGTTCTTTTTTTTTTTTTAACTTTTGGCTCGTTAGATTTCTTTTATTTTAGCATCTATTTGACAGTGAATTAGAAAATAGGTCCAGCGATTCATCTGACTTAAGCACTTTTTCTGTTAATTTTGTTGATTCCAGTGATCTCCTTTTTTTAACCGGTTGTCCCCCACATAACAAGTCATCTGAAAAATTATTTAATCAGAAAAATCCAAAAAAATTGGATTAGGAATAAACTCATCCTGGGATTATCTTCCTTTTAAAAAAATTTCAAAAAAATTCATTTAACTTATTATAAATTTACAAAAAATTATTTTTATAATCAATATTAGCAAAAAAATGTATAAATTTAAAAAAGACCACCTCTTAATTTTTTAGTTAAAATATTAAGAAAATATTTTATTTTCAATTTATTTTTATTAATTAAATTAATATTGCAAATTAAATTGTCCATGGCTTGTTTATTAATAAAAAATCGAACGGACTCTTAGCCGGAAATTACGATCAGAGATTGTTTATTCGGTCGGAGATGAAAGATAACAATTGAGAGAAGATTTGACTCACGCGGGTCAAAAAAAATATTTTTGTATTATGAGAAAAACAAACAGAGCGATGCATTGCACTGACATATATTTTTTTAATAAAGATTGACTCGATTTTTTTAATTAAGAATAATAATAATAATTTAGTCCTTTTTATTCATTTAATTAATAAAATTAAATCAAAATAAAATATTTTTAAATTTTTTAATCAAAAAATCAGAAGGTAACATAAAAGTAATTTTGACTAACACTGATAAGGTAATTGATTTTCTGTAAATTTATAATAACTCAAATTGTCGTTTATCAAAAATTTTAAAAAATAAAATCTAGCTCATCTATATTCAAACATTATTTTTTTTTTTTTGATATTTTGATGTACAGTGATTGGTTCTAAAGAATCTGGGGTGGTCTTGTATTTTATGGAGGAATTTTGGGCATTCAAATTATTTTGTAAGGATACAATTTTAGTATCTTTTATTCCCTGTCTTGCTTGTTAATGGTAAACTCAAGTTTGCTAAAAAAAAATAATATTTATTAAAACCTTATATCAAAATATTTTGTTATTAAATAAGTCTGTAAAATTTTGAGTAAAAATGTAATATTTTTCTTGCAAACAACTTGAATTTGTTGTGTATTTTTTCCCACGAAACGAACTTCATGTCTGGTACGCGAATGACGAGATAAGATCAACTCTAGAGACGGCTTCACTCAAAAAGTGAAAAGCCCTCACTGATTGCTTTCCTTCGCGGAATCGATGACGAAATAACATAAATTTGAGGGGTTGAGTGTAAATATCATCATTTTGATTCCTTTAATATGCATGCAATTAATGCAAAATTTTAGATTCTTACTCTACAACAAATCATCAATCCGACATTAAGTAGAAAGACGAAAAAACGAGAAATCCAACTTCGTATGCTATGCCAATCGCGAAACCTATTTTCCACGTAGCCGTTCGAATTTACAAATAACTCTCTTAATTTTTTTTAAATTACATATAACTCCTTATAATTCATATTTTTTGGCACGGCTATCTCTCCGCGTCGTTTTTTCTCGCAAAAGTTATTTTTTAAAAAAAAAATTACACATAATATTTTATAATCACATTAACACATATTTTTGTGTCGAGCTAACACGGTCGATCGACAAGCATACAAGACTAATACAAGAGCTACAATGTTCACCGACGCGGTCGAGCGATCGAATTCAATGATTAATTTCAGACCGATGACCCGACGCGATCCAAACCGTTGAGAAAGTTAGCCTCAAATGAAAAAGGTCCACCCAAATCTCTTTCAGAAATTAAGGCCACCCCCTCTGGCGTACACGACCCTTATTTATGACAGCCCCGACCATCCCTTTCTTCTTCGCAACGTGTCCTTTTAGATTCCCACCCCCCCCCCCCCCCCCCCCCCCCCCCCCCCCCCCAAACCCAAACAAATTCTATTTCTTTCAACGAACCCCCTCTACATCCCAAATTTTACTTTTCTTAGGAATTAAGAACTCTCAAACTCTCCAAATCACAAGGAACTCGTTGTCCAAACCCTAAAAAAGCGGAAAACCTACCGCAGCCGCCACTTGAGGACTTTCTAGTAATTTCGACGCCAATAATTGCAGAAAACCCCATATTTTCTCAGAAATTATTTTTTAACTTTTTGTTTTTGTGGCTTATATATAACCCCTCTTCTCGACCAATCTTTCTCACACCCCACCAATAGCGCAACTTGTGCTGCTCCTTGGACCTCTCTCCCTCTCGCAACATTTTTCAGAAAAATCCTCAAGGAAACAGAATATAAACCAAAGCAAGCCGCAGATGGAGTCGAGCAGTCAGCAGCCGGCGACCGTTGCGCGGCATCTGTGGCACATCGTCAGGGTTTTGTACTATATGCTTCGCAAAGGAGCATCCAAACACAAGCTCATGCTCAACTTCCAGCTCGTTCTCCAGCGCGGGAAGCTCGCCGGAAAGGCAATAAGCAACCTGCTCGCCTTCCACCACCACCATAGTTCTCAAACGAGCGGCAGCGGCGGATACTACTCCGCCTTCACTTGCCTCTCCGTAGACCCCCAAATGGCGTTCTACAACCCCGGGGAAGTGGAGTTCAGCTGCAGCAACACGCCGGCTTACGTCCCCAAGCGCAAGCACCGCCACCGCCACCACGAGAAGAAATTCAAGGACTACGATGCCGCCGCCATCGCCAAGGTGTTTGAGATTTTGAACGAGGTCTCCGACACCGGTTCGGTGATCGCCTCGCCGTCGCCGGCCCCGATATGGAGCTTTGGAAAGAGCCCGGCTCCAGTGCGGCAGTTGAGGATAACGGACTCGCCGTTCCCGATAAGGGAGGAGGAGGAAGCCGACCCGCGCGTCGATAAGGCGGCGGAGGAGTTCATTAAGAGGTTCTACGAGCAGCTGCGCCTCCAGCCTGGGGCGACGCCGGAGTACGGTCATCACCGACGGTCACCGCTCCTCGGCTGGGCTTGAGTTGGCCGGAGGTTGCTACTTTTGGGATACGGGAAAAAAAGATTTTAAAAAAACTATTGTTATCACTTTTTATCATTTCTTGTGAATGCTTGTTTATCATTGTATGGCAATGCTTGAAACTTCTAAAGATTTTCGATCTTTGATCTTTTCTTCTCCTTTTCTTTTCTTTTTTGAATTAGGGTTTTGGTGTTTGGTAGAGGTTGTCTTCTTGTGAGGGTTTCGGATTTGAGTGTTTGGAGTCACGCAGAAAATAACAGAACCAGGGTTTGTTCTTCGTTTAATAGCTAAGGAAGTGTTGAGCACGGCCAAAATCTGATTTTTTTTTTTTTACTTTTTTTTTGAAATGGATTTGGTGTTTCATATCAGTGTTTGATTTGGTTTGTCAGCTTGCTGTCGGAAGAACTGGTTTCCAGCTGGCAGCTAGTTCTTTTAGAAATACAGAAATGTTTAATTAGTCATTAAAAGGTTAATGCAGAACAATTTAGCAGAAAACTCTCTCAAAGAAGAAGATAAAAAAGATCACCTGATCAAGTTATATGGTTTGACTTGCAACAAATAATAACGTTCAAAATTAAGAATCCTGGCCGGAATTGGTACAGACTACAGAGTACTGCAAGATCTACTAGTTAGCTTTGATCGCCTTAAAAGGCATCATGAAATGAAATATATATATATATATATTTTATATATATCTTTCTGAAATTTTTTCTAATTACATTAATTAGATTTAACACCACTTACGGAGGATATTCATAGACCTAAAAATAGAAAGATTTTTTAGGATAAAAGATATAAAATATTATTGTATTTCAGTAAACGTTGTGTGGAAAAAGTTAATAAATTAAATATAATCAATATATAATTATATAAAATGAAGGGTACAAATGACTTTTCACACATATAAGTAAACTTAATTTGAAATAATTAAGAAACTAGGAAGGTGCATATAAGAAATCCAAAAAAATGAGAAAAATATATAATTTTAAAAATGTAGGGAGGTATGTGTAAAAAATCCAAAAAACCCTTTCATTATGAAGGAAAATTCATTATATCATAAGCAAAATTCAAACACTGCAATTTAATTCAAGCGGCCAGTCATAGTAACAAATAATTATTCTTTCTCGAACACACATTCAAAATCATGCAATATACAACATCCATGAAAATAAAATGGATTTCACTTTGTAGCCAAAAACGGGTGCTCAGTATCACCAAAATGTGTGGCAAAGCTCGACCATGCATGACAATGTTAATTTCATATCGTCCGGTTGTCTATTAATTAGTTTCTTAAACAAATATTTCTATATTTAATATAATTTTTGGCAAAAAATTACTTTTTTTATTATAAATTTGTAAAAATTTACTTGTCTTATGGTATAAATCTATAAACAAATCACATTTATTTAAATATTTAAAAAGTATTTTATTTTATTCTAATTTTATCAATTAAATTAATTTAAAATACTAAATTATTTTCGGTCGATTTTATTTTGAACAATCGATTTATAATTATTAGACAATGTATTTGATAAAACTAATTTTTTTAATTTTTAATTTTACAAAATCAGATAATTGATCTTTCATAAAGATTAAAATAAAATAAGTTAATTTTGATATTAATTTAATAATTATTTAAAATAAATTTAAATAAGAATAATTTTAATTTTTATATTAAATTTAATTGATAAAATTGAATTTAGTAGAATATTTTTTTGAATATTTTAAATAAAATATTTTTTTATAAATTTATAGTATAAGACGAATTTTTTTATTAATAATAATAAAATAGATAATTTTTCATAAATTTCTAATAATGCATGTGATATGTTATTAAAAACTCTAAAATTTTAAAGTTTTTGATTAGTTGGTGTATTTAGCCTTGACACTTTGATTACTTCGGATTCTAGCATGTGAACCCTCTCATTAGCCTCCTGCCATTCAAACAATCATGATGCTGCCTTGTGATACACCTTTGTGTTTTGGTCAAATAAACGTGATACCAACTTTGTTCATAGAAAGCGTTGATATTAAACGTGTCCTGAGCTGAGGCACACTGTAAGAAAAGTTCGTCCGACCGATCGCACACCAAATCCAGTTCTCATTCTGGATTTCCTCTGTACCGAATCATCCCCGTGAAGAAGCCACGGGTCCCTCTACACGTGGCCACACAGAGAACACCAAATGGAAAAAGTTAAAATATTATTAACTGACCTGACTACGTGCGTGTTGATTAGTTCGACGACACGCTCCAAACACCTTTTCCACTTTTTTCCACTAAACCCCCTCCTTTTTTAAATAAAGCCTAAAGTCCTGCCAGCTTTCCTTTATTTATTTTTTCTTTTTTAATTAGTTTATTATTTGCTTTTGAACGGGTCTCTCACCGTGGGCGACGTTGTCTACCCGAATGCCATAACAACAAGGGGGCAAAAAGGATTCGGACGTTTTGACTTGTCAATGTAAAATTTAACCGGTCGGTGAAAGTCTTGGTTGACGGTCGACCAGAGTTACTACTGTCGAGGGCCCGGTTTGACTAGTCATGCGGGCGAACAAGCGAGAGTGCATTGCATTGGCGCCGGCCTCCGTGGTCCTTGCTACAAATTTAAGCGAAGAACACGGCAAAATGAAATCTGAAACTTTATCATAATAGCTAGCATGAACCCGTTCAATTATTAGAGAGAAGACGAAGATGAAGATGAAGAAGATGAAGAGGAGTTGGCAACTGCTCGAGTTTGCCGCTCGTCGGTTGTCTCTCTTTTGTTTGTTTGGTCGATCATTGAAGGAATGTTACTACTCTCGATATCAATATTGAAGCTGATAATATGAACTTTTGAGAGGAACCTGATGAAGAATGACAAGTTGACAAGCAATGCCTCACTGAGAGATTGTTAGCAAATTAGGCCTTTTTATGCTTCTGCGAAGGATTAATTGTCATTTTCACTTGGACTTCGATGTTACAAAATCAGTAATTGACGTGAATAACGAGTAATAATAGAATTTTTAACTGTTTGAATGAATATCAGGACGAATAGAGAGTAAACAAATACTAAGGTCGATATGAGACGATAATTGACTTGCTAATCACAATCTAGAATGGTGGTCCTAGGGTTTGCGGATGACGAGGGTTTGCATGGTTGTCATTTGTCCCAAAACGAGCGCTAATTGGATTCATGGGAAAGAAAAGCTAGGTTAGAAAATGACTTGTTTTAAAGAGGCTAAAGGAAAGGTAGTGCTGGTGCTGGTGGAGGCGTTGGGCTCTGCATTATTGGAAAAGTCCCTCTCAAGCACTCAAGTATGTGCTCTACTCCATTTCTTGCTTGCCCATTGCTTAGAATCACTCGTATAAGCTATGGCTCTTCATGCTTGAATGTCTTAGATATTATCATCGCCCATCCTTTCAATGCTCTGAGATCAGTAGGTGCTCACGAAAGTCTCGCCTCTTTATGCATCACTTTTTCTCGAAGGGTACGAAAAAAAAAATATATATACATAAAATACAAAAATAAGATGATAATATGATAATATAGGTGATTTACTGAAAATTAATTTACTTGAAAAAAAAAACTTATTATTAGACAACCTTATGATAGCTTTTACAAGAAGAAATTGCTTCATTTCCAATCGATTAAATTTTTTACCAAATTTTTACATTTTAAATCATGTTTATTTGCTTATTTTTTGTCATAAAAACAGACATTGTGATCTGCATGATGTGGTTGGATCCAGAGATGAGATCAGCATTTGTAATTTTATGTACATTTTTTTCTTTTTATTTTCCATGTTCAATTTCGTGTGATATTTGGACATCAAGTCAATGCATCATTTAGGTTTTATTCGCTTATGTTGCATAAGAATTTTAATCTAATTTGGCACTTTGTTCCGAGATTTCTTCAAATCGTATGATTTCTTTAGGATTGCTGCGGCTTTCATCTCAACTTGAGAACATCATGCGAAGATTAAGTCGACCAATCAATTTATTTTTTTGTTTTTTAAAATATTAGTCATTGGCATAGACTTGGATCGGTCCAGCATGTGAAAACACGCCTTTTTTTTTGTTTTTTAAAATTTATTACATATAATTCCTTGAATTTGCTGAAGTTACATATCCCTTTTTGACTTTTTAATATTTGTATTTTGAGCCAATTGCATATAACTATTTAAAATCTTGTTAAATTGCATATTTATTTTTAAAATTTAAAAAATTAAATATAACTTTTTATTTGAGTTACTGAATATCCAATAAAAATCTCATTGGGTGTAGAATTAGTGTTAGAATAAAAAATAATTGAAAAATATATATTATTTGACATCATTTAGAATAAGCTCAAAAAATAAAAATATCACTGATCAAATTAAAGTTGGCGTAGTAGAGAGCAGGAGAAAAAAAATAAAACTTATATTTGGTTCATATCGAGCCTCATGCCTGATCTTGATTGATCTTTAATTCTAATCCAAATTGAGTTGAAGCAAGTTTAAAATATATCAAAGGCAAAATTATTATTTTTATATATTTTGTGTTAAAATTTAGTGTGAGAGAAATTAAAATGGGTTTAAATCAAACTAACATTTTAAATTTTAAGTTAAAATTTAATCCGAGATAAATCTCTCAACTGAACGAGAGTTTTTTATACTAATAATTGAACAGCCAAAGTCTACTCTAACCGAGTGATAAGTATTTTTAATGAAGGACAATTGCTTTTTTTAAATAACAAAATCAAAGGTCAAGTGCAACTTGAATTCCAACTTAAGTTCAAGTTTGGCACAACTTTAATCTAGAAATCATATCTATTAGAATATTTACCCAAATCAGAAAATGAATATTTGTTGAAAATTCGATATCAAGTTTTGTAATTTCGTTATTTACTACTTTTGCTAATTCAATATCGAAGTGAGTAAAAATAAGAATTTATTTATAAATTCGAGATTATAACAATCCTAATTCAATATGAAATAGGATTTAGGATTTTTTTATTTAAAATAAGCTATCTAATATTAGTATTAGAATTTGAGTTTTATTTTAGTTAATTTCTTTCTAAGATTTCAACTTTATTGGATATATATATATATATATATATATATATACACACATAGTCTGGAGGTTGTAATAAAAAAAAAAAAATTCTATCAATAATATTCTCTTATTTAGAATTTATTCTCATTTTATTTTTCTTGTGGATTTAAGAATTTATTATGACAAAGAACACAGTGAATTTTTTTTCTATCTCTCACACTTTCTTATTGTATCAATTTTTTTTTCTTACTTCGTCCTAAACAACGTCAAACAATATTTATTATTCGAATATTCATGATTTTAATAACAAATTTATACTCAAAGAGATTTTTGCAATAAATCTAATATTCAAGAAAAATATATAATTTTTTTAATTTAAAAGAGAAATATGTAATTTGACCAAATTTATAATTTTTTAAATTTGAAGAAAAAATAATTTTGTGAGATTTAAAAAAGCATATATAATTTTTTAAAATTTAAAGAAAAAAAAATACAGTTTGATAAATTTTTAAAGACTTATATATAATTCACCCTTGTTATAATATCAGGTGTGATGAATTAGTCTCACATCGGATATTGAATAGATAGAGTCAAATAGATATAGTGAAAAAGACCCATATCTCATGAGCTTGAGTTTTTGAGATAGTTTGGTGTTATATGGATTTGGTTTAACACTCTTGCGACTCCCCAATAAGTGATATCAGAGTTTCAGGTTCAAAGTTGTGCAAACTCTTAAGACCAAAAATTACCGCGATGATGCGACTGAATTGAGTCACATGTTAGTCTCATGACAAAGACTAGCAAGGGCATGAGTGCAAGCCCAAAGGAATCGGGCGCTCGTGCGAGGCTGGCTTGAGGTCGGAGAGAGGGCGCATGCACTGGCGTCAGGATGGCGAGCCCACAAGTATGGGCGTTAGAAGCCGATGCAAGGGCGCGGACACTAGAGGCTGGTGCGAGAACATGGGTCACACGGTGGAAGTGGTCGAGTAAAAAAGTTATTGATTAAAAGTATTAAATTGATATGATCAAATTACATCTGAAGGGTGAGATTGTTATAATATCAGGTGTGATGAATTAGTTCTATATCGGATATTGGATAGATAGAGTCCAATAGATATAGTGAAAAAGACCCATATCCCATGAGTTTGAGATTTTGGGATGATTTGGTGTCCGGCTCACTATATAGATTTGGTTTGACACTCTTACATTTTTCTTCCTGAATTTTTTTTTAGAAAGATCTCTCGGAATAACTCTTCTATGTTTTAAGAAACATGAGCAACTAGGAGTCTTTTTTTTTTTTTTGTGGTACAGCAAATCAAAACTAATATTAACTAGCAATGAAACGGGCAAACATTTTACAGTATCCAAAAAAATTTATACAAAGCCATTAGACTGATCGAATGAGTGAGCTCCTTGGCCAATCAGTCTGCCTCAACCTAGAACAATAAGAATTTCCATAACCCTAATTAATGATTAAGATTGTTTTTTATAATTCTAACAGAATTCAGGGAGTTATACGCTATTTTTGACTTCCTAATCACAATGATAGTCTCTTAAGAAACGATTAATTTGTCAATTATTGAGTTCAAAATCATTAATTTGGGCAATTTGCGTCCTAGAATTGGCTTATTTTGGAATAAGACAATTGACGTTTCTCTGAATTTCTGGATAGATGGTCGAAATGGATTACTGCTAATGAGTTTGTTAAGCAACAATTCCATGATGTGATGCGCGATTAATGACGTGTCCCCGTTCTAATCATTCGAAATGACGATTAAAGTCGCAAAACGGAAGAATCAAACGGATGATGTATCTGGAAATTTTCTCGTGATATTTCATCTAGTGCTGGGTAACGAGAATATTAATTAGTATCAATCATCAAGCACAGTTGAGATTGCTCAAAATTAATGCAACCTAATCAGTTAATACTATCAGTCTTCTCATTATTGTTTGCTCAATGTTAACGAAATCTAATCCGATAATTAGGTTTGTGAATACCCATGATTAAAAAGAGTAAATTACATGTACCTCCTTACAAATTATCAAAATTGCACAAAATTATTCACAAATTTAAAAATTAAGTTAAGAAAATTCATCTAATTCAAAATTTTTTATTAAATAAATAAATATTTTGTGAATATTTTTTCAACGAAGTTCGAGGCACGATACCTCCTGAGATCTAAATTTTGCACGCTGTCTCGTCAGCATCGTTTACAGCCTATATAAAGAGAAGTTAAGTTATAACTTATAAATAGAAAATAGATAAATAAATTACATACAACTTCACTAGTTTTGTAAAAAGTTTTTGATATTATTATTATTATTAAACGAAAAGCCTATATCACGTGCCATAACTATGTATATATAGATATTATAGCCCGGCATTTTGGTCTTTTCAAGTTTTTGTTAAAAATTAACTTAGAATTTGAGATCAAGATAGACAATAATAATTTGTTTTTACACTGACGTTACAATATAATTTTTAAGTTTTTTAGCAGTCAGATATAATTTCGATCCTTTGCAAAAGACGAATAACAAAAAGCACCCTAAATTCTCCAAAATTCTATAATCGCTTTATTGGACCTTGGGCCCGAGTATCTGAGAAGCTTTGGTGTCGGCCTTTGTGAATATGACAAAGCTGAAGCCCATTATTTGCCAGTAAGACCCAGGCTTGGGTGCTCTTTTAGGCCTAATCTCTTATAGGTTCGAGATTAAAATTAAATTTAAATTCAAACTCAAAATCAAAATTAAAGTAAAAAAATAATAATTTGATCAAATTTTTAATATTTAGATGTTAGTCTGTTTTAAATTTTTTTTAGACCTTTATGTGAATAGATATATTATTTATTGAAATTTAAATAAATAAAAATAATAATAGTATGATAATTTATTTTTTAAATAAAATAAATATAATTTGACTATTTTTTTGATACTTAAATAATAGATCGGTCAGAATATAATGATTCTAATCCCGATTCTGAATTAAATAGACTCTTAGATCTTTTTTGTGGACTCTGTTTGCCATTAAAACTTTATATATCCTACCTCACAATAGGTGTATTTACAAGGGCATGTTGGTCTTTTTATATAATTTCATCCAAATTTTAAATAGGAGTTTTTTTTAATGCGAAGTTGAACTAACACATGCTTAAGTTACAAGAAGCCTTGGCGAGAGCTCGACACCGGTCTCCCCTCTCCGTGCATCAGATTAAACCCTATTCCGAGGCAGTCCGAATCATATATTCGAACGGTCCAGATGCAACATGTTTTGTTTTTCGGATTATACAGGCTTCATCTCGCCACGTGGAAGTGTTTTGAAAGGGCGGGAAAAGCATTGAAAGTGAAACGGAATCGGACGAGGCCGGTGCCATTGCTTGCCGGCTAAAAGCAGCAAGCTACGCAATTAGTCGTCATATTGCTCGTGCGGTAGGATCTAATATCCACCACAGATGTGCCTTGAGTTTTGTATTCGTAACGGATCTCGAGACATTCGTACGGTCGAGATAGTAAAGTAGCGTAGGAACCAACCCAATTAACGTAGATCTAACCCGTACTGACGGGACCAGCACTTACCACTTTGCCCTTTCCAAACGATCCGCCATCACGGGCAACCGCTGAAAATTACGCCAATGCACCCAAACCTGCCATTAATATATATATATATATATTCAAAATTGTGGCAAAAAATGGAACCTGATTCTCAATGGCAACATGGTAAATTCCCATCCTAAAGTTGTCCGATTGTTTGTCTCAAACGCCCGGCCGTTGGGAATTCAACGGCGTCAATTTACCAAAAGAAACCAAACAAATAAAAATAAATAAAATAAATAAATAGTTATTATTTGAAAATCATTTTCCAGTAATTTAAAATGAGCCAAGAAATATGAACATAGAAAACCCGCCCATAAATCTCTGGATCTCGGAGACGAAGCGGCAGCAGATTAGCATCCGAAGAAACCCTAGGAAAAGAGGAGAAAAAGGGAGCTGGGAGGAGGAGCCCTAGCTGTCTCTCTCCTCTACCTGGTTAGAGTTCCCGCATCCCCTCCTCCGCCTTCTCCTCCTGGACTCTCGCTCCCCGCGTCCTCCAAACAGCAGTCCATTCGCGCTGTCCTTACCCTGTCCTCGTGTAGATCGCTGTTGATCTATCTGTATGTTTGTTTTCTCCTTCTTGATCTGTGGTTTTTGGGTCTTTTTTCTATCGGAATCGGAAAAATTGGAAAAGGAGGGACCTTTGTGAGAGGAGACATGGGAAGCTTGAATCTCGAGGCCTATGCCTATCGGAAATTTGCCTGCTTTGTTGTTTTATGATTTTTTTTCGTGATTTTTTTTTTGATTTTTGCAGCGAAAAGGCGGTCGGATGTAGTGCAGTGGTTCGATAGCTTGTTCTACGATTTGAATTTGCCTCTGGAGGCGTCGGATGAGGAATTGCGGGTGGAATTGTTTGATGGTACTGTCTTCAGTGGCATTCTTGGCCGGCTGAATCCTGATTCGGTCAAAATGAGGTTTGCTACTGTCTGTTAATTTGGATGGAAAGGCTCAATTGGAAAGAAATCTTATTGAGAACAAACTTATCGTGTTTTGACAGCAAAAGCGAGGTGCGGATTATACTTCCCAGAAGCAGCGGCTGCCTAATATAAAGCAATTTATCTTTGTTCTGGAGGAGCTGGGCTTGCATGCCTTCGAGTTATCAGATCTAGAGAAGGTAAAATGGTACATTTTGTCAAGAAGTCTAGAAAGCGCCGTTTTAGTGAGTTGTGGCTCAGGTCATTTGCCTTTGTTAGTACCAGGGACCTATCTCTGTTGTTGTGGTATCTCTCTTCGTGCGGAAAGATTACATTAGGCTGAACCCTGGTGAAGCTAAGAGTGTGCATTCTACTAAGTCTGGTATCTCTCAAAGAAGCATGTGGAAAATTCAGGATGATAAAATTTTGGAATCCATAAATGTTCCTCGAGATGAATATGCTCTAGGATGGGAAAAGTCTGTGCTCTCAGATGAGGATAAGGGGTGGACTGTAACAGAATCTAAACTTCTGCGGACATCCCCAGTGTCAGGTATAACCATGCTCATTACTTGTAAAATGATTGTCAGCTTTATTTTTCTGGAGAGAGGCATTTTGTTCAGCTAAAGGGTATCATCCATTTTCTTGTAGAGCCATCAAGTGCTTTGTTACATCATGTTGGGAATAAGTTCCACGAACATTTTCAAATAAAACATGGCCATTATTCTGACCTTCTCACTTCTAAGATTTCAGAGATGACGAAATCAAACATCTTGGATGTATGTTTTTTGATTCCTATGAAATGTCCCATTTTCTTTATAAGCTTCTGCTTTTAATTAAGAATTCCAAGCTCACAGCAACATCCCATGTGCAGAATGCTTCTTCCCAATCGCTTCTGATTGTAATGAATGGGATTCTTGCCGAATGTACTGAGAGAAAGAATGGGGAAATACCACTTGTATGCCACTAAGAGTGAATGCATTTGGTTTATATTGTATCTACTGCTTCTACTTTGCAATACGTTTTAAGATTTGATTCCCCATGATTTGTGTAAAAATTTTTTATATGGTATAATTATTTGGCTCTAGCGTGTTGCTTGCTTGTTGGGAAAAGTTGCACAGGAGATAGAGCGACGCCTCTCAATTCAGGCAGAGCATAAAAGAAAAGTAAGGTGTGCTGCACTTTTAAATATTATTCAATTCAGGTGTATTTTTATGGTTTTATTGTATTCTGCAGCAAAACAATCTTATTAAAGTGCATGAAGAGAAATATCACTCAAGAGTAAGAGCACTTGAGACACTGGCAAAAGGAGCAACTGAAGAAACACAGGTATTCTCTTAGCCTTTGTTTTTGATGGGTCAAGTTAACTTTGGTTATTTTCTTGGGAATTTATTATGTAAGTAATTAATTAAATTTTTTTTTGTTTCAGATAGTCATGGACCAGCTTCAGAAAATAAAGGTTCGGTTCTTGTTTAATCTCTGTCTGTTTCTCAAAACTAGTATGGTTCACTTTTTGGATTCATAATATATTGTATCTTTTCTATGCTATGTTTTTTATGCAATGCTGAATTTTATACCTGTTGAATTTCAATAAAATTAAGAAAGATACCTAGATTGCACCATTCTTGAGTGGATAAACTTCGGAGTCTTTACCCTGGCCATTTAGCAGGCAATTGTAAAACTTCTATTGAATATCTTACTGCAAATTTAATGGTATATTTCCTACAAAAATAGGTAAAATATTCATTCTATTTATCTAGAACTATTGTTAAGTAAATGGAGCAAACTTTTAAGATTTTAAAATTTAGACTGTAAAAGAAATCAAACCTTTGTGTCAGCTTGTAAATTTATTACTCAGTTGAGCAAGTAACCAATGCACGTAGACTATCTCATTAAACACAAGGTATATTCATGAATTGGCAGAACTCTTGCATGAATTCAATAGATGGTCTGTTTGGATTAGGATTTCATATAAAAATTATATCTAGATTCACTTCAGCATGGCATAAATTTGTGTGTGGTACTACTACTGTGATAAAAACTAACCATAAAAAAGTTGCTAACTGAGAAGTGTTAGATTAGATAAAAAATTTGTTCAGTCAGATGAACTTCAAAAATAGTTAAAGGTTGGATTCTTTTTTTTCAAGGTTCAGCAGATTTATTTTGACCATTATGTTCTGCTTTTATGATGTAATGGTCAAATTTCTCCTAAGTAACTTCCTTTGATATCTATGAAAATATGAAGGGGGAAAGAGTGTATGCAATCAAGTCTTTTCTCTTTTAAGTACCAAAAGAAATTAGCCATTGTTTGGTAATGGGCTAACAAAAAGTTAGCCCGGCTAACTTTCTTTTTACTAAAAAATTAATATTAATTATTTTACCTACCATTTAATTAAATTATTATAGAAAATTAATTAGCTTTTCAAACATCAAATTATTATAGGGCCAATTATGATGAAAAAACACTAGTCTACAAAAATGGTTCGCTAGTCTTAGTCTTAGCCCTAGTTTTAGTCCATTACGAAACGTGTCCTTAATAAATTGTGCTGCAATTCTTGAACATAATCTTCTATAGAACAAATACTCATGTATATTTGATCTATTTATTACCATTGGTGTTGATTTGGATTTTGACCATTGTGAATACCATCTATTTATATAAGTGAACCAACTTGTATAATGTATGTTTGCTATTAATGCCATTTTGTTATCGTAGACAGAGAAATCCATGATAGAAGAGCAAAAGAAACTGGGCGACCAAGATGTAGCTAGGCTGATGGAGGAGAAACAGAATGGTTACCAGCTGATTTTAGAGCTGAAGCAGGAACTAGAAACAACCAAAAATACATATGAACAACATAACCGAGAATTGGAAACCAAAGCCAATGAAACTAAAGTGCAGATGGAGGAAAGGTTGAAGGAGGTTGAACTTCTACTTGCAGAATCCAGAAAAAAGACAACAGAACTTGAAGCATTTTCAGAATCAAAAGTTCAGAACTGGAATCAGAAGGAGCACTTCTTCCACAATTTCATAGGTCTTCAGCTGCAGTCAATGCAGGTATTATGTGTTTGATATGTAACTGTTGTCTTTCACTGAGATGCTGACCCCTGAGCATCTCGTCATGTTTCAGGGCTTGAGGAAGGCTTCCAAGTCCATCAAACAGGAAATCATCAATTCTCAGAAAAAATGGAAGAGCGAATTTACTAGCTTTGGTATGAGTTCCTTTTCTAGTCTCTATTTCAGTCCAACTTTTATTCTTCCTTGATGTAATTCCTGAATTTTATGCAGGCCAGAAGCTAAAACTATTAACTGATGCTGCTGAAAATTATCATACAGTTCTTGCTGAAAACCGCAAATTATTCAACGAGGTTCAAGAACTCAAAGGTACTTAAAGCATAGATTCTAGTCACAAACTTACCAATGATCATAAATGAACTTATTTTCTTGTGGCATTTTTGTGTAGGGAATATTAGAGTCTACTGCAGGATAAGGCCATTCCTTTCTGGCCAAAGTAAAAAACTAACAACCATAGACTATATTGGTGAAAATGGTGAGCTTCTAGTTGTGAATCCATCCAAGCATGGGAAAGAAGCCAGTCGGATGTTCAAGTTCAATAAAGTTTTTGCTCCAGCTGCTACTCAAGGTTATTCTTTTCACCTCAAATTCTGAACATTGATGCATTAACCAGAACTATACCAGCTGCCTAACTTGCTTCATTATTATCTTTTGGACATCACCAGAGGAAGTCTTTTTGGATACTCAACCTTTAATTCGATCAGTCCTGGATGGGTATAATGTTTGCATTTTTGCTTACGGTCAAACAGGATCAGGGAAGACTTACACAATGGTAAATTCTTGTTGTTTTTGTCTTTTCTCTTATTCTTCACTATTTTCTTGTGCCTTGTGTTCCAACATAACTAACTTGCATCTTTATTTTCCGTGGACGATATCTTTCTAGAGTGGTCCAAATACAGCTTTGAAAGAGGATTGGGGGGTGAACTATCGGGCTCTAAATGACCTCTTTCACATTTCTCGGAATAGAAAAAACACTTATATGTATGAAGTTGGTGTTCAGATGGTCGAAATTTATAATGAGCAAGTGCGTGATCTCCTGGCTAGTGATGGTTCTCAAAGAAGATATCCTTTCCTCTATATCATTTTATTTATCTTTTTGTACTATTTACATAATTACTTTGAATGATGTTCCCATTTGCTTCAAAACGTTTGACCCAGTCTGACCATGATAAAAATTATAAACAATTTTGCATTACTTAATTTGGGTTCAAATTTTTTGTCATCTCTTTAACTTGCATACACTTGGGATTTGGAGTACCTCCCAACCTAGCGGACTTTCTGTTCCTGAGGCCAGTATGCATCCTGTTAAATCAACCCAAGATGTGCTGGAACTAATGCAAATTGGACAAGCAAACCGAGCTGTGGGAGCTACCGCTCTCAATGAAAGAAGCAGTAGATCTCATAGGTGTCCTATTTGACGATGTCTAGATTATCTTATGTTTCTTTAGGTGGCTTCACATTTTACTGTTGTGTGCCAGCATTCTGACTGTTCATGTCCATGGCGTGGATTTGAAAACTGAAGATACTTTGCATGGTTCTCTTCATTTGGTTGATCTTGCTGGAAGTGAACGAGTGGATCGCTCTGAAGTGACTGGAGACAGGCTCAAGGAAGCACAACATATAAACAAGTCATTGTCTGCTCTTGGTGATGTCATATTTGCTCTAGCACAGAAAAGTGCTCATGTGCCATATAGAAACAGCAAACTTACTCAAGTCCTCCAAAGTTCCCTGGGTATCTGCACACAACTTATTGAGTGTGCATATATGCTTTTATCATATGGACATTTGTCTACTACTTGCATAGTTGTACTTGTTTTGTTGGTTCAATACTTAGTTATGTCTTATACATTATGCAGGTGGTCAGGCAAAGACTCTCATGTTTGTACAGATAAATCCAGATGTGGAATCTTATTTAGAGACTTTAAGTACTTTGAAGTTTGCTGAAAGGGTCTCTGGTGTCGAGTTAGGTGCTGCACGAAGCAATAAGGAGGGCAAGGATATCAGAGATCTGATGCAACAGGTTCTGTGTGTGTGTGTGTGTGTGTGTGTGTGTGTGTGTGTGTGTGGTTTGTCTTTTAAATTTTATTTTGACATTGAATGGAATGACAAGTATTGTTTCTTGGTTTGTAATTCAGTTATTTGGTGGATGTTGACTTGGACATTGACTTAAGTTTTCCCTCCTACATTTTGTTAATTTGTTTTTGCCTTTAGTGGCTATATTTTCATTTACATCAGATAAGAGTTTTCTGGAGCTGACAAGAAACTTTTTTGGGTCATCGCCTACCTGTCTACATAACTTGCTAGGGCCCAATTAGTCTCTTTGGCATGATTGCATATAGCTTATTTGAATAAGAGATGCCTCTTGTTTGCTTACATTTCTGCAAACCTAAAATTTCTTGTGCAGGCTGTTGAAAAACTTTTTACGTTTTTTGTGAGACTTGTTCTTAATCCATCAAATATTAAAATACAGCATAGGAATGTCATGTTTGAGGAATTTTGCACATGTTATGTTCCTCTATATTTTGATGTCATAAAAGTAAGTCAGTTCATCTGTAATTTTGCAGGTGGCTTCTCTTAAAGAGACAATTGCAAGAAAAGATGAAGAAATCAAACAGCTGCAGCTGCTCAAAGATACTGGAACCCAGTCTTCAAGAATTGGTGAAAGACGCAGCAGCAACCTATTGAGGAATTCATCTTCTTCTCCTGGAATTCAATCCCTAGCTGGTGCCACTCAACAAGGACACGGACTGTCGGGTGGAAGGATGATGAACTCTCCTAAGAAAATTGTTGCAGACCCTGACTGCTCAGATAACAGTGATAGGCAATCTGATATGGGTTCAAATCAGTCCATGGATGATTTGAAGCTGCAGAAAGGAAATGTAGGGCAGTTGAAACTTGGTGGCGAGGATGCTTGTCATGGATTTCCTGGAGATATTGAGCTTTTGGGCTTTGGGGATGCTGATTCAGATGAAAGGTTAAGTGATATATCTGATGGTGTTCTTTCTATGGCAACAGAAACTGATGGATCAATCTGCAGTGTTGTTGAATCCACTCTCTTCCCTGAGCAGAACAAACAAGCAGAAACCAACACAGAGATCACCAAAATGGAGAACATGTGAGTACTTTGATATTGCACCAATTTACTTAGATTGTTGTTCTTTTTTCCAAGTACACTCCAGCAGGTCATTAAACCTGCAATAATAAGTTTGTTTTAGTTCATACAAGATTTTAACTGGAGGAACACACTTTAGAAGGTTAAATATGACTAGGAAGGGATCTTATTGGAGAGATAGGGTTCTTATGTCATTAATAATCAGTGCAGGTAAAGACCCATATTTCCCCCTGCAATGCATTTTTTCCAGCCCGTCTGATAAATATACTGTTAATATCTCCTTATTCTCATTATTAAATACTAAATTTTTATATAGTTTCTTTCAATGCATTGACAATTATCTGCACTTGGTGATGCAGCGGGAAAGCTCAATCACAAATACCCAAGACTCTCCTGCAAAAGAAAGTGCAAAAAACATCAATCCGACATAAATTGATTAACTCTTTGAAGACCCCAGGTATGTTTATTTGAACAGAAGTGGCTCATCATTCTATAGTATAGACGCTCCTCATTTCTGGTAGTTTTCTTACACATCCCACCCCGTTATTAAGAAGTGTAACGATCCATAACGTAAAACTCTAGGAGTTCCATAACATGGAATTTTAGTCTATGCTCCGGAGAATGCTGATTCCAAAGCCATGCTTTTCATATCCTTCTTGAGTTTAAGATTAAGTTTCACAGCTGACTGTTGGTTGTTAAGGGATGGATTATTTTCTGATGATGTAGTGTCTGCAAACACAATTTATACTTAGTATTCAGAATTGTTTTTATGGAAACCAAAATGCTTGGGTGTATACAAATACTGAATGAAAGTTTGTGCTTGATCTCATAATAAGAAGGGTTGTATGAATGAAAGTTTTGAGGCTCCATTTCTGAATTAAAATCAGCTATGGTTCCTTTTAGGTGCTACTGGTTGTAGTAATGCTGTTCAACACTGAAGTGAAATACTTTAGTTATTTTTATACCAACAAAAACAATTTTGGTCCTTAATTCCTATTTATTGTCTGCTTCATTCAATGTAAAAGATTTGTGGCTGAATATGAGAAAAAATGCCATTTAAATTTTTGTATCATCAAGTTATCTGGCAGCAACCATAAACTGCACTGGTGCATCAATAGCATGGCAGTTTATTTGCTGCCACATCATTTAACGGGCCTAGCATGATACTGCAAAGTGCAAATATGGTATAATGCCTGAAAGTTCATATCATTCCAAAACTCATGAACACGGAGACAACTAATTGATGAGTCGTATAGATTGAACGATGCAATAGTATTTTAATTGAAGTGCATCGTTGTTGATGTTATGGTTAATGTAACTTTTTGTACACTTACAGCTCCAAGAAAAGGAACAGCCAATCAAGCATCATCATCCACCGCAAAGTCTGTAAGATGGTGGCAGTAGAAAACGTTTTCTTTCTGGGTTTATCACCCTTGGTAGTCTCACTACACTTTTGTGAATTATTTCAAATTCCAATTTAAGTGTGATCACTTTGTGTTGTAGCTAGTCGACGTTATTACATCACTGAAGCTGTGTAATATATGTGATTTTAGTTTATTTCTAACAGTATAAATTACTGGCAATTTTCATTGCCTTGCCCTCCTCAGAAGGGTATGATTTCTTTAATATACAGGGATTAGCTTGATTAAACACTATTTAAATTCAAACATTGGCATGAGGGGCTAAATTGAATCCACTTGTATGGCTAAAACTATATATTTGATAAGCAAAGCTCTTTGCATATGCGGGTATTTTTCGTTGCAGTAATAATTAATCTCGCCTTGAGTAAATTAAAACAGCGCACAGCAACAGATCATGGGAAAAAACTTTACTAGTTTAATGCTCTTAGCTGACAAAACAATGAACTCCGGGACTCTCTTCATGAATGCCACATATACACGCTAAAATAGAACTAGAAAACAGAAATTATCTTTGTTGGAAGTTCAATTTCTTGATGCATAATGCGTACATGAAAGCAAACAAGACGGTGAAGCCAACTAGCACTGCAGCTACAACGCCCATGAAATCACTGTGGAATCCAAAGTGATCCTTGATGTAGAATTTGATCGTCTGCTTTCCTTGGCCTGGCACGCTGATAATGTCTTCGAGATCTCCATACTGAGTTACTATGAGCCCATAAACAGTCCATGCCAACGGGCATATCCAATAGTACCAGACCCACCACTTGGGAATTTTCTGGACACCAAAACACCCAATTGAACAATTAGGTGCTGCATTAGTCCAAGTCCAATGCAAGACAGATGTGAGGATAAAACAACTTACTGGTCTGGGGACGAAGAAACCGGAGAAGAGGTTGAATACCGAATAAAAGGTTGCAGCAAAAATTGCAGCAACTTGATGGTTTGGCGAGATCGAGACAGTCATCATTCCATAGTAAGTGAAGTACAAGAAGGAGAAGAAAGAGATGAAAAAGAACCATAGAAACTTTGCAGCCGTCCACTGGAAATTCATCATGGCATATACTATCAGAGTGTAGTATATTGTCTGGAGGAGTACATATGGAATTTCCACAACAACCTGCATTACAGTCACCTACATTTTTTAGCATTTGATCCTTCAGGGTACTATTTGAATAAGACACTTCAGAGTTACATTTGAGGAAGTAGTTTGATAATTGAATTTTTTTTTACTAAAAACAGATAATTGAAGAAATTTTCGGTCTAATCTAGATGCTGTATCATTCGCTCCTTGCGACAATTTTATATTACTTCACTGCAAATGTTCATAATAAGCAGGTAAAACGGATTACCTGAGCCATCGCATATGGCAAAGCAGAGTACATTCCAGCTGCCCTTTCTCTATAGAACACCGTCCTCTCAATTGAGACAATAGGCTGCACAGTCGAGCAGTTGTTGATGCCAATGAACATCACTGCTGCATACATCGATCCAATGACTATTCTGAGATCATTAGCACTCTCCCTGCAACACAAGAATAAGATCCCTATTAATATGATTAGAATTATATTTTTCATTTTTAGCAGGGTGATGATTAGCATCTGCAAAATGTATTGCTACTACCTCTTGTGACCAATCCTCCAAAAGATAGTGCCCAGCAGTAGAGCAGTGACCAAGGTAAAAAAATTCCTCACAAGGTTGTAATCAGGGCTTCTCCAGTAGGTCCACCATTGCTTCCAGATGCAGGCTTTAAACTGGCCAAGGGTAGATTGAGAGTACTTTGTTGGAAAGTATAGGTCAGTTGTTCCAGGTGCTGGCTTGCTCAGCTCATTGACCAGTGCCTTGTTACGCCTAATAGCACCGATCGCACATACTCATGATCAACATCATGAAAGTAGAAATAAAAAAAAAAGATAGATAGCAAATTACACTCGCTAGTGTTAAAGTGAAAGATACATCCTACTCACTGGTATAAAGTAGAGGATTTATAGTACTCAGCAAAGTCTATTCCTAGTCGAACTTCAGCAGCAATGGAGCTTGCTTCCAGCATCCATGTGGCAGGGTTGTACTTGTCTTTGATTTTGGGAACTCCTGGAATTGCCTGGTCGCAACACAGCAAGCTATCAGTATTTAATCCAATCACATACAGAAGGGGGATAGGGAATGAAGGATCTGGGCACCTCGAAATATTCAATTATCTTCTGAGAATGACGTCCCAGCGGTCCAGAGTATATCACTTGGCCACCTCTCTTCATCAGTAGCAGCTGTTGATAAAAAAGTTTTTGAGGTATGTCAATTCTAATTCCAAACAAGTTAGCTGGTAATTAACTACAAAAATAATGTACATATTCAAGGTTGAATATAGAAGGAGAAGGCAGTGTTACCTCGTCAAAGGCTTCAAATATGTCAATACTTGGCTGGTGGATTGTACAAACAACTGTTCTTCCAGTGTCGACTGTGTTCCTCACAGTCCTCATGACAATGGCTGCCGCCCGTGCATCAAGACCTGACGTAGGTTCATCCATGAAGATAATGGATGGGTTAGCTACAAGCTCTACAGCTATTGTGAGCCTCTTCCTTTGCTCGGTCGACAACCCAGTAATTCCAGGAAGGCCTACAATGGCATCCTTTAGATTGTCGAGCTCAACTAACTCCATCACTTCATCGACAAATTTCTGTTGCGAAGGGAAGAAAGATCAAACTCTCAATTAACAAACATTGGCAGAATTGTTAACTCTCAATTTTCAGAATAAGAAACCAAGTGGAATTTAAGGCAGAGAAATGTAGCAAGTTCAAGACAAACCATCTTTTCTTCATCACTGACTTCCTTTGGTAGTCGGAGGAACGCAGAGTATACCAAGGACTCCTTGACAGTGACTTGAGGAGAGTGAATATCATTTTGTTCACAATAACCAGATATTCTTGCAAATGTGGCTTGGTTCTTTGGATAACCAGAGATGCGGATATCACCTTCAATATAACCACCGGTCTTTCTTCCTGCCAAGACATCCATGAGTGTTGTTTTTCCAGCACCACTGACTCCCATAAGAGCAGTCAGTACACCAGGTCGGAAAGCCCCAGTCACCTCCCTTAGCAATTGCAGCCTGTCTTCAGGAACCCCTTGTGCTTTCATTTCCTATGAAACAGGGAAAATCCCTCATTCCTCCTGGTACGAAGTAGGACATATATCATAGAAGCCGCGATGAGATGAACATGAACTTACTGGAGGCATGTCAACAAAGTAATTTACTTCGTCAAAGGACATGGACAGAGGCTGAAATGGAAGAACCATTCCTCTTTTAGGAGCAACGCTATTGGCATTAATGGACATATCCCTCTCAAACCCTTTTGAGGAACCACTGGCATGGGAACTTGAACGAAATGCCATCATTTGTACTACAAGGTAAATCATGCCATCATGGTTATAAAATAGGAAAAAAAAATGCTAATTTTATAAATCTTCCTCTAGCAACTCAATGAGTGGGCCAAGAACATCTTACTGGTATTATTTCCGTCATAGTCAACATTTGAGTCCAACTGATTAGTCCCTGGATATTGCCTTAGTTCCTTTTCCTTGGCTTCCATTTCAGAGGCTCCCTCTTCAGATATGACAGCTTGTGGTTTACCAAGAGCTATTATCAAGACAGTTAGAGCCTGTTATTTGAAAATACATTATTTCATACTTGTTCATACTGATTTATTGATGAAGGCCAGGTGATTACGATTTAGATACGTGAGCGAAAGTGTGAAGAGCACATTAAACAAGACACCAAATCCAAGGAGGCCTCCAGCTCCAATCCAGTACCACTTCTTCTCAGCAAAGACTTCAGCATTCTCTAGCACTACTACTCCTAAGCTTCTGCCATCTGGTGCCTGATAGCGCACACAGCATTTTTAGTAGTTCATCGGTAGACAAGTCCCAATTCATTAAAGAGATGATAGAAAATTGAACATTGAGCGGTCATTTGCATCAAAGAGTATGTGGAGCAAGAAAGAACTTACAAATTTGTCCAACCACCTGGGAGACAAAAACTCATTGACAGCTAGAGCATTGTATGCATATGTCAATGGTGAAACCCAATAGCCCCAAATCCACCACTTTGGAATTACATCTGTCAGCAATTTCACCCTATAAATTAGGATGCGCTGAAAAACTTAAGAACAAGTGCGAACAGATTTCACCCAAAAGACAAAAATTTCAAATATGCAGAATCTGATATCACGGAAAGATTCGCTTTAATCGCATGACCACAACAATTCACAGAATGATGTCCTAGATGATCAGTTTATTTGTTTTAGGATCTACATCAAGAAGGGGGAATAAAACCTCTTGGTAGGATGAAACCTCCGAGGACGAAGAAGATGAGAACTGTCAGAGCCCCTCCAGTGTTGGCAATGATCATGGACCTGCATACTCCTGAAATAGTCCTGAACATTCCTGATGCCATCTGCTGGATCAAGAACACAAGAAGCAGCTGCTTGAAGAACCTGCAAGATTAAGAGGGTTATATCTATTTGTAAATATCCATCTCAGAAACTAAAAAGCTCACATAGTGCTTCAATACATTACCGGCTAGCTTCAGGGGCATAGCCAATGGTATAGTAAGTCACAACAACCCAGGCTACGGACTCTAGAATCGAAATGGGAATTCTGAGAACAACATTAGGGAGAGTGAAGACCCATGCCGGGTAGAAGAGGAGATCTCTGTGCTTATAGAACACTGGGAGTCTGGCGATGGAGAGGGACAGCTCCGCGAAGCCATTGAACATGTTCACTATCAATCCAAAGAGAAGGGCTCCTACGAACACCATACCATCATCTACGGTCCTCGTGTGCATCCTTGGCTTCAGGAACACAGTCGACTCAATGATTGCGGTTATGATGATCTTCAAGCAAAAGAAATAAAGTTAGTACGAGAATGGTCATGTAGACGGTTGACTGCTCAGTTAACTGCAATATCAAGCAATAAAGCATATTACCTGGACGGTTTTGAAGACGTAGACGAAGGAGTTCCTCTTGATGAGCAGCCACTCCTTAGCAAAGGACGTCTTCAGGAGCTCTATCGTGGGGACGGAGTGCTTGGAGAAGACAAGCGCCGCCCTGTGGCTCTGAGACTTGTCGTAGGGCACCGACAGCTCGTTCTCCAGACGCAGCCCGACATGGAACCTCTTGAAGCGCGCTGCGAACTCCGAGACTGGAATGTAGCGGTGTGGCTTGCTACCGTCTGCCCAGTACTGCGCTTGATCCTTCCTCGACGTAACCTGCTTTTAGATACTACGTAAGCTTTTGTAAATAACAATGCCAGCACTATAAGCAGGCAGTGGAGGCCACGCAGTCGAAGCACCTCTTGCAAGAAGTCAGCAGTGCCCTTGCGCTCAGGGCAACGGAAGCCGCAGCCCTCAAAGAACTCAAGGACGAACTCACGGGGGCCCTGGTAGACAATCTGGCCTTCGGAGAGGAGGATGATGTCGTCGAAGAGCTCGAAGGACTCCGGCGCGGGCTGGAGAAGGGACATGAGGATGGTGGCCTCGCCGAGGTGGACGATCTGCTGCAGGCACTTCACTATCTGGAACGTCGTGGAGCTGTCCAGCCCCGTCGATATCTCGTCCATGAACAAGGTCTTCGTTGGCCCCACTATCATCTCTCCTGCGCTAAGCAATTTTTGTTAAGGGGTATATATTCAAATATTCATTAATAAATAGCTGCAGTCAAATCCCAAAAACTCGGTGCAGCATCATTTATCTTTACCTAGCACTGTTTTAATAATAAATAACTATCTGGATATTCGACGGCAGTTTATCCGCATTTTCCCTTTTTTTTTTATTTTTTATTTTGAAAACACCCTCCATGTTTATTAATTATATTTTAATTAAAAAATCAATCAGCAAGGAATCACAAGGAGTACCTGTAGTGACACGCTTCTTTTGCCCGCCTGAGATCCCTCGCTGCATCTCGTCGCCCACGATCGTGTCCGCGCATATGTCCAGCCCGAGTATCTGCAACCATAAACCAACAACTTCAGCCGGGTCGGAGGTCATAAATGCAATTTTCGAAACCCTTCCTGACAGAAAGTAATTATATGTTGCCGATCCCGACGTCAATAAATCGAAATATATTAACCAAAAAAGAAAAAATAGCTAATTTATTTCCAAAATTCTTCGTGATAAGCACGAACAGCGCGCGTAGCGGTGTGCAGACCCCACTGACGAGTGATGACACTCGTCTCCTCTGGCCAGACAACCGAAAAACAGTTGAGCAACCGAGGTTGGGCAATCTGGCCCACCCGATTCCCATGTCCAGACCTTGAGACTCAGTCGTACTTCACCAACCGCCTCAAACTCGCCGAATTCACGAACCCCTTGGCCGCCATTACACCTACTCACGTTGACAAACTATTGTACCCGTTCGATCACAGTTCACGGTCGATGACCCAAAGACCTACCCTCAGCGTGTAGTTCGTTTGAAGACTGCTCTTCACTCCTTCCATCGCCGTAGCCTGAGAAAAAAAAAAAAACAAAATAAATTTTTTTATATAAAAAGATAATTGTGTGAAATTTTTGCGGCGTGCTTACTTTCATGAAGAGATCGACCTCCGCTTCGGGGAATATTCCCGCGCACTTCTCGCGCCTCGCCAGCTCGGTGAGCAGATCTGCATTATGTTTTCTTTATTTACAACATATTAATAATGATTAAAAGATACAGATATTTGGGGGGGAAGGTGGGGGGATACCGTATCGGGAGCCTACGCCTTGACACCTGGCAGAGAAATCGACTGTCTCTTTGACGGTCATCTCGCCTACGTGGACGTCGTTTTGGCTGATGTAAGCCGCCGTCTTTTGCGGCACGAACTCGCCCGGTCCGTACCCGTTGTATGTCACTTCCCCACTCGCCTGCACAACACCGAGTCAAGACCCGGTCAGACTTTTGCAAATACACCCTACTATTTTAAAACCTTTTCTTTTTACACCTTCAGATCGGGATCCAGTTTTCCGGCCAAAGCGAGCAAAAGCGTCGTTTTCCCGGAAGACGGTGGGCCCAGCAGCAACGTCATCCTGAAAACTCGAGCTCGTTAGAATCCAAGAGCGTACTTGCAAAACGCAAGACGGATGGGGATTTTGCGTTGAAGACCTCGACGGTTTGATAATTCCGGACAAGTCCTTGAGGATGGTGAGCGTCATTCTCTTCCCGAATTTGATGCCGAGGAGACCCAGCGCCGACTCCGTGATGTCGCGGGCCGTGTTGAGCAGCGTGGGCAGCGCCCGGTTGCCGACATGGCACCGGGCCTTGACGGTGACGTGCTCGAACCGCACCTCCACCGTGGGGAGATGGATCCCGACCCTGCATCAGCGAAAACGAGTTGGCTCGGTGACTCGGTGGCGTGATTCCAGAGACTACTTCCCAAGACAGAATCATTCTTCGGAAGTCAAAACGGCGGGAACACAAAAGAGAACTCAACAACCCTTCACAACTGGTCGATAAAAAGAAATTTCAGAAAGTGATAACGACGCGCGGAAATATTTTAAGCTCGCGGATTGCAACGATCGTTATTAAGATATTGAATTTTTTATCGAATAAAATTAGAAGTAAAATAAACAAGATTTTAGCAATTCATGCGAAGAAAATGGTGCGCATGTTTAAAATCCCAGAAATAAAAATAAGAATTCCGAATTACTTGGATTCCCAAATCAAAGGAATATCAGAAGAAAATTTTCTTTCAAAAAAGAAAAAAAAGAGATTTTTTTGTTTAAGAAAACACATTTAGGAGTATAATTGACAATAATTATCAAAATTTCACCCGAAAACAGAGCGACAAATCGAGAAAATTCACTGAAAATCGAATCAAATCGGAAAAAAAAAGAAAAACTACGAAACTCGAAGAAATAGCAGAGTAAAAAAAAACGGAAGATGATGGCGAAAACCCACTTGTCGATCCGATCGCGGAACTTCTTGAGGAAGCGGCCATTATCCTCCTCGGCGACGCGGAACACCGTCTTGATGAACTCCTCCTTCTCGCTCATCCCCATCTTCCTCACATCGATCTCCTTGTGCTCGTACGTCCTCTTCTCGGCTTCCCCGCCGTCTCCGCCGTCCACGATCGACTTCAAGATCCCGGTTCGCAGCCGATCGTAGGTCGGGAGCTTCTCCAGCGCCGCCCATCGGAGGGCCTCCTCGTCGTCGAATTCACCTCCGGCGCCGCTTTTCCGGCCCGATCGCGTGAAGACCTCATCGACGCCCCAGCTGGTGCCCATGCCGACGTTCCTGGAGATGCTCCGGCTTAGCCTCCGGCTAGCCTGCCGGCCGGAGTCCCAGGCCCGCTCCATGTATGTAGCTCGACGCCGGTGTCGCGCTCTGGTCGGAAGCTATCGACCGGGAGTGGGAGGAGGGCAGAGGCAGCGACTAACTATATGGATAATGGAGGGGGTTGGTGAGCATGGGAAGGATGTGAAGATTGGGATTATTTGATTAATTAGTGTTTAAATTGAGGTTGGTTTATTGGGGCCTACGTGATTTGACTCGCGCCGGGGGTTGGTGGGCTGTTTATGTAACATCGGTTCCGATGAACCCAGGCCAGTTACCGGGAGAAACAAGTGTTCAAAAAAGAAAGGAAGACAGCGCACACGATGCCACCAGGTTTCGTCCCCACTCGGTTTTCTCTATTTTCAAAAATAAATTAATAATTACTTTCAGTTAATAATTTAATAATTTAATATAACAAAACAAAATGTGATATTTAAAAAAAAAATTAATGTGCAAATTTAATTTAATAAGAAAACATGGACATTTTTGTATTTGGATAACCAAACCGCATAGGTTATATGGATCTCTTATCGTGAGGTCTGCGAAGACGAGGTGCGGACCTGATCGGGGAAGTAGTTGGTTTGGACGCACCCAATTTCAGCTCGCGAGATGGTCTTTTGACTGATCCAGCGGACCGTTTCGCATCAACGCCTGCGCATCGGGGACACCAGCAAAATACCATATCTGTTTCGTATTCTGAACGAAGACCCCTCCATCTTACACAAAAACATTTGTTTATTTCTTTTTTCCTTTTCATCGTGACAGATGGGTGGAAACTCGACACGAGTTAATATTATAGAACCAACGCGGAATGTTTTCGAAATAATGGCGTCAAATATGACAAACACAACGATATTGAGGGGATATTTGAAAAACACCACAATGATCATAGTCTTATTATTATTGTACGCGTACATGCATAAATATATGATATTTGGACGTCCCATATTAAATAAATATAAAATTAATTTATATTTTATATATTAGAATAAATTTTTTATTTGAAAAATAAAAAATAAAAATAAAAATAAAAAGCTGAAATTTATTTTTTTCGTGTTTAATATCTAAATTTTTTTTAAAAGTCTTTCGAAAATACTGTTTGTATAGTCTTTTAATATTTGTTACATTTAATAGGAATATTATCATAATCATGTAATCATAATTTTATAAAAAATAATAATATTTCACGTCTCGAAGAGTCTTGTGAAATACTTACTTTCATTATAATTTTGGGTTGTTGGTGCTATCATTTGATCAAATCTATTCCTTTTAAGAAATAAAATAATTTCTTTTTTTTTTAATTTGAGAAGATAAACAAAGACTTATAACGAGATTAACAGATTAATATCATTACAATTAGAATAATAAACAGAGGAAATTAATGTTATAGCCGGTTTCAATCAGGTTTAGCCAAAATATTAGCCAACAGACAAAGAGAAAGATTCTTCTCGATGCAGTTAATTAATAACTGGTCAAAATATAATACACACCTAGTCAGATAATTTAGCTCTTGTTTTTTTCTTGTTTGTATTTTTTGTGAGTTTTTTTCAAATACATTCAATTGCCAAATGTCCAATTCATGCGTTTCAAGGGCCTTTTTTGCAAATAGTCCCTACACATTTTACAGTATTTCCCGGATAACCCTGTGTTATTGCTATTTGCGAAAAAGACCTCTTGTCCGATGCAGATTCGGTCACGGGGATAACCTGGATCCAAACAGAAATGGGCTAACCACGTAGCAGTCTCTAAACCCTTTTAAAATTACATACGAGTCCCTGATTCGTGGATGGATCCAAGCTAACCCAAAAATCTACTTCTTCCAGTCAAATAATTACAAGTTGAATTTAGCATCCAAAATGAGTTATTCACGCTCAGGTTTGGATCCAAGCCGTAAGATCGAAAGATCACTATGAAATCCTTGTCGGAATCGCCTTCACAAGCAGGAAAAAGGTTTTAATTATCGGAATTATTCATGGATAATCTATAGAATTATTCATCTGTCCACTGGGACAGTGAGGACTGCACAGCAAACAAACTGATGGGTTTGGTGAACATGCACTCTGAGCTGCCATCCCAATATAAACATGCCAACTTTGTAGTTAGTAGATGATTTTTTATCTCTTTTTAGTTGAGCTTAAGATAAACTGGACTCCACATGGACTCGGACAGAAAGGCCTGAACCTATTTGGATCCAAGAAAAGATCTCATCGACATTGTTAAATCTTTTTTTTTGCCAGAAAAAGCACCAAAGATCACCAAACTACATGAATGCAGAATTGATATTTTAGTGCTGAGGTCCTACTCAGCATCCATTTCAAGCAGCTTTGTATAATGTGATTAAGGAAAAGATGGATGCAGCACCGTTGATTATGAACATAATTGGGTTGAATATACAAAGACATATATATCATCCGGAGGTGTTTCAAATTTGTGTTCAATGCTCAAAAGGAGTTTTCACCCACTTTTCAACATTACCAGAATCCAACATACTGAGAAAATGATTGATAGAGATACTAGCAAAGTGTACGGTGGAGAGAGCAGAATTAGGTCAAAACAATCAGCATCATCACTCAGCTTCATATCAGAACCACTTCTTGAGGCATGCGTCTGATACTGATCAGATGGTCACTGCAAGCAACAAGCGCGGTCTAAGTAATGCTTTACAGCTTATTTTACCATTTTTTTTACACATTTTCAACTGATGGGGAGACCTAAGAGTAAAAACTTTTTCATATGCTTACAAATTATTAAGTGGAAAGGTGAAGCTGGATTGAGAGAAAAGAAAACGAAGCAGCGATCACTAAGGTCGCTCGATTTTCCAAAAACAACAAGAAAAGAGAGGCCTTGGCATTGGCTGCTCAGACTTAACCTGCATATAACTAAAAGCAGAGCCATTCATTTGAACATGGAATCTGGCTTATAATGGAAAGGAAACACTAGCACCATGTCTACATCCAATTGAAACTAGTCATCAGAGTAGGCTCTTGTCTACGAAGTCCATTCAAATATTCAATGGATTATTAGGTGACCACATCAACCATATAGTCTTTTCAACGACTATCCTGAAATAAATGAGTCTCTTCTTTTGAAGAAAGCTGAGAGTTTAGTCCACCAAAATGCTGCCACATATTTTCTAATTATATCTTTGCAGATAGTAGCATATGCCATTTTCTTGATCAAAGTTAAGTAAATAAAACAGAACATCTGGAATGGAAAAGGTCTTAGTCATGTATTTGTTAGTATGCCATGGGAATGAATTATGAGAAGCAAGTTTTGAGGCCAATTAGAACATCTTATACATACATCTGGACTTGGGGAGGGAAAAAATGTAGCACATGAGTGGCGTAGGTAATCAAGAGTTCCAGTTTTTCTCTTAAAGAAAAACACGGATTTCCATAATGATTCTGGCCTAGAGTCATTAATGGATTCGAAAAGCTCAGAATCCCGTTCGACAAATTTGTTTGAGTTCAAATTGGTATTTGTTGTCTCTAATGCATAAGCAATCAAAAAGGAAAAGAATACAAATCCATTCTTCTATTTCTCAGAAGCCGTGCAATTAGAAACATTTAATTTCAGTTTTGAGTGAGAAAGACAAGTGAAGAACATTTATTTCCAGTAGGTTGATTTTTTGTTGTACCCTGTAGAAGTCAACTTGATATGTCGTTATGGTTGGCGAAGTATTGACTGGCACTACTGTGAGCTAAAGTTCTGCACCAAAATTGTTGATGCAGTAGAATTCAAAGTTTGATTTCCTTTATACTTATTATCCATTTGTCTCTAATTTTTCTTGATCAAAGTTCATTGCTGATCAGTTGCAGGATTGAGGAAGAATCCGGAATTTCTAGCAATCATATACTAGTATTTCATATACAAGCAGTTTTTGCTTCACAGACAGAGCTTCGCTAGCGCAAGTTCATGATAATTATGACAATGCCATCCGGTTTGCTCTTATAATTTATACAATAACAAGGTTCATAGATCTGGTACTTGGCTGAAGCGTTGCCGAACCTTGTGCTGCAAGTATGGCTTCGCTCATCGTATTAGTTGCCGGAACAAGTGGCTCTCTCCACAGGCCCAACTTGCCTCAACAACTGAAACACACTTAGAAAAGCATCAGGAATCAACCGGTTGCATGAAATTGAAAATGTTGAAATAAATTGTTTTCAGGTAAACCTGGAAATATTCCTCCAACTTATGTTTCAGAGAATTATGTTCCGTCCTCACCTTCTCAAATGAACTCAGGCACCTGTATATACATACATTTTACCGTAAATAAGTACTTCGACGATTCCAAGGGAGAGCTTTATTACAAAATAGAACAAATATTTGATATTATACCCTTCAAGATTGTTTTTGTTGCAGTGTTCACGGAATACATTGCATTCGTTCGTCAACTTTGACGCTCCAATGCTGCACCGGATTCAAGAGTGTTAGTCTAGCTTCTGAAAACAAACTTGTGCCTATAAAAGCTTTACCTGGAGCTGCTATTCTTGAACTTATACATGAATGATTCAAGCCTGGTGAAATCTTGGGGGTAACTTTTCCTGCATTTTCAACGTGAATTAAACACAGATATTGTTATAAATAAACATGTGTCTCTGGTTGTATGTTTATTAGTTTTACTTAAGACTGTTACTCACAAAGCTTGATCAATATTAGCCAGCAATCTGGATGATTCCTTGAAATACGAGGTCACAACATCTTCAACAAAGTTGGGGCTTGCATCGTCTTGCAACTCTTCCAGCTGATAAAACTGTTCGTCTAAGTCTCCCTGCAAGAATTTTCCAAGGGTGTTAGTCACGAACATGAATGGTAGACATCAAATGTAAGAACATGGCACGCTAAGATATGAATGCTGAGTGCCAATTCAGGGGCTAAGAGAATAAAGTTTCTTATAATATTATTTGGTTTGGAATGGACTCATTGAGAGCTAAAATATAGATAAAACAGTGTTATTAGTATGGCAATAGCTTCTTCTACTGCCCATATTTGCTTTAAGAAACGCACCAATTGAACACAAACAACAAGTTGCTCTAATGGATCTTAAGGTGAGGAGGAGAACAACCTGATCAATGAGGCTCTTCTTCTTGAAGGCAGCTTGGCGTCGAAGATTTGGATTGTCCATTCTCTTATATAGAGAAGAACTGTTAGGAGAATAGATTGCTTTGCATGTCAACCTCTTATGGATCCTCAATTTATAGAGGGAGATAGAAAAGAGAATGCATTTCTTTCAATTGCTTTGTCTTTGATGTGAAGGTGACATAGATATTTATGAAATTCTCGGTGCCCGAATTTGCCCTATCAAGCAAGAAGCCAGCTAGCCCAGCCAGATTCAAATGGAGAAATGAGTTTGATATTCCTAAGCTGAGCTTTACTGAAGTCGATTCGAGTTGGACTGTGAGTAGAGCACTCAACGTCTCATCTTGATTCTAAACTAGTCAAAACCTTGTTTTGGTCCTAACTTGATTCTATAAGATAAATATTCCTTTTTTCACTGAGGAGCATCAGTGGATATTCACCATAAGTGTGACACATTCTTTATCTCATTCCATTTTGTGAAGGAGCTTCGAGACGGAATCCGTCATCACTCCAAAAATGAAAAATGAGAAGGCATCCAGTGAGCCTGACACTGCCTTGGACATCATTGCATGTTTAACGAGTTCAATTCAGCTTATCTATTCATTCTTGAAGATAAATAGACTGATTAATTTCATGAAACAGTAAAAAACAGATGCCAGTTACACATAGAAAGAACGAAGAACAGCGGAAAATAGTCCACTGATACTCGTGTGATCTTAAAAACAAATTATACTTTTTGGCTTGAATTCAAACAGCATTCATTTCAAATCGATACTATCGAGTTCATTGGATAAACCATGAAATTAGAGGGCCAGTTAATGCCTTCCTCTCCATGTTAATGCAAGCACTTACGAAAGGAAAGGGAATAAGGGAATGAGAATTGGCCCAAGTGCTGCCCTGCTTTATTCTTTTCCATGAGGATCACCAACAGTTTCATCTCATGGCCTTCAGATTTATTGGAACGTTGTATGATTGGTCCGACAATTTCGATTCCTGCTCACCCTCACTTTCTCACGCTACTGATACACGAATCTCTACTCCGGTTGATAGAACCAAATAGCGAACTTGATAACCAAAAGAGTAGCTAATAAGGGCAATTCTCTGACAGGGATTTAACAGAATGGAGGTATCTGAATTATTTCCACTAGAATGCATCCAGTGTTGGTAGGTAGTGAGATCAGCGCCAGACAACAAATCCGACATCGCATTTGAACAGTTGATAAGTTAAAAAGAAAATGAACAGTAAGAACCTTGCGTGACCACAATATGTCAACATGATAGAATCACAAAAAAAAGGTGCATTCTTGAAGCATAAGATGAGTAAAAAGGATGTAAAGGAGAGAATGTATTCAGGGAAGAACACATCTTCTTGATAATTGCATGAGATGGACCAAATGGTCCTGGTTGGATGGCAACACTGTTACACATTTCTTGCAGGACGAATAAGGAATATTCTGATTGACATGATAGATCAAGAAGAGTTCTTGGGAAGCAATAGATCAGTATGGTTCATGAGGAATAAGGGGAAACTGAGTGGTTGGTGATTGAGGACAATATTCCCTCATATAACTAAGTCATTATACAAAATGAAAAAAGATTATAAAGCAGAACTTGGGGATTTTTATGGTGTCAGGATTCAAGCTAACAATTATTTTCTTCCTGATGGTTCAAACAAAAAGAAAACGAACCTGCAAGGAGTTTCGCCATCTTTGTAGAAGTGTTTCTTTCAGCTCAATTATTGCCAGAAACAATATTCTGCCATAAAGGGAAACACGGGAACAGTAATGGGTCATATCCTATAATGGATGAAAACCAAAGGTTCATACACAAAATCGATGCAAAAAGCCCAATCCTCAAAATATCATGTTCTACTTTTAGGCAAGTGTGTCTCCATGCAATGGATCGGAACAAACGTGGTCAGGTTCATCCGGAGTTCTATTTTTATTTTCTACTTTTTCACATTTTATTCTTTTTTTTTTTCTTTGGTCGAAGATCATCCAGAGTTAAGGTTGTCATGCTTTTGCAGGAGCTTTCAGAAGGAATATTCCTAGAGCACCAATTCTGTTAATTTCTATGTCTTTTTCATAGAGAATTATTGGGAGTAGAATCTGGAACTAAAGTTTTTGCACTACTTTATCTCGATTTTATAATTTTTGGCTGTTTATCAGCCTTCAAATAACGAAGGAAAAAAGTTACTTTAGCTTGCTTTTTGTTAAGTCTACTTTCATGATAAATGGTCCATTTTACTTCATTAATAATTTATCAAACTGTTTACTGAGAAAAATGAACCGTTCATTTCGCTTCACATTCACATCAAATCCAAGCCAAACTGCAAGAAATCATGACACTGAAACCAAATAGAGGGGCAGCATGTTTTACTGAACCAGCTAATCATTTGCCAAGAAATTTTCTTTCCCAGTTCACAAAAGAATTAAGAAACTGCAAAGATGACTCACCGAACACTTGTACAAGAATTACATGTTCATGAGCTACTTTAAGGATAAACTTAAATGGGTGACATTAAAGAATATTTATAAAGAAGATGCAGAAATGCCTTCTTTTTTGCTTCAGACTGCATGGATAGCATTGGTTTCATTCTGGCTCAAATCAGGACCGGCAATTGAAGGGTTACTGTGAAATGCAGACTGCCTCGATGAAGAAGATCCAAGTAGTTTAAGGGAGAGAGCTGATGGCTCCATCCGACCTGCACTGCCCTCGCCAATGCTGAGCTTGGACATGCTCACAACCTCATCAACATGGATCGTGTTCTTTGGAGGAAGAATTGGTGTTGGCTTTAGAACCTTATGTGTCTCTGCCATCTCTTCATCCTTCACTGGGTTGGCAAAACTTGGAGCAGGCCAGAAAGGAAGAGGTACAGGAATGAAAGCTGGATAGCATGCTGGAGCCACTGTTATTGGTAATGGTAGGGAGCTGTATGGGTTTAGTTCTGATGGTTCGGGAAGAGGATTAGGATTTGTTGATGAGGCTTCTTTGGGTTCAGATTCCTGATCCGGAGCAAGGCTTAAAGATGACAACTTGTTAGCATTCTCAGGTTCATTACAAGGAGACTGCAACCTGAATTGCTCTTCCATCAGTGGCAGCTCATCCATGGGCTGTAAGCGAAGCAAAATTATTTTTGAGTTCACAATTGAACATAATCCAGCATAAAGATAGTATAACTGGCTTTTAAGTTCAACAGTCTGCAACAATTTATATATCCAATTTGAGATAAAAAGATATTTCCAGTCAATTGCACTTCACTAGTAAAGTTAGTGAGCACTAACTTCATAATAGGCACTTCAATATAATCATGAACTTCTATATGTTCTTCCAGGAAAATATGGCATGCCCAAAAAAACTTAACACCAATTAGTATTAGGAACAAATGGCAAAGAGATGATGCTAAGACAGGATGGTAACTTGCAATTTCATAAAGGGTGTGCACTAAGGGAGAATGCTTGGTTAACAATTCGTTTCCATTTGCTAATAGATAAAATTCAGACATTACCCTAGAAGAAACTAAATAATATTTGCCAAATAAAATGTTGCAGACAAACCATTTCAGGGACCATATCAAACAAGCTCGAGCGTCTCTTCCTTCTTGTAGCAATGGTTTGTCTAATGAAATACTTTTGGGCATGACTGGCAACCTGTGTTGGTGTTCTTGAGACAACAAAGTTACGGGCTATCCCACGCCAGTCACCTTTTCCCAGCTTCTGCAAGCCTAGTAAGAACATCCTATGCTCTTCTTCAGTCCATGGGATACCTGTATCCATGAAAAAAGGGCCAAACAATGTCATCATAACAATATCAGTAGGTAACCAATAGCATTGAACCTTAGCACCACACCTAATCACAAAGTTCATCAATTAAAAACAAAAGCCATGGTCAGGCAATTATAACTCCTAAACTTTAAGTCAAATATGGATTGAGAAAAGGCTCCATCTTATAAGAAGCTACACGGAATAAATACTCATACTCAGTGAGAACTGTATTCAGATACATTTGAACGATGAGAGAAAAAATGGGTGCCTTAATCAACCTAGGTTGAAGGTTGAAAATGGGTTAGTCCTTCTACTAAGCTGTGAGCTGCAGGCCTTCTATTAGAAAAAGATAAATAGCATCAAGTGAATGAAAAACAAGGAAATTTTGAAAAAGAAAAGACAAGTGACATCCTCATTATCTGATGAATTGAATCAAGAGAGATCAGAATGAAGAAAAAAATGTACTAAAACAGGGGTCCTGTGGCAATGGATAAAACTTTCAAGCAACTGATCTCTATGAAAGGCCATGAGTGACATCATGGCATAAATGATGCAACAATATTATGTCAGAACTTTTCTTACAAAAAAATAGCAAACTTAACAAGTAATTAACTAGACACAACTATAATGACAATTTGGCAGCTGCATTATGACATTCATTTGTGAGGCTACAGAATCATGCAAGCCCTAACTAGTTGACAATATTTCAAAGTGACCATCTTCATATTAGACTTCTATACTTCAGAATTGTTCCAATATTGAAAAAAAAACTTTTTATCTGATTGGAGATGATTCCTGGGGATCTAACAAGTTTATAAACATAGTTCATATCAAAATCCATTCAAAAATAAGCCATCAGAAGTGGCTTCTCATGTTCACTTTCTTCTTAGAAGAACCAGCTCAGGAAACCCACCTCATAAAAATTCTCAACCACCTCCACATTAGCATCATTTGAACAATTAAACATCTTCAACAATTTTCCTAGCAAAGCCACAATACAAATTAAGCAAGAACATACTGATATTTCCTCCAAATAAGCTACAAACAAGAATAATAGTCTCAAGACTTTATAGTCCATATTGCAAAATTTATAATGTAAACCTAACCATACAGATTAGCATAAGCAGCTGCTGACACGACAGGGGAATTAAAGTCAATGTCAAAGATGTGCCCTATCTTTCATTGTGGTGAGAGATAACTCCAACCCAAATACCCCCTTCCCGGGTCTCAAGCTTATGACGATAAGATTAAAGAGAAAAATAAGTATGAAAAGATAGCAGAAGATTCTTCCTAATAACCTTGGTCAATGAAGCTTAAAAGTATAGTCACTAACTAAAAACTAAGTCACAGTTCAACTAAAATATACCCCAAAAGTAAGCGTAAAACAAAAAAAGAAAAATGGAAAGGCAACGCCCAGTTTCCTCAACAAGATAAGCGAAAGTGTAACCTAGCACAGAATACAGTCAATAACCGACCAACATTTTCTAAGATGTGAATTAGATGCAGCCTTTCATTGATTACGTTAAATTATTCTGTTTAATAGACAGTGTTCACAGAACAATGCACAAAAGTAATTCAACTACAGAGAAAGCACAAGCAAGGGTTCCCATCATATCCATTCAAGGTGAAGGCAATAGTTGAGGATGGAGGACCATTGATTGAGACTTCAAACCAGATGAGCCAAGTTCCAAAAGACCAAACCGTTCACATGTCCGGAATCAGCAAATGAGCATGATCACCCATTTTATGTGGACCAACACCACACATCACTTTCTTTATTATATTTCTCAACTTTAAGTGATAAAAAAACACAATATTTGAGACCATGGGCCATCTGAGCAAGGCTGTCGGCCACATTGGACGGTTCTGCGCCGCCCAAGTATGCAAGCAACTTAGGACCAATAATTTAAAGCAGGTAGAACTTAGGACCAAAACTGGCAAAACAAACCATACATAACAATGACCAGATTCATTTCCCCTACAAAATCCAGATTTGCGCATCCATGAATTCATCAAATCAAATTCTTTTTCAACCAAAAGGGTGTGTGTGTGTATATATATATAGAACAAAAAAGAAAAAGCAAACATTTACATGATCCAAAAGAGAATCTTTAGCTTCCAACTAGCAATAAAAATAACAAAAAAAAAGAATTAGTACAACTTTTCAACCTTTTATGCAGTTCATCAGAAATAATTAGACAACTGCAAAACGGGTAATAATTCAGTAAAAATTAAATAAAAAAGGAAGCAAACAAGAACAATGGAAAAAAAGCAACCAGGTCAAACAAAACTTGGAAATAAAACCTTAAGAACAATTTAAAAAACCCACCTTTCTTGCGCTCAGTGCGGCAATTGGAGGAACAGGAGGCATGAGTGGGATCATCGGAGGCATAGCCAGTGGCATGATCCCGATGCGGATCGGACGACGGTGATCCGGGGTGGCAGGGCGAGGAAGTGGCGGCGGCCGAGGACGAGGAGAGGCAGCCCATGCTCGCGCTCTTCTTCATGGGAGCGACCCCCTCGGTGAGCCGAACCCCGAAGAGCTTGACACCGCCGCCGCCGCCTCCAGGGCGGTTGGGGCACGTGCGGGAGTTATGGCCGTTGTTGCTGCAGTGCGAGCACCTCCTCGTCATCTATGGTGAGGCCGCTCCGCCGCTCGCCGCCGCCGGAGACGAGCACGATGGGGCTCAACTTCGAAGAGAGCGAACGGATTGGGAGGGTCGCGGTTTTGTGGATTTCATCAGATGGCAGAGGGTACGAAAGCGGCCATGAAATTTGGCTATATTGAATGAGTGGATAACGCGAGGATAGGCGATGATCTCGAGGAAATATATACGGTGGAGATTTCTCAATTTGTTGGATTATCTAGGGAAAAGATTCGATTTGTGGATTGCCGATAAAATTACGATATTAGCCTTTCTCATCTATATAGTTTTTTTTTGTAATAATTTACGATATTAGCCTTTCTCATCTAATATTAGGTGCTATTTGCAAATTAGAAAGAAGTATTTGTGTCTCATAAAAAGCTTAAAAATGAGGATACGAAGAATATATTTTATATTTTTCTGGACATAAAATCTCGTTATGTATCGAACGCATGCAATATAAAAATTTTGAAAAGAAAGAAAAAAAGAAGTCCAAGTCAAACAAATTTCTAGGCAAGTTTCTGGCGAACGTGCCCCGTAAACAAATGGAAACTCATGCATTGAGAAATCAGGCGCCTGAAAATTCACTCCTAATTCAATGGACCTAAAGTTGGATATTTCCATGGGTATATATTTAATATGAAAAATGAAGTGAATTTTCAATATAATCCTTGACATTGATTTAATTAAAAGTTTTTAGATACATCAACGTTCAACTCACACGTTCTTGGAGTCAAAAGATTCTCTATTCTCGATATCCGCCTTAGCAAAGTCTTCTTCACCGTTTGACTCGAGTATCGAATTATTCTTCTCCGGATCCTCTGAGATGCTAGCGCTAGAGAAGAAGGCCGAGCTCGATCGGGTCCCAAACCGAGGAGATGCAACAACTTGGTAAATCCTATTTATTTAGCGAGTTATCCTTATTTTTCTGGAGATAATGTCAAATAAAATATTAAAAAGAATATTTCCATTCTTTTTGACTGGAAAACGCGTTCGCAATAAAGTCGGGATAAAAAGCACATTGCATGTGCACCCTTGTAAAAAGCTGTTTTTACATAATACCCCTTGTAATTTGTCAGATTATATACGTCAGATATCTCACTCTTTTTTCATCTTTCTTTCAGCTTTGCTCTGCCAATTTATTTATTTAAATTTTTTTTAATACCATCCTTCGCTCTCACAACTTCTCAAGCAATTGTAAGGAGGAAAAAAAAAAAAACACGCTATATAACGATTTTTAATAAAACAAATTATGGGGGAAAAAGAAACATTATCTTGCGTGGCCCACAAAAAGCATAGGAATCTACAACAAGAAACTCGGAGACTTTGTATAATCACGAAGATTGGCTCGGTTTGTGGGAGGCCGGTGTTTGTGAGAGCTCGTGTCGTCTAATCAATGCATTTGTATATATATGACCCACACGCGGATGGTGGAACAGAAAGCCGCCTCCCTTCGAGTCCTGTGGCTCACGCGGGCACTGTCTTTGTCTCGCGCGAACGAGCTTCCAACTGAATGTTAGTTTGTTTATGAAATATTAGCCTACCGCGATGATCGTATTTATATCTCCGTCCAAACAAATCCAAAGAAGTCTACCAATTTATAGCTCACGTGTACAAGTTGATCACGCAACTAGATCACATATTTGACTTGTGCTAATACAGAAAGATGGGGTCGAGTTTGACCAGCTTTCCACCGTGATTGATGCAGTGACATTTTCCTGATCAGTATTTGATCCCTAAAACTCATCATTAAAAGTGCTATTTAGATGAAGTAGTGGTCTCAATCCCAAAATTAGCACTAATGTCAAAAAGATGGCTGCTTCCAAGAGAAAAGAAAAGGACAGGGATGGCTATCTACCACAACGAGAGGCCCATGTTTTTCATTTTGTAGAAGAACTACGAATCTGCTTTACATCTTGTACAGGCTTTTCTTTCGCGGCAGAGGTGCGCCTTCTTTTCAAGGCTCTCTTCTCCGCCGTTCATTGGAACCCTAGACGTTCCAAAATGGATCTCTTTGATCTCAATCTTGTGCTTAAATTTATCAATCAGCCTTTTTTTTTTTTTTTTTGCTTTGCTTTGATGTGCACTAATTGATGTGGCTGCTTACCTAAAGTCCAAATTTGTAGAGTAGTTTTCTGTTTGGCTTATGCAAGAATGACAGCAAGTGCTGACCAGAATGAAACATAACAATTCCACTAGCAAAAGGAAGCAAAACATAGCCCACAAGTTCACCTGGTCAAGTACCATATGGCTTCAATCCAAGTGCAGGTTGCAAAATATATTGACTAACAAAAGAAACTGGCCCGTCTGGTCGGTGAGTAGCAAACACGATTATCACGAATAGTACTGTTGACGATAATCACATTTTTCACTCACAGACCAAATGTACCCAACAAGTTTATCCTATTTTAGTACTATATATATATATATATATCTCTCTCTGCGCGCGCGCACATGCCTTCAGAAGAAGAACCATGATCAACTTCCCTCGTGGAGTCTGAGCTTTGATTATCTTATCATCGAACATGTTCTGCTCTTTCGAAACAAGCTTGGAGATGTATCTGTCTCCGACTGCAACGAAAAACTCGATCAAACCTGTGGAAAGCTTAGTCTTATGACGATTAAAATAGAATTTCACAGGCCAAGATCTCTGTTGTGGATCTCTAAGAATCACTAGCTGAGATGTTAACAGACCGAATGGTTCACAAAATGCGACAGGAACAGTCTACATTCACAAGACAACAGCTAGAAATTACAAGTCAAAATTCTATCCAGGATGAAAGAAGAGCAATGGACCACTCACAATTTCCCCATAAACTAGGTGACTTCGGTATATCTCTCTCTGAACCTGATCTTCCTCAGTTCCAGAGCTTTCCTGTTTCAACTTCTTAAAGATACGACGTCTCGGCGCGGGTTTGCTGAAAGGAATTGTTCCGCGATCTGAAGTTATCGTCCATTGAGTACCATGAACATCTGGATCAGTTCATACAGTTAACACTTGGAAACATATTCATATGAACGAATGAAAAAACATGAAAAGAAAACCAAAGAAACACACCCTTGACTCCAAATACTTCTCTTGAAGTCATACTTCTTGCAAGCACTGAGGTCAAAAAAGTTGAGAGTGAAAACCATGCTGCCTTGGTAACTAAACACCAGAAGGTAACCTTCAGAAAACTGAAGCGCTTCCACGAATTCTGGCCAACCATCTCCATAGTATAGGCCTTGCTGATCTTCTTCGACTTTCACTTGCCAAAACTTACTGAGAAAATTTACCGTGGCCTTCTCGTGATGCTCATCAGTAATATGCTTCACAAATGCCGGATGGAATATACAAAAAATTGTTTGAGGAATGCAACGAAGATCAGAAAAATGTAAATTTACTGAACTAAAAGTAGATTATGAGCGAGTCGATCAGGACGAAGGGAGCACATACAAATCTGGATTCAGGGAAGAGGATCTTGAAGAACTGCTGCCTTGTGGTGGGGTCCATGATGCCGGTCTCAGCGATGGAAGGATTTCGGCCACCAAAACGAGGAACTTCCGCGTTCGCTTAATTATATCTCGAATTTAATTTTTTTGGAAAATTTTAATTAAATTAAATTTTATATTAGGAAGTAATTTAATGAATTTAATTTTTTTCTGATTTTATCTCCTAATAAAAAATTAAATTAATAAAATTCTTATTTGATTCAATCTTTTACTTTGATTTAAACTTATTTAGATCATTTCTATAAATATTTTATTCATCTAAGAATTTCAAAATAGTTAGATAGAGAGATATAAATTAAAACTCTTAAAATATTTTATGACGAATAGACTAGTTAGTCTTTTGTGAGAGTTGGTAATATTAGAGTTTTAACTTAATCATTATAATATACTTTTCTTTCTCATTAATATAATATCCTCCGGATCGCTTTCATCCGTAGAGTAGATCATAAATCGAATCACGTAAGTATCTTATGTGATATCTTTTTTTTTTATATCGTGAATTATGGTGGATATTGATATTTTACATAATAAATTAGTATCAGAGTTTGATTTAATATGTTAATTAAGAAGTTCGATATAGAAAAATTCAATGAAAAGTAAAAATTTTCTATTTGGTAAATAAGAGTTCATGCAATCCTTACTCAATAAGAGTTGAGAAGTACATTGGAGGGTGTCAAGTCTAAAGATGTCACTGAAAATATCTAGGAGAACCAGAAGGCTAGTGCACGTAACACTATCATTCTCAATCTCATCGAAGAGGTATTCTATCTGTTTCTTAATGAAACATCATCTTTAAAGTTATGAAAATATTAGAGAAATAATATATGAGTAAGTCTATTTTAAATTGAGTTTACTTAAAATAAATTTTTTTTAATTTTTGAATAAAAGAAAGTACGAATATAGTTGATCATCTTAATGCTTTCAATAAACCAGTCTTTTAATTATTAAGTATTGATATTAAAGTTAAAAAGGAAGATAAAATAATTTTTTTATTATCGTCTCTATCTCCTTCTCTTCAGAATCTAAAAATAACTCTTATGTATGACAAGAATTTGAAATTTGACGATATTTCTACTGTCCTTCTATCTAATAAATATTTGAAAAAAATTGAAGGGGATGAGTCACATTTAGAAGTACTGATTGTCAGAGGTCGTATTAAAAAAAGATCAAAATCAGGTCGTTCTAAATCCAAATCCAAAAGAAAAAATTACAGAAACTGTAAGAAGATGGAACATGTAATTGAAGAGTATTGGAAGTTCAAAGTAAAGAAAGAGAAAAGATCTCAATCTAAAGAGCAATCTAAAGAATAAGTGTCAGTTGCTAAATGGAGTTCTGATGATGATTATGATAATATTCTCTCTATTAGTTCTGATTTTGATCGTTACTATGATACTTGGATTTTTTATTCTGATTGTTCTTATCACATGTGTCATAATAAAGATTAGTTTGAAGACTATAAGTCTTATAATGGTGATTTAATTTTGATGGGTAATAACAATCTATGCAAAACTGTCAGAATTAAAATAATTAAAATTAAGATATTTGATAATATTATTAGAACTCTTACTGACATTAGACATATTCCTAATTTGAAAAAAAAATTAATTTCTTTGGTTGCCTTAGATTTTACGGATCGTAAGTATTCTGCTGAAGGTGGAGTTTTTAAATTTGCTAAATGCTCATTGATAGTGATAAATGACCTAAAATATGAAAATTTGTATAAGTTAATAGGAAAAACTGTTGAAGGTAGAATAATAATTTCTCTGATTTTTTCTAATATGACCCATCTATGGCATATGCATCTCAGTCATATAAGTAAGATTTGACTGAACTCAACAAAAGAAAATTGTTAAAAGGCCTCAACTCATACAAATTAGATTTCTACGAGTATTATTTTTATAGTAAACAGTCTAAGGTAAAATTTAACACTAGTACTTATTATATTAAAGACTTAATTGATTATATTCATTCTGATGTGCGGTGCTCTCCTATTTCATTAAAATCTGGTGCTCGTTATTTTATTAATTTTATTGATAATTTTTTCAAAAAAAGTGAATTTATTTTAACATTATAAAATCAAAGTGTTTTCTATTTTCAAATATTGAAAAACTTCAGTTGAAAAAAGGACTAGTAAAAAAATCAAATACCTCAAAAGTGATAATTGCGATCAGTCAAAATCAACAGAGTTTCTCAAATTTTTTGAGGATGAAAGTATTAAATGTCACTTTACCATCCTAAGAAAACCTCAACAGAATGGTATGATTGAAAGAATAAATAGAACTTTATTAGAGAAAACACGTAATATACTCAGTACAACCAATTTTAATAAGAATTTTTAGGTAGAAGTAGTCAACACAGTATATTTTATTATGAATCACTTTCCTCAAACAGCCATTGGTTACAAAACTCTTGAAGAGGTATGAACTAGTGAATCTGTAAATTATTTTTCTTTAAAGTTTGAGATAAATAAATTTTATCTTCAATTTTGTCATGTTATAGTATCAGGAATAGGTATTACTCCTCCAAGTAGTAACAATCTCCAATAATTTTTTAGGAATAATTAAAAAGTTGGGAGAAAAAATTACTCCAATTTTTACATTGTTTGATGATTAATATTGATTTTTCTCAATAACCAAACAAACCCTTTGGACAAACCCTATGGCCTGTTTGTTTAGAAAGTATAGCAATAGGATAAATTTTTATTTTTTAAAAAATACGCTAGAATAAGAGGAATAACATGAAGTACAATATTTTTTTTATTCTTGTATATATTTTGATGTATTTTCCAAGGTTCGCAGTTTCGGCCGAAACCGAAACGTTTCGGCCGGAACCGCAACGAAACCTGCGGTTTCGTATCGGTTAGGGTACTGTTCATTACTGTTCATCTTCGCCAACGAACGCACGCGGGAGCGGGAGCGGGGGCTCGCCGGCGTCGGGAGCGCGCGGGCGCGGAGGGCGGGAGCTCGCCGGGCGCGCGCGGGCGGGCGGGAGCTCTCCGGGAGCGCGCGGGCGGGCGGGAGCTCGCCGGGCTCGCTCGAGGGCGGGAGATCGCCGGGGCTCGCGCGGCGCGGGAGAGGGCTGGCGGGAGATCGCCGGGCTCGCGCGGGCGGGCGGGAGCTCGCCGGGCTCGAGAGCGGGGGGGCGGGAGCTCGTCGGGCTCGCGCGCGGGGGAGTGAGCTCGCCGGGATCGCGCGCACGGGCGGGAGCTCGCCGAGCTCGCGCGCGGGCGGGCGGGAGCTCGCCGGGCTCGGGCGCGAGCGGGCGGGCGGGAGCTCGCCGAACTCGCGCGGGTTGGGGGGGCGGGGGCTCCGGGCGGGCAGGCGGCCGGGGGGAAGCTCGCCGAGCTCGCGCCAGGGGGGGGTGGGTGGGGGCGGCTGGGGGTTTTGGCGGGAGCTCCGGGCGGACAGGCGGGCGGGCGGGAGCTCGCCGAGCTCGCGCGGGTTGGGGGGGGTGGGGTCGGGGGGAGGACCTTGCGCTGGCTTCATGTTTGAACCCAAAAACCCTGCGCTCTTATTAGTCTACCGCCGTTCTCTCGTCTATCTCGTACTCTCGCTAACCTGACTCGTACTTCCGTAAAATTTGACTGGCCTTACATTGGGGCCAGTGTTGTCGCCAATTTAATTTCGACGTCTTTATCGGTTTCAGTCAGATATTATTTACGTACATAATATTATTCACGTAATTATTCATTATTTTTTAAAAAATTTAAATATATTATAATTTTTTAATTTGAAGTTAAAAAATAATTAAAATTAAATTAAATTTAGTCAAAATATAATTTTTATTTTAGACCTTCGATATATGGTTATACTTCAGAACCGCTGCCATGAGATCGCGCAGAACTAATTGTTTTGATTCATATGCGCATAAATGCTCGTCCGGATCATTCAGGTACAAAATTTGTAATTCCACACCCAGATGTTCCAAACTCAATCGATGATGATTATGATGATTAGTTGTATTATCTTAGAATTTATAAATTATGTACTTGTGAAATACATTTTAATGAAAAGTTAAATTTGCTTATGTTAATTTTTAAATTTTAATCATATTCATATCATTTCTTATATATTTTTTTAATACACTAACATATATTAAAAACAGACAATATCAGTGACTAACTATCAAAATTAATTTTAATTAGCTTAAATAATATTTGAAATTATTGTAAAATTAAGTATAAATTCATTCATAATTTTTCAAATTTTTTCAATTTTTTTAATATTTTATTATATTTTTAATTTGAAGTCAAAGGACAGTTAAAATATAGTCAAATTCTGGTCAACGCCCAATTAATAATTTAAAAAATTCTTTCAGCCGAAACCGAAACGGCCGAAACTGAAACCGAAACGGCCGAAACGGCCGAAACGTATCGGTTTCGGCCGGTCCCGAAACCGAAACCGAAACCGAAACGGTAAACCATGGTATTTTCTATTGTAATTAAGAATAATCTAATTCCTATTGATAATTTTTGTCGTGGTATAATATTTAGAGATTTTAGTAAAAAATCACCTACGTCATCACAAATTTATAAAAATTCATTTGCTTTATTATTAATAAAAAAATCGCCTACATTAAATTAAAATTTATAAATAATCACCTTCTAATTAGTTTTGGCGTAAAAGCTTGTTATTTTTATTTTTATTTTCTGTTGGACAAAAGAATTTTGATCACTCAAATACTATTTTATCTCTAATTTTTCTAACTGACAATGATAAATGATATTCAAAATTTTTCTACACAAAAAAAAGAAAAAATTGAGAAAAAATTTTTATACTTAACTTTAAATCATATGGGATATAATATTTTTTTTATATTGATCTATATATTATAAAATAAAAAAAATATATGTTGATAAGGAAGTGGTCGTTTATAAATTTTAATCATAATATAAGTAATATGATTTTGTGTAAATTCGCAATAATATAGGCCATTTTTTGCTAAAATCTCTAATAAAATAACAATTACTAGGACAAAATGTAACTACTACTTTAATTTTGGCAGTGAAAATTACTCTAAATTTTACATGTTTGAGGAGCAAAACCAGGATTTCTTAATCCAGGCTTTATTCCCCAACTAAATAGGCCCCATGCGTAAATTATCATCTTTTTGAATTTCTCTAATTAGTCAGAATTTTTGTTGTTTCAAACTCTTTGTCGATCAGGAGCTCCGCCGAGGAACCGACTGCCGTGAGCAATTTGTTTATGGCTTTTTTGCTTAGATGCCGCTGAAAACTCCTAAAATTATACACATACTCCTATGAAAATTATAATTATTTTCACATTTCAAATTTTAAAAAATTGTACAAATACCATAACATATATTCAAGATGGATGCAACAAATGCACAGAATAACATAGCATAATTAGCATCATCATTAGAGTCTAATAACAACACAGATAGGTCTCTTCCACCTACATACTAACGCAAGCTTCATCTTAATATACGCATGAGCCCCGTAAATGAGTCACTTAAAGCCTTAAACCACGAACAAATCACACAAAAAGTTGAGGCCCAATCGTCCAAAATGAGATGAACTCTCCCTTTTCATGCAGAACTGCGTTTCGTAATCTGAACCTCCGCAATGTTCTTCTCATTGGAAACCAACTTAAACGCGCACAAATCACCTTCTTCTATGCCGTTATCCTTGGCCAGATCGCCCCAACCTTTGCCAAATTTTGGGGATTTTCCGCTGCTGCGCAAGCTCACCTGCCACAGCTTACCTTTTGGATCTCTAATGTTCATCACCTTAGTGTTAGCCAGATCATTCAACTCAACAAATGCATGAGGAACACTCTGCATTTCAAAGAAATAGTGAGAATTGCTGCTTTGCATTCCAGAGGTTTCAAAGGAGATAGCGAAAGAGAACTCACCATGTAGGCATAGAGCAGGTTGCTTGGACGTATAATCTTTTGGAACTGAAGGCCTTTGTTCTCTGTAACCAAATGGTGATGCCTCCTGGAGCCATTTCTTTTCAATCTGGATTCTTCTTTTGTGCGAGGAGTTGCAGGTGCAGGAGCCTTTACAGCATTGAGCTGCTGTTTCACAGGGTGTCTTTCGGGACTCGGGATCTCAGCTGAATGAATAAAAAGCTTGTTCATAATAGCATGAGAACATGGCAAAGCAGAATTCAAAATAAAAAAACGATGTACTCTTTGCAACATCTGTGGCGATTTTATCATCTACATCTAGGCAGGCTTTTCTCTTCTTTATGACTTTCCCGACCAGCGGAAAATTGTCTTTCCGGCACATGCTTTTGTCGAATACCTTCAGCGTGAACACCATGTTGCCTTCGTAGCGAAGCACTACAAAGTAGCCTTCCTGGAGGTCATGGGAGTCCACAAGCTCTTGCCAACCTTCTCCAAAGCACAAGCCCTCTTCATCTTGCTCCATCTTTACATGCCAAAACTTACCATGGGAAAATATGATAGCCCTTCCATGATTTTCATCTGCAATGTGCTTGACAAATGCTGGTGGAATTGACTACAAGTAATATGCGGAGGATTATCCTTTAATTCTTATTGGTGTGTTTTTTTTACAATAATAGAACAATGTCTTTGATGAATCACATCAAAATGAGACATGGAAGTCGCTCTTCACTGAAAAAAATCAAAGAATACTGCTCTTGCCAATATACAATAACATAAAAAGGTCAGTATTCAAGAAGTGAAGGTTTATATCTCAGATTAAGAGATAATACAGCATAAAGTCCTAGACATCTGTCAATGAATGGAAACCTGTTAATAATGACTGATATAAATGTAACTACAATAAAAACGTTTCCTTCGATTTTCTTGGTCTACAGCCCCAAGAGATCACCTAGGGTAGCTACTCAAGTTTGCTTACTGATAACTTTGCTCTGTCTCATCTGTTCCAATATATACATCTCTATAATGGAAAAGCCACGTAACATTTTGCTCTTGGCATCCTTCAGCGCTCTTCAGGAGCTCCAGTTGCCCCATAGCACAGCTTTACTCTTCCCAAAAACATACCACATTATTGAGTATAGCTAAAGTCACAATTTCTGATAAACTACACAAGAATGTATAACACGGTCACTCTAGTTTCATCATATACAAATCTAGCGGAAGAAGTAAGGCTCTTATAAAGAGAGGGGAAGGAAGAGAGAACCACATACAAGCTCGAAGAGAGGGAGAAGCATCTTGTAGAACTGAGGCCTTTTAGTTCTTCCCTCCATGGCTGTGCCAAGTGAAGCGAAGAAGATGAAGATGACTATGAGGGGGAGCTCAACAGATAAGGGTAATGTTTTCCTTGGAGAGCTCCAATTTTATTATGTGCCATCCGTGCACATCTTTTCAGGACAATGCATCAAGCGCATGACATTCTTGGCGATCGTGTCCCATTGCTTCCACCAAGGATAACACATGCCAAGCTTTGACGCTTTGCATGGTGGTGTCTCGTGGCACCTAGATGGACCATTCATCTACCTATTCGTCATGTCGCTTTGTTTTCTGCAGAAGAAATTAGAAAAGCTGACGATGATGCATTGCACCCATTGAATGAGAGTAGGATACAGCCATACAGGTGGATTGCGTACCTAACCAAAGTGTGTAAAATAAATACAGAATTAATGCGATGAATAGAGAAATTCGAGGACAAATGCAGAACGAACCCGTAAAATAATTTTTTTGACATCGAATTGTTTTCAATTAAATTCGGACTTCTAAAGGAAGAGTTTTTCTCATTTTTCAATCTGCTGGGTTTCGACAAAAGATTATCTTTTGGAGCCAGGATTTAAAGACAATGTTAAATAACATTATCAAAGTTTAAGGTAAAAGTCACTATTGTAACGCCGGTTACTCCATAACGGTCATTACTCGGGTCACAACCCACGACCTAATAACCGTCTCTATTTATAGGCAGCTACCATCTACTAAACCCTGACAGATAGAGAGCCGGTTTAGAGATAGAGAGAGAATTAAGGAACGACCGTTGAGGAGCTTTACGGAGTGGCAAGAAGATTCGTGATGATCGTTATCGATATTCGAGGTAGGTGATATTACTTTCATCTGTTTTTCTTTACCTCTATTCGAAGTAAGTTGAATTATTTTCATCTGTCTTTCTTTGTCTTTATTCCTGAGACAAGTCCATGTTGAATAATCAGAAAATTTAGTGATCTCTGTGATATTTAGGAGGGTGATGATAACTTAGATCTAAGTAAAACTGAGTAGAGAATAGATATGTCAAGGTGTTATACCGATCTATGGCATTGAGAATAGAAAAATAAGAGGGTTAGAATTGCAAAAAAAATCTCCATCTTCTTCCCCGATCGTCCGCTGTGCTCCGGCGGCCGGCAGCGGAGGCGGCGGCGTGCGGCGCGGCGGCGTGCGGCGCTGATGCGTGCGGGCGTCGTGCGCAGGCAGCACGGACCCGGTGTCGATGCAGTTCTGGCGCGTGATACGGCGTCGGGAGCGGCCGGTGGCGTGCACACGACGGCGCAGGCCAGGGTCCGCTAGCATGCGGCTGCGCAGGCTGCTCGGGCTGCGGCGGCGCCTGCTTCGGCCCGACGGCACGGGTTGACGACGACCGGAGGCGCGGGAGAGCACGGATCTGACGACGCCGGATGGCGTGACGGCCTGGCAGCCGTGGCCCAGCGGAGACGACGGTGTGGCAGCGGGGCGGCCGGACGGCGTGACGGCGTGGTAGCGCGGCGGCCTGGCGGCAGCGGCGTCGGCGGCGGCGGCGGCTGCAGTAGAATTAGGGTTAGGGTTTTGAGGTGGAAGAAGGATTAGTTTTAATTATGGTTTAACAAAAGTTGGTTCTGGTTTTGATTTAGTTTAAAGTTAGTTTTGGTTTAGGTTGGATTCAGAATTCGGTTTGGGTTTAGATTCTGGTTTTGGAATCGGTTTGAATCAGACTTGAGGTTAGTCGAACTAATGATAAGGTGAATGGTTTAATTCAAGTTAAGTAATTTGAATTCATGATTTGGTTCATTGAAATGAGTCTGATTATTATAAATTGAAATTAAAATTGATTGCAGATTAGATTTGAGGTATTTAGTAAGATCAATTAAATTGATTGATAAACTGATTTGGATTTGGGACAATTGAATTTATGATAGTGTTGAAATTTGACTGAGATACTTAAACTTCATTGAGGATGGATTTGTAAGATGGAATCAAATTATGATTTGTTTGGAAATCGACGGAATTGGTTATAACTTAGAACTTGAAGGACCAGTCTGTGAATCAAATTCGTATTGGGGACTTTTGTGAAAAATATATTGTAAGGATTGAATTTGGAATTATTAAAGACTTGGGTGATAAATTGCTGGATCAATGATTGTTTATAATAATATGATTATTTGAGGTTTATAATGTAGAATGGATGGAAATTATTTTTGAAATGATATAGGGGATAAATTGCATATATATATTTGAACAGTCGTAACTTTTTCATTGAGATTCAATTGGGAGGATTTAGGAGTCGTTGGACTTAGTTTCTCATGCTGATTCTATTGGTAGTCTCAAATCCTTCCTTTGATGATATCTTCTAGCTGAATAGTTTGATTTGTGATCGAGTCGACTTCTTTCTATCACTTGGCAATCTTGACTCGATATTTATTGTAGCTGAGCCTTTGGTATCTTGGCGGACGTATGCGGTGGGACTCTATTTAACTGGTACCAGTCGGCGATTCCCTACTTCGGTACGAGATTTAGTGAAACTGTCAGACGTGACAGTAGTCGGTCTCCTGAGTGGTAGGGGACGTGATCCGTTGTGTGACTAGACGGGATCACCACTCCATCAGCGGTTGGGAGTGCAGCGTGGTATGACTCTACTTGGTAGGGGGTGCGACCGTCTCCGTAATATCTGTAGGGGAGTCCATAGTCACCGTCCCTAACCATTGGTTATCGTGATTGCGATATCTTGTGTGGTCGGTCTCCTGAGTTATAGGGAATGTGATCTGTTGTATGACTAGACGGATCACCACTCCATCAGCGGTTGGGAGTGCATCGTGGTGTGACTCTGCTTGGTAGGGGGTCCAGCCACACCCATAAGATATCCTTGTTGATTCATTCATTACTGTGGATATTGGTTTACTTAATCACCATTGTCGTTGCATTATTTTTGTTGCTATTGTATTAATTTTATTGTGCCACCTAAAAATTGATCTCTCCTACTGTTTTGGAGGAGGTAATTCCCTACTGAGCATTCGTGGCTCATTCTTTGATTGTTCCTATCCACAGGAGGGTAGCAGCTAGACACAGGTGACTACAGTAGCAGAGAGCACGTGCGCGACTACACTGGGAGCTGATTTAGTTACAGGTTATTCTATTTTATGTATAGGAAGACTTTTGAGGACTTTGGCATTTCTAGTGAGACTACGTTTTGTTATGTTATCTGAACTATATTCGTATTTCTGAAATAAATTTTAATCCTATGTATTCTATAAACCTTTTATTTGTATATTGTCTACTTGTGTTGTGGTTCGATCGGACACGACAGGGGTGTTACAACTATAGTCTTCTCAAAATTTTTAATTTTTTGAAAATTTTCTCCTATTTTTTAAACTTTTAATACCCTTTAATTTTTTTTAATTTACAAAAAAATACAATTGACACATGGACCTTCACTTTAATCCTATAGTCCATATATTTTGTAATGTTTATATATTTATAATGCGTGATCTTATACATATATCAATATATTTTTTACATTTAAGTAGATTATAACAAAAAATAAATATATATAATTATAATCAGTTATGATAAAAAAATTTTATTATAACAATTTAATTTTAATCATATCAACTTGAATTTGACTGTAATTACTTAATCCTAATCATATATATTTAGTTTTAATTATATATATATATATGTAATAATATTATTATAAATGCAAAGACGGTTGTTATAATATTACTATAGATATATTAACATGTGCTGTGCGACAGGTATAATAATATATTAAACTACAATGATATGAATTGATTAAAAATTTGAAAAATCAAAAACAATTTTCACAAAAATAAAAACAAATCCCTGGGGTTTAGGAAATTTTTCCTAAAGTTGACTTCAGAATTGAAGACATGATTAAAATTTGGATGAATTTAAAATTTTTGTCTCTTTCATTTAGTTCCTTCCAACTTATAAAGAATCTAATCCACAGCTCCAGAAATGCAGAGTTTCATCTCTAACAAATCTCATGCAATAGAAACAGCACTCCAAATTCATAAAAGAAGAGCAAAGCTATTCATCTTTCATTGAAGTTTCAATAACAGCATTAAGTAGCTCCAAAGCGCACACATCACCTTTTTCTGTCTTATTTTCCTTTAAGAGATTGCCCCAGCCTTTGTCAAACTTTGGGTTCCCACCCAAACACAACTTCACTGGCCACAATCTGCCTTCTGGATCTCGAAGTATCACTTCCTCCATCTCTAAGAGACCACTTAACTTGCAGGATGGCGGTGGAACATCCTCCACTTGTAAAGGGATTGTGACTAGCACGTATAGTTCTCTGAAACTGAAGTCCCTTGTTATCTCCAAACAGTTGAATTTTCTTCTTGCTGCCAAACCTCTCTATTTTCATTTCTGCTTCTTCTATAGCATGAATTCAATGGCTAAATTGTATAATAGCATGCAGTTATGAGCAAAAATGAAACAAGGCAAAAAGGAGCATACTCTACAAAACATCCTCAGCAATTTTATCATCTGTGCAGGCTTTTCTCTTCTTTGTGCTCCTCGTGCCAATTGGAAACTCATATTTTCTCCAATGACTGGTGTCAAACGCCTTTAGACTGAAGACCATGTTGCCGTCATTACGGAAGAACGGAAGGTAGCCATCATGGACGTCATGGGAATCAGCAAGCTCTTGCCAGCCATCTCCAAAAGACAAGCCCTCCCTGTCTTCCACCACTTTCACAGGCTAAAACTTGCCAAGGGAGAATATAGTTGCTTTTCCATGATTGTCATCCGCAATGGGCTCACAAAAACTCGCGGAATTCTCTACAAGTGACAAAAGGTTAGAATGAGAGAGTGAGAGGAAGACGTACGAGCTCGAAGCCTTGGAGGAGAACCTTGAAGAACTGAAGCCTTTGAGTTCTTCTATACACGGCGACTCCAAGTGAAGAAGATGACGCTGAGAAACCACCTGCAAATTTTTTTCTTTTTCTCAGCCAAAATATTGAACACATTTGCATCATTCAGTGTATGATTCTTTTCTGTCATCATGTTATTCTACAGAAGTAATTAGAAAAATTATTAAGGAGTTAAGCACGAACAGATAAGTGGGCTAAGAACGCTGATGGTCTCGGGTGAATTGGGCCATTGACAGAGGATTTTCAACAAAATAATCGAGTTATAATTAAATTTTGAAAAATAAAACATGAAAAAGTTAAATTTGGTGTGTGTAATAGTAGAAATTTTGTATTTTTTTGGTAGTAATAATAGAAATGGAAAATCTGTTGTCAACCAAATTTTATATGTTTATTATGTCTTATTGATAATTGAGTACTTTTTCATGTAATTCAGCAATTTTGATATTCATCCTAAATAATAAGGTTACAAATGATGAATTTAAGAATGATTAAATTAGCTTGAGTTTCTTGGATTTGTAACGAATTAGATTAGACATGAATTAGACGGCTTAATTGATTAATTACCATTCCATTTTTTTCATACACACTAACAACATATTAGGGATAACCAATTTCAGGAAAACCAGTTTTCCTGTTACAGTTGTAATTGTAGCCTGAGCATAAGCTGCAAAACGCACATTTTTTGCGTAAAAAACCGTGACGTTTTCATTATTGCTGCACACCAAATACTGACTTAATAATTATACTTATTTTTATATATAAAAAATCTTTTTTTTTTTTAACCTTCGTAGCCTTGTTATTCTAAAAAATAATCATTATTGTCGGCAAATTTGCTGGAACCACAAGTAGAGTCAGACAATATAAAAAGACTTCAAAGTAGCTATTCAAGTGAAAAACAGATGGTAATCCTTTGTTGTAAACAGCCGAGCGGATCCATCAGCTGTGCCCAGCAAAAATGTCCCACATAATATTGAAGGCCTTAAAGATTAGGAAAAACAACAGCAGCTAATGGCATCTAACAACAGCAGCAAGCATCAAAAACAGCTGCATTATTGATTGTGAACCATATTGCTGTAGAACAATGAAGGCCAAGAATCTATCTGTAACTGCGGTAAATGGGGGTGTACATGCAGCTTTCTGCATAATTCACCAGGTCCTCCGGCCAGGGAAGATGACTAGCCAGTCCTGCAAAGAAAGAGATGAGAAGCAGATCAGATTGAAGATACTATTAGCTTTCTGCTGGAAGATTTGAGCTCGAGTTGAGGAGCTCACCAAGCTCGTATACTTTCGCAGCCGCCCTAGCAGCAATATGAGCTGATATCTTTCTGATGTCCTTGAAGGGTCGATATATCAGTCCCTTGTCAAAGTGCTCGTGTGTCACCTGCTGGGCCAAAGCTTCTGCAGTTCGAGCAGGAAGAAAAAAAAATTGTTTATATCATCACTGTTTCATATCATGTTAGCAAACAAGCTGAAGTGTCATGTATAACCATGTTAATTTAGTTGTGTTTTGAATTTAGATTTTCCGAAGAGTTCTAATTAAATTAAAATTCATATTAAGAAATAATTTAGTATTTTTAATTTCTCTGAATTTGTCTTTTATTTTTCTTTGAATTTGTCTTTTACTACAAAACTTGGATTAGTAGAATTTTTATTTGAATTAATTTCCCATTTTGACTGAAACTCAATTGAACTATATTTATAAATATCCTATTCATTTAAGGATTTTAATATAGTGAAATAGAGAGACATATGTCAAAACTCTCAAAATGACTTTTGATGGCTAAACTACTTAACATATTGGGAGAGTAGATGATATTGAAATTTTGTCTCTATTATTGTAATATTCTCTTTCTTTCTCATCAATACAATATTTTCTGTATCGTCTTTGCCAGTGAAATGAGTTGTATGTCAAATCACATAAATATATTGTGTGTTATTTTCCTTTTTTCTTTTCTTCTTTTACATCGTGAATTATGATGGACATCGATATTTACCGCAACAAACTGGTATTAAAGCTTAGTTCAATATATCCACTACAAAATTCGATGTAAAAAAATTTAATAAAAAATAAGGATTTTCTATTTAACAAGTAAGAGTTCATGCAATTCTTACTCAATAAGAATTGACAAATATATTGGATGATGTCAAATCTGAAAATATCACCGAAAGTGTCTGAGAAAATCATAAGGATAGTGCACATAGCATAATCATTTTCAGTCTCACCGATGAAATACTCTATTCATTTCTTAACGAAACATCACCTTCAAAGTTATGAAAAAAGTTGGAGAAACAATATATAAGTAAATTTATCTCAAATCGAATTTACTTAGAAAATTTTTAATTTTCGAATGAGAGAAGGTACGAATATAATCGATTATCTTAATGTTTTCAATAAACTAGTCCTTCAATTATTAAGCATTAATATTAAAATTGAAGATAAATACAAAATAATTATTCCTTCTTCTCTTGAAGATCTGAAAATTACTCTCATGTATGATAAGAATTTGAAATTTAACGATATTTCTGCTACTCTTCTATCTAATGAATATTTAAAAAAAATTGAACAAGATGTGTCATACTCAAAAGTATTGATTGCCAGGGGGTCGTATTAAAAAAAGATTAAATATAGATCGTTTTAGATCCAAATCCAAAGAAAAAAGTTGCAGGTATTGTAAGAAGATAGAACATGTAATTAAAGAGTGTTAAAATTTCAAAGTAAAAAAAGAAAAAGAATCTCAATTTAAAGAGCAAGTCAGAAAATAAGTATCAGTTGCTGACGGTAGTTCTGATGATGATGATGATAATATTCTCTTTATTAGTTTTGATTTTGATCATTATCATAATACTTGAATTCTTGATTTTTGTTGTTCTTATCACATGTGTCCTAATAAAGAATTTGTTTGAATACTACAAATTTTTTAATGGTGGTTTAGCTTTGATGGATGATAACGATCTATATAAAATTGTTGGAATTAGAACTATCAAAATTAAGATTTTTGATGATATTATTAGGACTCTTACTGACGTCAGACATATTCTTGATTTGAAAAAGATAAGTCCCCGTTTGGTTTGGGATTAGGATAAAGATCAGCCTTTTTCAAAATTTATTTTTTTCTTATAAAATTAATATTACTTATTTTACACTATTATTAAATTAAATTATTATAAAAAATTAAATAGTTTCTTAAACTTTAAATTATTGAAGTATTAATTTTGATAAAAAAATATTAATTTAGAGAATTGGTTCACTAGTTTTAATCCTGATCCCAAACCAAACGGTACCTAAAGACTTATTGATAATGATGAAAGACCTAAAACATGAAAATTTATATGAGTTAGTAGGAAAAATCATTGAAAGTAGAGTAACAAAAAAAATTACTGAAAGGTCTCAACTTATGCAAATTGAATTTCTGCGAGTATTATCTTTGTAGTAAATAGTCCAAAGTAAAGTTTAACACCGGTACTTATCACACTAAAAACTTAATTGATTATATTTATTTTGATACGTGGTGCTCTTTTATTCCATCAAAATATGATGCTCATTATTTTATTAGTTTTATTGATGATTTTTTCAGAAAATTATGGATTTATTTTTTACATTACAAATCCAAAGTGTTTTATATCTTCAAACGGTGGAAAATTTTAGTTGAAAAAAGGACTGACAAAAAAATCAAATACCTCAGAAGTGATAATAATAGAGAGTACAAATCAACAGAATTTCTCAAATTCTGTGAAGATGAAGGCATCAAACCACACTTTACCATCTCAGGAAAAGCTCAACAAAATGGTGTGGCTGAAAGGATAAACAGAACCTTATTAAGCTTTAAAGTATTATACAAGCTGTCAGTATTATTAGTTGTTACATAACAAATTCAGGAAAATAACATTAGCAACATGTGAAATGGTTATTAAAATATACCAAAGATACTCTTAATATTGACCTATGTTTCGATAGAAACACAATTCAAAAGGCCCAAAATTATTGGTTAAGTCGATTCAGACTATACTGGAGACTTTGATCGACGACGATCTCCCACTGATTATTTTTTCACTCTTTATGGTGGATCTATTAGTTGGAGGTGTATCCTACAGTCAACTGTGGTATTATCTACAATAGAGTCCGAGTATATGACAACTACAGAAGCAGTCAAAGAAACTTTATGATTGAAAAGATTGGTAAGTGAAGTTAATTTTTCTCAATATATTTTTTCTATTTTTTGTGATAATCAAAGCATTATACACCTTACGAAAAGCCAAATGTATCACGCCAGATTAAAGCACATAAATGTCTAATTTCACTTTATTCAAAATATTATTGAAGACAGTGAGATTTATTTACAAAAGAGTCATACTTTAAGAAATTCTTCAGATATGTTGACAGGTGATTTTGATTGACAAGTTCAAGATCTGTTTGGACTTGATCAATGTTCAAAATCGTTGATCTTGCTCTATGAAGTAATGACGAAAGCATCTGTTGAAGATTCAGATTCAAATTTAAAGAAGAAGAGGATTTGAGTCAAAATAGAAATTGTTGACTTTGTTGTACCTTGAATATGAATTTTCCGAAGAGTCCTAATTAAATTATAATTCATATTAGGAAGTAATTTAGTGAGTCTAATTTTTCTCTAAATTTGTCTTCTACTACAGGACTTGAATTAGTGAAATTCTTATTTAAATCAACCTTCTACTTTAACTCAAACTCAGTTAAGCTATATCTATAAATATCCTATTCATCTAAAGATTTTAATAGAGTGAAATAGAGAGACAAATCAAAACTCTCAAAATGTCTTTTGACAGCTAGACTACTTAGTCTTTTGTGAGAGTTGGTGATATTGGAGTTTCGCCTCCATTATTGTAATCTCCTCTTTTTTCCTCATCAATACAATATCTTCTGTATCGCCTTCGCCAGTGGAGTAAGTCGTAGACCAAACCACATAAATATCTTGTGTGTTATTTTCCTTTTTTTCTTTTCTTTTTCTACATCGTGGTGAATATCGATATTTAACGCAACATAACTATACTGAATTGCAAGCCTATCATGCCTCTTTCTTTTCTTTATAGGAGAACCATAAGTCTTTTGCAACATATATAAATTTTGATTTACAGATTTCATTAAGTTATTAATATTCATGCCCAAAGAGGCAATCCAAAAAAAAAGATATGATTATACTTGCAGCAAGAAGCATATCATCATGCACACGAATTGCTCCAGACATCACTAGACCAAGACCAAGTCCTAGGAATATGTAGGCATTATTTGCCTGATAGTATTTTGAGAAAGAAGAAAATCAGTTCGAAAGAGAATATTTGAGTCATTTGTAAGCAAATATATTTTGAACTGAATGGGAAAGAAAGATGCAAAGGATGAGATTCTCACCTGACCGGACAGGATCAAATGGATTCCCACAGGCAAAAATTGCACGGCCCTGAAAGGAGGTATAACTTCAAGTAAGCCCCTTCTTCATATTCGTGGTAAATTTGATGCCAGAAAAATTGCTAACTGCATGTTGGAAAGGAAAAAAAAAATGTAATAGTATTCACCTTAGTCCATGCGTATGCTTCCTCAGCAGCGCACTCAGATCGGGAGGTTGGGTTTGACAGAGCCAGAATTATGGGTTTCTGCATTTCATGGAAACAAGAAACATTTAACTTCTTTAGCTTTGTCCTTGATCCATTGAAGATTGGTAGTTATAAAGAAAGCACATTTTTTTAATAAAGAGAGGACAATTAAGCATGAGTATAGGCAGTGTAGGCACCTCATTAAACGAGGCCATTGCTTCTACCACCGCCTGAGTAAAAGTTCTTCCAACTCCAGATGATCCTATAAGCACCGTTGGTTTGATGGTCTACAAAAAAGAAACAAATGCGCCTTCTTAGAGGTTATTATTTATTGACACCACTTCTGGTTTACTGGCTGCATCCATTTGGTTTGCATGTACTGCATTTCGTTAGAATTCTTGCTAGTTGAAAATTGGCAAGTATAGTGAATGTGCAACCCCAGTTATGATTTAGCCAAAGAGTTGGCATATATTAATTTTGCATCATGTATAGTGATAGTGGACAGATGTTAGACCTTAACAGCATCCAGATGGTTACTGAGAGGTTCATGTTCATGTGCCCAGGGGCTTCTTGAAATGTTGTGAGTGATTCCATCCGTGATTTGACAATCAGTCCCTGTAGAAGGCAAATTTTGATGAGTTCAACTGTTAAGAAGATGCAAGGCCATGTATTTATCAGGCTTTGAGAGGTTCAGACTTTACCTTGGAATCTACCGGCCAAATTTTCTTACGACACTCTTCAAGTGGAGCTTTAGTCTGCATACATCATTAATAGCACCATCAAAGATATGATAAAGGCTCAAACTCAGAACTTGCAACTCACAAAAACATAACTAGCAGTATTTCAGGTAATTCAAAAGCTTGTCAAGTTTAGTTCTAGTACCTGCTTTGACATCTCAAGAGCTGAGTTCTGCAATGCCAGTACCAGTCTAACAATCACCAAAATTGATGTGGGTTCAACTGATGGAGCTACAAATGGGACAAAACTCAGCACACAAGAATTCATATTTTCTTTCTGTTTCCCAACTATCATTTGAGGTCTTTTGTAGTAAGGTTCTTTTTAACTAGATATCAGTGTCAGAAAAATTTAACCAACTTTACATTTAACATTTCTTCATTGCATATTCTGCTTACCACAGTGAACTTAAATCTTTATGACAAGTAATTACTGCCTCTCCAGCACCAAGGAACAAGAAAGTCTGCTCTGCTAAAGTTCCACCAACCAAATTTTGTGCTGCTACAATCCCAGCAAGGACAACAGAAGCTGTCCCCTGAAAAATTGAGGCTGTCATATAAAGCGAAAAGTATGTGATATCAAAAAGAGAATCTGCAGGAGAAAGTTGTCTAGAATTATTTCTTCAAAAAAGGTAGTCCAGAAATTAAGAAATAAACTCATTTTCCTCTAATACCTGAATATCATCATTGAACACAAGATGGGTCCTGCTATATCTTTCGAGCAATTCAAATGCATTACGATTTGCAAAGTCCTCATACTGCACACAAGCCAGTCCAATACGCAGGTGTCAACATACCACGTGGCACCACTATAAATCTCTCAACTGACAAAGTAAATTGAAAAAAAAAAAATCAAGAAAATCCGGTTCTAATGAGAACTATTAATTGACCTGAACAAGGACTGTCTCTCCATGATTTTGCTTAACAGCAGACATGAACTCATCTACAAGCTCCGCATATTCCTATCTCAGAATAAGGATCACATTACTCATCACTATGTTAGACAGAATAATGAAAAGCATGCCATGTTCATAAAATAGTACACAATCTGCCCAGTAGCATGCTTCTGCCTCAATCCGATGTAAAATTCATCCTTTAACAACTTCTCATTGTTTGTCCCCACATCTAATGTGACTAGTAAGCACTGCACATAGTACAGAAAATTATGGCACTAAATAAATTGAAAGAGTGAGACAACGAGACAGCAAACTAGTACATGGTTAACTACAAAAGTCCAAAGACAAAAGCGAGATTCTAAGTCTTTACTGCAGATGGTTGTAGTCCTCCAAGTGCAGTGTACAGTGAAAGCTTGCCTACAGGAATCCCCATTCCCTAAACAGACTGCAAAACAAAATTCCAATCAATTCCAAATGATTTTTATAGAGCAATTAAAGACAAGACTATAGCAGCACCCGTACTTGACAGCCAAGATCTCCAAGACCCAAAATTCGCTCCCCATCAGTGACCACAATAACTTGAATCCGCTCCTTAGGCCAGTTCTTCAACACATCAAGAACCTTCCCCCTGGAAATGTAAATCTTATTCAGATCAAATAAGAAATTCAAGAAGAAAAGCAAAGGCAAAAGAACACATAGAAAAGCAAGAGATCACACTTGTCCTTCAAACTAATGAACAGGCCCTGTGGGTGCCTAAAAATAGCACCATACATCTGGCAGGCCTCACCAACAGTTGGTGTGTCAACAAGGAAGCAACTCCTCAACATGATGGATCAGAAGCTTGTAAAAAAGTATTTCATTACTCTCCTATGGTCAAACCACACTATTAGATTCGCCTCAAGAATCCTCATAGGTGAAACAATTCAAACAGCCAAAGGATACCTGGAGAACCATCATAGACATGTAACGTTGGAGAGGGACATTGTATTGGCGAAGAATGTGCATGAACTTCCTTTCTTGAAGCTCTTGGTCCATAATGGCAGGAGGTAGCAGGCCTCTCAGGTAGTGTCTATCCCTCTCCCTCTCAGTGAATGCGAGGCCCTTGCTATCGCGTGGATCCCTCAACAATGAGTAGCCACTATGCAACAAGAACGGCAATTAACATCAGAATACGGAAAATTTTAGATATTTGAGTAATATAAGAACAAATGGGATGTGTTTTGAGATAAAGTTCTGCCTTATTTGCTGATCCACAGCATCTAAATTGAAACAACAGCAAATAAATTCCATTGCTGGCTTTCTTTTGTCTCGAAAGTTGTTGATTATTGGCTTCCAATTGGGCAAGACAAATCAAGCAAGCTTTCGATTTTCCTCAAATAAAAAAAAAAGAACAACAAGGACAAAACTTGAAGCGAAAAGGTTGTCCTTTATGTGTAAGATTAAAGAAAATAAACTTAAAAAAATGTAGTACAAAATTGCCTTCACGTTTCATCCAGCAGAGAACAACCTGACAACATTATTACATTCTGCAATATAAATATCAGTCAATCAACTAAAAAATAGAAAATAAGTTCAAAGGAAAAAATCGGCCTAAAATCCAAAGGACAAGGTCAAACACACAAAAGTGATCCAGATCATCTACACGTGGAAAATAATGTTTTTCAGAAACAAACCAATATAATAAAGAAACAAAACAAAGATAACAAGCAATCACATCAAAGATCACACGAGATTCAAATTGTAAAAAAAATAATGCAATCAATATCCGAAGAGATCCTCCGATCGGGGACCCGAACCTGGCGACGGTGACAGCCCAGGGGGTGACGAGCTGCTCCTCGGAGGCGCGATCCTCGCCGTCCACGTCCTGCACTCCACCACCAACAACAGACTTCGGGTCCACCACGGCGGCGGCGGCAGCCGCCATCTGCTCGCCGGCGGCAGTCTCCATCGCCGAACTCGCTCCTTTGCCCGCAACCCCTGCTAGACCGCACCACCAAAGCCATCCTCTTCGCCACCAACCTCCTCCTACACGTTACCCCCTTCGCCTCTCCGCAGTCCTGAACGAGAACAACCCACAAAAGCCCCTCTTTTATACTGGAAAGGGAGGCATCCTGAACCAAATCCCGGATGCAGAGCACCTTGACAGGATGCATGAACCAGGATAGGTGGAGGATTTTTTTTATGTTGGGAAAGAGAGGATTACCGGGAGAGAGCTTCGGATGAGGGAAATCATGACTGGAGAGAGTCTTTGGGATGGAAATGGCGGGTTCTTCTTCTTCGCAGGGCGGAACTCGGGGGCGCGGAGAAAGGAGAGAGGAGAAAGAGAGAGAAGAGGCAAGAGACGACAACTTGTAACCGGGAGCGCCCGAAGTGCGTGGCAGTTTTATGATGGACAGCGTTGCGCTAAGCGCACAGCGGAGGACGGGAAGCTTGGCCCCCCGGGGTTTTAGCAGGAGAAGATAAAACCCTCGTGTTATAACTTATAAGTTTATAACTAAATCGCGGACAACCAATTCGTCCGAGTAGTAATAGTACCAATTGGGGGTTGTCCCGTAATTTCGCAATAAAAGAAGGGGGTTGGCTAAACAAGTATGCAGATGCCCAGCAGGTTTTTGGTCTCAATAAGAGAAGGGGGTTGGCTATGTTCAAGAGAAACCCAGTCCTCGACCGCTCGGGTTTTCAACGGGATTCATCCTCGTTCCTCTCCTCTTCGGCTATGCCCCTAACTCCGCCGCTCCAGCTCGCCGCCGTCCACCGCGACATCACTGAGCCCCTCCTAGCAGCGGCCGCCGCGGCCCTCAACCGCCTTGCCCTCTCCCTGCGCCCTTCCCAGCGCCACATCGCCCTCAAAGAGCTCCAACTCGCTGCTGTCCACAGCGACATCACTGCTCCTTCTTCGCCCTCCACTCCCCTGCTCCCCCTCCCTCCGCCGCATCACCCTCGAGGGGCTCCAGCTCGCCGCCGTCCACCGCGACGTCACCTTCCTCTATTGCTCCTTATTCGCCCTCCACTCACTCCTGCAACGCCTCGCCCTTCTCTCCCTCTTGCTCGCTGCCGCCTCCGCCCCTCCCTTCGCCACACGCCGCCGTCCACTGCGACATTTCTGAAGTGCGTCGGGTTTGCGACAGACCGGAACCAATTCTCTGTAAAAAAAATGTGGGGGAGAGGGAGAAATTACTTGTTCGTCTTTGATAATAGATCCTGGTAAATTTTACCAGGTAAAAGGATTCGTGGGTACGGCAGCCAAACCCAAAAAAATCACCATCGGCTGGTGAAGTCCAGCGCAAAGTGCAACAAGCGGCCCGTGTTTTAGTTAGACCCGTGTATCCAAAAGCACAGGTCTATGTTATGATTTCAATAAATTAATGGGCATTTTGTGCAAAACTCCCTTAAACACATGGCCCAAGCGGGTTCGGGTTTGCAGGCCAACTCGACCCAGTTGCCGCTCTAACATATTTATGCAATTCTAGGGTTTCATTCCGTCGATCTCAGCCGTCTCGCTGCTCTCACTCCGCGCCGAGCTTTCCCCTCCCAACTCTCGAGCTCGCCGTGAAGCTTCAGCCATGGCGGACACCAAGCTTCCCCCCTTCACCATCCGCACTCGCAAGTTCATGACAAACCGCCTCCTCTCCCGCAAGCAATTCGTAAACCCCCGTCGAAACCCTAGTTTTCTCTTTCTATCTCCATCTCAGAACCCTACCGTTTTATGCTCTGACTTTGTTTTTCAGGTCATCGATGTCCTGCATCCCGGCCGTGCCAATGTCTCCAAGGTGCGCGCTTTTCTGGTTTTCTTTAGATTTTTTGTCTAATTTGTGATTTGGAGTGTTGATTTTGGGGGGTTTTGTGAAGGCGGAATTGAAGGATAAGCTGGCGATGATGTATGAAGTGAGGGATGCGAACTCGATCTTCGTGTTCAAGTTCCGGACGCACTTTGGAGGCGGGAAGTCGACGGGATTCGGGCTGATCTACGACACTGTCGAGAATGCCAAGAAGTATGAGCCCAAGTATCGCCTCATCAGGGTATGATCTACGAATTGTATCCTTTTTTTCCTTATTTAAAGAACTATTTTCTTTCTTTGCTGTGTGCTCCTCGATTTTGGTCGGGATTGAATAGTAGTACATGGTTATTGCTAGACAACTGCGTCCTTTGTTTGTCTGTGTGTGCAGAAAACTGGAGAAATTCATATGTCTATTCTTGTTTTTAATACGAGATTGATATATGATATCATAATACTTAAAGCCTAAACTTTTCCGCTAAAATATAATGATCAGCTTGACATTGATGGGAAATTACTTAGTCTGCATATGAATTTCTTGAATTTGTAACCTTTCGTAATTCATTGATTCGGTCTTTGCATGTGTTTTTTGTGCTGTTACTGCTATATTAAGGCTACATCCCCAGTTGGCTGTGGAGAAAAATAATTCATGTCCTCAAATGATGGCTGCATTCATCCTGTACAAATATGGTGATTAAATAGGCCGCAATCTTCTGGGCTCTTCCTCTTCCGACCATGTTTCTCTCTGAGGAAGTTGTGTAACCAGTTTAAATCCATGCATTAAGTGCAATAAGATGCTGCCCTGTGTTTTGGGTACATGATAAATTGATTTTCTGCTAATAGAATTTTCAATCCTGTTGTTTGGTTAGTAATGGCCTAGTCAAACATTGCTTTTTAATTAATTGTACTTCACTATGTTGAGTTTTTTTCAATTTTTTGCCAGTCTTTTTCTCCGTGTGTTTTACTATGTATGTTGCTGTATGAATCAATAATGATTGCATGTGTCTTCATGTTATTGTTTGTTGAACTCCAATATATAGCTCTCGAGGAAAGTCTGATTCTGCACTCTAGATGAATTGGTTGTTTCTTACATACTAGTAACATTCTATTGGACAAAAAAATTGATTACCTTCATTTTTTTGTTGTCTCTACTATACTTCTCGTAGCTGATCTTTGCCTCATGTAATTTTGTTCTGTATTAGAATGGGCTTGCCACGAAAGTTGAGAAATCAAGAAAGCAGCTCAAGGAAAGAAAGAACAGGGCAAAGAAAATCCGTGGTGTTAAGAAGGTGAGGCATAAGAACTGTGATTGATTTCCATAGTCCAAGAATATTCAACTTCCAATGACCTAAATCTTTAACATTTGTCTGCGCCTAAACACATTCTAACTTTGATTGTCTTATATTCAGACCAAGGCTGGAGATGCCGCCAAGGCTGGGAAGAAGAAGTGAGATCTCTTCATGCAGAGTCAAGGCTTTACATGTAGATCGGCATCCTTTTAGCTATGCTGCGGGACTGGCATGTCGCCTTAATTTTGGCCTTGAGTTAATTCATTTGTGGAAGTATTTGGTTTTGTGATATCCTGGATATGCAATAGTTGTGAGACTACAATTAGATTTGATGACTTTGATGGAAGTGTTAGTTCTCGAAGACTTCTGTTATGTTCTGTTGCTTGTTAGCTTGCAATTATACTACTTGATTTTTGCCTGGTCTTTATGTGTTTATTTTGCAGTCAATTGAAATATTAAGCTAATTTTGTAATTGTGAAATTGTATTTTATTTTTGGATTATTAGTTTTGTTTCAAAAAAAATTTCGGATGGGATTCTATTGTAGGACAAGATGGTTTAGTTAATTTGTTAGTGTTCAATTAAATTATTGTGGTATCCAATTTTAGAATTTTCAATTTAGATTCCCGATTCCATTTTCTTGATTGTTGCTCAAAATCCTTCCAAAAAAATTTTATTTGCGGAATTACATAACGATAGTTCAAAGCTTTGTAGGGATAAAATGTACAAATTAATAATTAAATGATATCAGTATTTTAGTTATATCCCATTTTTCTTAAGGCTCCTTTTGGTAAATAGTAAATTAAATTTAAATGAGTGCGTATAAATAATGTACTTATTATATTTTTTTTTAGTTAATTGGATTTGCCTCATTTTAAAACTTGTAAAACTGTAAATAACTCCTTGCAATTTCAAAAATTGCATATAATTAACTCCTTATAATATTATAAAAACTTCTTTGTGTTAACATAACTCTCCTGTGCTGGAATGTTTATGAAATATATTCCGTCCAATCGTATTAAGCAGCAAGAATGATGCCTGTGTACTAGTATTAGGGTTTAGGGGAAGTTGGGGAGGTGGCATTGGGCACCATCGGAGGTCGTTCTTTCTTAGAGATTTTGTTGTATAAGTCCAATATTTTCAGCTTCTGAACAGGTTTCTCGCTAGAGCCAATCGTATTGGTGGAGAAAAACAAACCTAAATAAGTCGAAACAGGGAGGGAGGCGGCAAACGAGAACGCGTAGGAAACGTCTCGTCTTTGGTCCTTCTTGGCGAGGTTGAGGTTGGCAACGCTTTGGCCTCAGTGAACTTCGGCGAGAGATCCCGTGAGATTGATGCCTAGAAAGGACAAATTCTTAAGCCTCTCCAGAGCTGAAAGCAAAACTGAAACTATCTCGAAGTTGCGCTAAAAGAGAGACTGCCAGAGGCGCGATTGAAAGAGCAAGGAAACGTTCTACTCGTGTATTTTTCGGGCAATATCTGTGTTGTTTTTATATTTCCTCTATAATTTTTCTTGTATTTTCTGTGCTTTTCTTGTGTATTATTTGTGTAATCTCGGTATAAATTTTTTATATTATATATACTTTTTTTTGTTTTCTCATATTTTTTTCGTATTCTTTCTATGTTTTTTTTCATGTTTTTCTCATATTCTCTTGTAATAATTCACTTAACTTGTATTTTATGTCACTTCATTCACTAATAATTAAAAATCAAGATTTTAAATTTCAATCAAAACCGAGGCGTTTTGATCAAAACATTTCGTTTGATTTGGTTTCAATTTTTTTAGTATCAGTTTTGCCCTCATACTGGCGAGCGAGTGTCCGTGCTTGCACCGATAAACTCGCACTTGCACTCTCACCGATGAGCTTGCGCCTAAGCCTTGGCCCTAGCCTCACACTTGTGCGCCCGCGGCTATGCCCTTGCACGGGCTGCGACTCGCCGGCTGCGTATCAACACCTACACCCTCATAGTTGTCACGCCTTGCGAGGCTGTGAAACTAATTGCCAAGTGAACAGTATAGCCTGAAAACGGTTTACGTGCATGTGTTTTATAAAAAATATAATTAATAAATAAAAAAATATTTTCGTCAAAATCAAAATGGAAATGATTTTTTTGATCAAAATTCGTAGATTTCTCTAAGTACCGAAACCGTTTTTGAAATCGAAACTCAAAATAGAATCACGTAAATATTTATAAGCAAAAAAAATCTTTTAGTGAATTAAATATAATTATTATATCTATATTTAAAAATTAGGCTACCCATTAAGTAATTAACTATAAAATTAATTAAAATTAATTAAACTTATATCTACTATTATAATAAAATTATTAATAATTATTTCTATTTTTTATAATTTTTAAAAAATATTTAAAAATTTTATCATATTTTTAATTTAAAATTAAAGTATAGTTAAAATATAGTCAAACTCTGATCAATATATAATTAATAATTAAAAAAATATTTTTACTTAAACCAAAACAATCGAAACGCTTGAAACGTATCGGTTTCGTTAGGTGCCGAAACAGAAATCGAAACTAAAACTTAAAACCTTACTCAAAACTATAATAACAATGCTAGACTTTAATATTGTTTGATTTGAAATATTCAAATGAATTCACAATGCTAATCAAATTGTAAAAAATTTCCACTTTATTATAATACAAATATAAAAAATCTCTTTATTATAACAAAAAAAAAATGATTTACTTTTGATGTTGGTCTTCATCGAGAATTGTTGGTGGTTGTCGACTGTCTAACAGACAAACGCACGGGAGATCGTTACCAACAGTCGAGACAAAGGAGTGTCTTCGGAGCTGCTGGGCGAAGCGCGAGCATGAAGAGCGGCGATTTTCATATAATCTCAGTACAAATTTGATTTTGCGATTTAGGACTGAGAATTGATGGATATTGTCTGTAATTTTTGAAAAATATTGATAATTGACGATAATTTCTTAAAATGAAGTTGAGAATTAGCAACGCTGTTTTAAAAACATCGTTAATTTAAGCATTATTTTCTTAGAAAAACGCCCAATGCTTTTTAGAAACACCGATATTATTTTTTTGAAATATTTAACGTATACTTTTTGAGATTTTTCTTATTTATTAAAAATCCTCGGAAATTTTGATAACACTCTTTCTCTAAAATATTTATAAATAAACCATTTGAATGTTTTTATTTATAAAAAGCTCCAAAAATTAATATTTTTCTAATAAAAATTTATAAAAAGAACCTTAAATATTTTAAATATTTTATAAATAAGTCTTATATAAGAAATATTTATATATTTATAAATATATTTATAAATAAACCCTTTGAATATTTTATTTATAAATAAGTCCAAATATTAATATTTGTCAAATAAAAATTTATAAGGACTTTAAATATTTTAAATATTTTATAAATAAACCCTAGATAAGAAATTAAATTATAAATGTAATATTTGTATATTTATAAATAAGCCCCTTGGAATAGTTTTACGTATAAATAAGTCTAATTTTATTAGTTTTAAATAAAATTTTACAAAAGAGTTGAAGGTATTAAAACTTAAATTTAAATCCAAGTGTAATATTTGTATATTTACAAAAAACCCCCTCAAATATTTTTATTTATAAATAAGTCCAAATTTTATCAGTTTTTTTTAATAAAATTCACATATTGATGTTTTCAAAAATTAAAATTTTAAATACATGTTTAATATTTGTATATTTACAATAACTCATGAATTAGTTTTTATTTATAAATAGTCCAAAATTTTTATCATTTTTTAAAATAAATTTTTTACAAAAATATATTAAGGTGGTTAAAAACTTAAAATTACAAATTAATAGGTTTGATATGTTGTACATTTATAAATAGACCCCTTGATATTTTTATTTATAAATAAGTCCCAAATTTCATCATTTTTAAATAAATTTTACAAAAAAGACATTGAAGGTTTTTAAACTTAAAATGTTAAATCACACAGTTTAATATTTGTATATTTAAATAAACTCCTTGAATACTTTATTTATAAATAAATCGAAATTTTATTATTTGTTTACAAAATTTTATAAAAAGATATTGAAGGTTTTAAAACTTAGAATTTTAATTACAAGTTTTATATTTCTACATTTACAAAATAGATTTCTTAAATTTTTTTATTTATAAATAAGTCTAAACGTTATAATTTTTTAAAATAAAATTTTACAAAAGATATTGAAGGTTTTAAAACTTAGAATTTCAAATTACGAGTTTTGGCCAACAAGGTGTTGAAGGATGTTGAAGGATATGGAGAAGCTTAATATTCTAAATAAATTATATATTAAGATTTAGTTCTATATTTAAAACATATAAATTTAATTTGTATTTTATTTATTGGGACGAGTCTTTTAATTTAATTTAAAATATAGAAGAAAAATAAGAAAGAAAAATTTATTTTGATAAATTTAGCTTAAAATTATTAAATTAATTTTAAAAATACTGTGTACGAACTTATAAACATTGTTGTATCCTGAAGGAGAGGAGCAGGAGGAGAAGGCCCATGGCGTCTGAAGAGTGGAGCTATGGTTTTCAAGCTCGGGTGGAGTCCGCTGCCATTAGAGGCGGCTGTTGGTATTGCTGCTGTTGGAGATGTTCGGAGGGAGAGACGTCGGGTTGGGGAGGCTTCGAACTCGAGCTGGTGATGATAGGAAAGGCCGTGGAGGCCTTAGATAGGAGAGGTCGAGGAGCTCCGAAGGTGGAGGCTTCGAGTTGCTGACTGGGGGAGGCAGCCTTAGGCGGCGGTGGCGGCAGAGGTGGCGGCCTCGGCCGGAGATGTGGGTGAGCTCCGGAGGCGAAGAGAGAAGTAGAGGCCTCGGGCTGGTGATAAAGAAGGGGCCTTTAGCGGTGGCGACAGAGGACTCGAGTAGGAGAGATAGGGAGCTCCGGAGGAACAAGGATGTCATCAAACTATTGAAGGAGAAGGCGGCCTCGGACGGCGACCACAGCGTCCAGAGGGTTAGGGTACGGGTTTACTCGTGGACCGAACACGACGGTGGCATGGGATTAAGGACATAAACGTAAATGCACATCGTGGGCTACAAGTTAGCCTTAAATCTATTAGGATTTTATTAGGAACTTATGTCGAAGCAAGTGATGGCTATGTAAATTCATTTCGAATATTTTCTATAATTATATTTTAAAAAATTAAGGACTAGTTAAAAATTTTACATGTCCATTTGAGCCTCGCAAAAAACAATTAAAAATTTTGGTATATATCTCTTACCAGGGAGGATTTTGAGAAAAAAATATATGAAAATGTAATAAGTTATATGTAATTATTGAGATTTTGAAAAATTAGGGCATGTTTATTCGTTATAAATTGGTGTATGGAAAATTAGATTTTTCAGGACTTCAGAGTATTAAAAGTTTGAAATTTTATGCATGTTTAGTTTTCAGGAATCGAAAATCCCGAATTTTCAAATTTTTTATTTAATTAAAAATATTTTAATATTTTAAATTTTAACATATTTGAGTGTATCACCGATTCAATACTGAAGAAGTTTGAAAATTAATATCAATTTTAAAAAATATCTTCAATATCGAGAGTACTTTAATTATTAAAATTTAAAATTAATTATTAAAAACATATTGAATATCTCAAATATTTTAATTATTGTTTAAAATAAAATGCAAAAATATCTTTAATATCTAAAATAACTTAATTATTATTTTTTAAAAAAATTAATTATTAAAAGTTTGAAAATTATTTAAGATCATGCATGACTCACGTGATTTAAAATTTTTTTTCAGGATATTGGCTTCTAACCAATTTAATCAAAAATTAAAATATTTAAAATCAAGGATTTTATTTTTCAAGTATTTATTTTTCCAAAATTTAAATTTTATACAAAAGAAACATTTTAATTTTTTTTTATATAATTTCAATTTTTTAATAAAACAAACATGTCCTTATATGTAATGTTGAAAGAATTAGCAAAAAGATGTGTATTAAATCCTATTATATTTAGTCACACTGACAACCAAATTTAACCTTTTGACAAATGGAGCCTAAAAAATTGCAAATAAAGCTTATATTTGGACCTTTGTGAACATTTGAGACAATTGGCCAAGCGGCTGACCGACGTGTTTTGCAAATAAATCTGATGAAGTTCGAATTTACCATCTGATGAATCTGGATCTCATTACGTCCGCGTACACTTGGGACACTCTTGCAAAAGCTCTAACATATTGGATATTTCGGATCCTTTTGTCGGACCCGGATCCGTCACCAGCGGACAGTCGGCGGAGTCATCTTCCCGGCGGTGCTCACCCCGCATCCCGCTGCGGAGCTGGACCTGGCCCGGTTTGCGGAGTTCGTGAGGGCGCAGAAGCCCCGGTTGGAGTCGCTGCTCTGGTCGAGCGGCGCGCTTCTCCTTCGACCGGGCCGCGAGGCCTTCGGCTACGACGAGCTGCCCTAGGTCTGCGGCGCTGCGCCGCTGACCGACGTTGTCGGCGGGGTCTTCACTGTCAACGAGTCGCCGCAGGACCACAACATCTCGTTCCACCACGGGATGGGTTAGGTCTGAGACAATTCTATCTTTTCCTTCTGTATGCTTCGTCGGTCTTTGATTGGATCGCTTGCAATTTCTGGTTCAATTTGTCTAATATTTTGTTGTTGCAATTCGATTGCTTCAAAGTTTGGAACTTTTAAGACTGCGATGATAGGTATCGTTTAGACTGGAAGTTTTAGAAGATGGAGCGAAGTTTAATATAAGGAAATTTTGATGGAAAATGTACTAATGTTGAAATAGATTTGGAAGATTTTGGAGTTTTTCTTCATATTCTACTAACAAATTTATGGTTTTGGAGATTTTATCGTCAAACTAGATGGCTAAAATAATTTTTTTTCATTTTATTTTGAAAATCAAGTGAGCTAGTTTATTACTAGAAAAGTCCTAAATTTCAGTCAGGGTGTTATTATTCATGAGGTGAATTGTCATGCCATTGTATTTGGTGTCGTGCTTCAGGTTCCGGAGTTTCCATCGAAATTGTTATTCTTCTATGAACAGAAGCCTAAAAGAGGGGGAGAAACTCCAGTAGTGCTTAGCCATTATGTTTATGGAAGGATGAAAGAGAAGTTTCCCGAGTTTGTAGCTAGACTGGAGGAGCATGGGTTGATCTATATAAGAATATTGGGAGAGGGAGACGACCCATCTTCACCAATGGGTCGGAGACGGCAGTCAACGTTCTTGTCCAAAGACGAGCATTCCTGAGGAAAGGTTTGTTGATCCCTCTTGCAGTGTGTTGCCCACTTGTTGTTCTGGTTTTTCTTTCGATCATGCTCCTCTATTTTTCATGATGCAAAGCAGGCATGAAATTTTGTTTTTAAATTAATTTAGCTGTGTATGGTCCCTTCCTAGCTTTAATTCTTTAATTGTTTGTGCCTTATGAAAATGGCCTTTTTCATCTCTAATCATTGAACAAAGTCTTTTCCTATTATCCCTATATCCAGTTCACATCTGTCACAACATGCTCTCTTCAAAGGATTTGGCATCTGAATCTGATGCTCTAATTTTATATGCATTAGGGCAGCAAAACTGGGCATGAAGTTGGAATGGATGGATGATGGTGTGAAGACAATAACAGGACCCATACCAGCAATCAAATACGATAACACTAGGGCCCAGAAGTATGGTTTAATAGCATGGTTGCTGCTTAGACAGGCTGGAAGGATGCTCACAATGATCCCCTTCAGGCAGTTACTTTTGGAGATGGAACTCCCTTACCCGCTGATATCATACAAGAATGCTTGAAGATCCTTGGAGAGGAATGTGTTGCCATACCTTGGAAGCAAGGTGACATTCTTTTGGTGGACAACCTGGCTGTTCTGCAGATCCACCTAGACAGATTGTTGCTTCACTTTGTAAATAATTTTCTGCTCATTATTATTGTGTATTTATGAACAAAATTATCTAATATAATGGAGGAATTAACACGTACTACATATATTCCATGGCCTCATAATACATACAATTGTGGAAATATAGTTAGTATTAATTTTTCCTATTATAAAGTATTAGTATTAATGTCTCCTATTATAAACTATGTTTCACGATGGTACAGCCTCAAGTGCTGCTTTTACTCTTTCCTGGTCTGATGAGACTTGCTTGTGCTTAATGCTAAACCTGAAATCTCTGCATATTATTCTTCTTTCTTGACCTAATGGTTCACTCTGGATATGACTTTGGTCTTTGTAAACAAATGGGCTTGGGGGTATATACTCAGAGAAGAAAAGTAACAACTGGTCTCTCCTGATTTGGAAGAATCCTCTGTCACTCCGTAGCTAGTAATGGAATCTCATAGGAGTTAAACTAACTTCTTTATCTTGCCATGACTGATGGACTACTTGTTATAGCTCATTTATCTGACTCACCATTTCATAGTTTGAATTGCATGTTTTTTTTTAAGCTTCCCTTTTCTTGGTGCTTGAGGTGCTTTTTTGGGGGGCATGCTGATAGTTCAGAAATAGCCCTCTTGATTTCTTGAATTAAGCTGTTCAAGATAACTTTGTATATGATGCTCTGATCTAGCATTCAATACATTTTTTCTAAACAAGGAAATCATACTAGTTTGATTAATTTGATTTGGTTTCTTTGTTATCCTCATGCACTGGGTTGCCATTTATTTTCATGAATTATGATGTTATTGGCTGATGCATCTGAAATGAATTTATTGCTTTACATCTCTGAGATAACATAAATACCTTCATGTATCTCTTTATTGGTCTTTTTGGCAAAAAATCATTTGTTTAGCTGCAAACCCAAAACCATATGACATTTATTAAATATTCTATGGCTTTTATCAGTGTCATGATGTAATAAGTTTTGAATGATGGACCATAGTGTTATCAGCTCTAGTCAACAAATGCCTGGACTCAACAAAGGATCAGTGGAATACAGGTAAAAAAATGTAAAACTTCTATAACAGTTCAGTTATTTTCAAATTTTTTGGTATTATATCATGACATTTTCCTGATCCTCTATGTTTCTTCTGTAAATGCTAATGCTTCTGAAACAATGCAGAAAGTGACACTAACCATTGCTTTGTTCATATAGGTAGATAGTGCTATTCGCCAATGAATTTAGCTGACCAAATGGAAATTAGTTGCAAATTAAACTCATTTATGACTCAAATATGTTAGCTCCACTAGCTCAGTGGTAGATTAAAGTTACATTGTTTCTTAATCAAAAGGCGGTAGAGCTGAAAATCTTCTTTTGATTCTTTATTGATTTGAAACCGATATGAAGTTGATGCTCCTCCACTAAGAAACCAAGGGTCTCCTTCTTTATGATATCACACATGGGTAAAGATGACCCAAGGTTCAGAAACAGGATAAAGCTCATACTTTAGGTTGATTTATAAGGTAGACTCATACATCATTTCATGGTACCTACTCCTAACTGACAAGATAGGTTTCTGGAATTGTGAAGTACTAGGTAAGGGCATATTGCCTGAAGACCAGTGTCCATGTGATGAAGTGGCGTTCAAATGGAAGCAAATTATTTATGGCACTTGGGATTGGAAGAGTTGAAGCCTAGTACAATGATAATAGTTGCAGTCTTCTCATATTTCTGATACCTTAGGATGGGTTAGACTTATGATTTCTAGGTCTGCATTCAATTAACCGCTCTCCTAGATGCATCTTCTTCAATCATAATAGCCCCTTGTTTGACTCTAGAGGAGTCATTTAAGAGCTATCTTATCCATTTTGGGTTAAAGAAAGGGGAAATCATCTTTCATTAAAGATTAGACTTCAATTATCAGGATCATTCATGCATTAGAAAAAATAATGCCGTCATTAGGACGTGGCCCCGACAAGGGTTCCCACAGTTAACTCCTTGTTTTGAGTCATTAACCAATCAACTGATGCAAACATGAGGATGATGATTATAGAAGATACAGAAACATGGGAGAAATGATGGGATACTCTTTATGTACATTAAAAAACTTTACAATAAGATCTTAGGAGATTTGGTGTACCTGCTTTATTGCGTGTTTCTTAGGGCTCGTTTGCTGATGGATCAGTATGACCATTTTTTAGGCACATGCATGAAGGAAAACACCATTCAACTAGGGTTTTGCCTTTTATGGTTATGGCATAGTGGTGGGACTAGCCATAAGAACTTAAACCTCTTCCACACATAGAATTCCAACCATGGATCGGAGGCCAAACCATCACCAACCACACCGTCTGCCAACAAAAGAAGAAGAGAAGAATGTGCACATGTCGAACATGTCGAACATGTCCGTTCTTTCTTTCTTTCTTTCTCCGAAACTTAGGAGACGACACGAAGGGAAAATATATCCCAAATAAGGTCCTACGCCGAGGGACAATTAAACTGAGGCTTTCGGGGATCAATGAGAAGGACGCTGAGGCATTTCTTATCTTGGTTTGGTGGCCTGTAATGGGCCACTTGGGCGAGATGCTTGTGTAGCTTTTGGAAGTGGAAGTTCATTGCTATCAATCCTAGCCAACACAGGGAAATTTGTGCATGTGGGTCATTTTTTGTTGGTGAACCATAGCAGGATGTGGCTCATCATTGGGCGAGTCAGTTTTGGATGAGGATGCCAACAATATGGTTATCATCAACCAAGGTTATAAATGGGCCAAGTCAAATTAGGATTTGGTCAAAATATGAGTCGAGCAACCAAAATTGGACCGAATCAATTTCATAACTATTACGTAAGTCTTATTGTTATTATTATTATTTTAAAAAAGTATTCATTGAATACAAGATCAACCGCCTTCCTTCGCTCGATTCATCTTTTCCTTTTTATTTCGAGACCAAAAAATCCGGAAATTTTTTTGAAAGCTCTTTTCTAAAGATCCGAAAAAATATTTACCGTAAAAATTTTTTAAAAATTCAAAAAGAATTTACAAATCATATCCAGAGAATACCCTCAAGATTTTATTTTTCTAAAAATTTCTAAAAATTCTTCGTCTAAGAAAGAGATCCTAAATATTTTCAAACCTTCGCAGTCTTGACGGGTAGATGAGGCCCGACCCATGACCCGCCCGTGAAATACCAAAATATTCCATAGCTGTTAGTGAAATATGTCAGAATATTATTAGTATAAATTGCAGAAATATTTTTCTCATGTTTTCTTGAATTTTTTATTTATGCATTTTGATGATAAATGAAGCAAAGCTGACAAAAATATTAGTCATATGCAATAATATAATGTTATTTAACCTAGCTTAATCTGAGTTACCCTGTGTGTAAACTTGTCTGAATCAAGAATTAAATTTTAATTATCTTGAAGTTCTACCTTAAACTTCTGCAAATTGGCATAATTACAGAAAACACCTTAATAATTATAATAATTATAATACTTATATACAACTCTTGACATTTTCCCTTTTTTACAGGGACCATATGGGGCTACAGGCTACTTTGCAGAGCTCTCAATTGATAAAAACGAAAAAGTAATTATCGAAACATCAGAGTCAATAAATAAATATGACATACTTCACGGGTATATGTGTAAAAATTCCAAAACAGACACATGAGTGGGACATAATAAAACACTAATACAACAAGGCCAAACTGCATGATGGCCGGAGTGGTCCAAAACCTACAAGAAAGGAACAGATTCTTGCATGACATCCGAACAGCAACCCAACCATATTTACTTAGGACAAGATTATGCTTAATCTAATCCCACACCATCACTAATCCAAGTGCACTTTTTCCGAACTCTTTTGCCTCTCAATAAAGACCCTTCCAAGGAGGGAAACCACCCAAGCATTGGAACAAGCAAGTGAGCAACCAAGCTAGCAAAGAAGAAGAAGAAACACACCAAACACATCTCTTTCAACTCCCCTCCTGCTTCTCTGCCTGGTTTAGTGTGCTCTTTTTCTCTCTCTTCTTTCTCTCTGCCTGCTTCTCTTGCGTGACCAATGCTCCATTTCCCTTTCCCTGCCTTGGAATCTCTTGTCTCTTCTCCTCTCTTTCCCTTTCCGGTCACCACCTCTCTTAAAAGGGCAGTTTGCTGCAGAGGCCAGGAAACAGAGCATTTGGGAAAAAGAGAAGAGGAAGCCAAAACCAAACTGGTTTCTTGAGAGGGCTTGCACTTGCAGAGCTGGGACAAGGGAGCAGAACAGAGGATTCCAAGGAATCAAAACAGAGTGGGCTTTTACTCTGTTCTGAGGTCTTGGCCATGTGGGGCTTAGCCAGCCTTTGCTGAAAGGTTGGTCACTTTCTTCTGGTTTTGTACTGGTTTCTCTTTTTCTCTTATTTCTGTGTTTGATTCCTTTCCTTCTCTTTGTTTGTGCTTAAAGCCTTGAGTTTGGTGGGGTTGGAGCAGCAAAAGCGGGAGAGAAGGAGAGAGGAATATGAGGGAAGAGTTTAAGCGTCAGCTGCTAGATTTGATACCCAAAGAGAGGGACTGGATAGGTAGAGGTGGAGGTGGAGGGAGAAGAAATGGTCTTGGGGTGGAGGAAGTGAAGAGGCTTGAGCTCAGACTTGGCCCTCCTGGAAGTGAAGAGGAAGACATGAAAAAGAAAACAGAAGAGCCCTCCATTCTACCTCTTGGTTTCTCCTCAAACTCTTCTCCTGGGGCTAGATGGTTCTTTAAAAAAGAAAGTAAGAAAAAAGCCGGTGCTTCCATTTTTTTCTTTCTTTTATTAAATGTCTTGTTTGGTTTTTTACTTGTTAGTTGTTTTCTTCTTTCAGGTTTGGCAAATGGGAAGGGAGAACAGCTGCAAAAGCTTGAGAGGAAGGCTGGGTCTCATACACCAGCACAAGGTTCTGCTACTGTCGCATCTGTAAATGCAAACAGCTCTCAGACTAGGTAGCAATCATAGCAGCATCCTATCTAGTTGCCTCTTTCTCATTGAAAATCTTTATTGGTATACCTGTTGCTCTTCACAGGTTTATCTCTATCTCTAGGTCTATCCCTTTCCTGATTTATGTTATTAAAGTTTCTACCTGGCCTGCTTGTTTGCCTCAGTGAACATGTGAGGTAGATCTTGATTTGATTCCTTTATTTTCAATAAAATTTGTACTTTCTATAACTGAAGTTAATGTGCAATCATGCTAGTGTCCTACCTGGTTGCGTTTTACTTTAGTGAAAAACTTTGTTTATATGTATCCTGAGAACAAGAGGATGCGGCCAGGGGGCATGTGAGGTAGATTCCTCTATGATTCTTGAACAATGGTTTCATTTTTAGTTGGTTGTTTATATTTTCTATTACTGATTATGTATGAAAAGTTGTCACCTTTTAATCTTAAAGCTAACCTATAAAGCACTCATAGTTGTCTTTTTTGACATATGATTAATTTCAATTGTAGGAATCCTTGTATTATTATCTCTTTTGAATTTCCATATGATGTTTAGTTCCTGATTTTTTTGTGTACATTTCTTTAAGATTTTTGTGTATGACTCTTTTGATTTGTTACAACAAAATGTACAACTTACCAATCCTTTTTGATCTTCAATTAATCTTGTGTCTCTGATCATCATTTTGTTGCATTTTGGTAAAAAAAAGAGCCAACACTGTTCCAACCGTTGGCTGGCCTCCCATCCGTTCGTTTCGAAAGAACCTTGCGAGCAATTCAAAACCATCAGTGGAGAGACAGAATAGGGCTCCAGATTCTGCAGCCAAGCTTGAGAACAGCAGTAAAAGTTTGCTTGTTAAAATTAACATGGATGGAATTCCCATTGGTAGAAAAGTTGATCTTAAGGCATATAATAGCTATGAAAAGCTCTCCTTGGCTGTAGACGAGCTTTTTCGAGGTCTTGTTTCAGGTATAGAGTTCAATTTCATTATTAATATGATGCATTTTTCTAGTTTCTGAAGCATTTCTGCTTTTATTTAGCACAAAGAGACCCCCTTGCTGCTGGCACTCAAAAGAACTTGGAAGACAAGCAAATGTTCACTGGTTTATTAAATGGAAGAAGCGAATATACTCTGGTTTACAAAGACAACGAAGGTGATCGGATGTTGGTTGGTGATGTTCCATGGGAGTAAGTTTCTGATCTTACTATTTTATTATTCTTGGATTATTTTTTCCAACAAGACCATTATACTTCGACAAAAGCTCGGCATGCTATTATTGACTAGAATCTAGATGCTTTTGTTTTTCACTGGTTGAAGTTATAATTTAATCCGTCTCAGTTTCGTTCCCCATATATCAACATCCCTTTCACTTGGCATGTTATGAAGTCAACCAGCCCACCAGTTGATCACTAGGTTTGGGAAAATTTTAAAGTCAATTATATCTGTGAAAAGTAATAAGCAGGTAGTGTTAAGATCAACTTGAATAATTTGGTTCTTCTCAGATTGGATAAGGTAATCTATCTTGTGCATCACAGTGTTGAGTTTCCCTTGCAAAAGTACTAATTTCTCATATTCTTCCACATGCAGCATGTTTGTTTCCACCGCAAAGAGGCTGCGTGTATTGAAGACTTCAGACGTATCTGCGTTATCGGTAAGCCGAACCGTATATCATTCTCAAGATCATTCAGACTCTTATGACGTTCCTAATGTTTGTTCTCATGGTCATTGTTTCAGTTGGGATCTGTCAGCAGGAAAAGAGCAACGCATGAGTGCTGCATTAGATGAAAGAAGAGAAAGACTCGCTGACATTTGCTTCTTTAGAGAGTCGAGCACTGTAAGAAATGCATGCTTTGGTGTTGATCTCCAACCCATTTTGCCTGTCTTTGGAGGGATATGAGCCTGAGATTCCATGTCAAGGACAAAGAGTCACTTTTAGTAGGAAATGGATATGCGACTATTTGTAAAATGTGCAAGCAAATGTCAAGTGTTTGAACAAGAATACGATCCATTTTGATTTGATTTTATGGCTCTACTAGTGGTCTATCCTGTTTCTGCAAGTGGGATTGTTCGTCAGTGGGAATCTTTTAGCTGAGAATGTTGCCTCTGATTTGATTTTGATTTGATACGAAATGATATGATTTGTCACTTTTTATATCAGCAAAAGAGCTCGAATAGTTGTGCTCTGTGTTTGTGCCTAATCTCTGAGTGTGGTCACAGAAAAGAAATTGCTTCCTGCACTGTCGACCGTTGCTCACGGAAATTAAATTGTTATTTTCTCTTTTTATTTTTGCACATGGTTTGATGCAAAACGATGGTGATATGACCCAAATCAGCGGTTGCTTGCAAGAATTGTTCTGTGAACAGCAAAAACATGGATTTTTTTTTTGAAGGAATACGTAGAATAAAAAGAGAAATTTGATTAGATTGGAATACATATGCATGAGAAATATGCGTAACAAAAAAAACAATTTCTCAACTTTTTGAGGGTGTACATGCGAAAAATTATTCATGAAATCAGACCACTATCTCGAAAAGAATAAGGAAAAAAGAAACAAAATTGTCCAATCGAGCAAGTAAACATCGGCTACTTGCTAATATCGAGCTAGGAACGTATGCCTTTGGCAATCTGGAATGCGCAAAATAATGGATCTAAAAGCGGGTAGGCCCGAACTGCGATGGATTGGATCAACCCGAAAATTTTCAGAATTACGGACTCGTTGGCTTAAAGAAGCCAATTCGAGGAATATCCGCTCCAAGACTAATCGGACGGTCCACAGAGAACGATCTGAACAAGAGAGATCTATAAATATCCCGCGGCGCATTCGAAACAGACTGCCGTCGTTGCTGAAGCTCTAGGGTTGTGGTTCCGGCTGCGTCCTCTTCCTCCGTTCCGAAGGTAAATATCTGAGCTTTGCAATCTTTTGTAATATTTTGCACTTTTTGGCCTGATCTGCGTCATAACATGCTCGGATTTGATCGAGTTTTGGTCGATTCTGGATTCATTTCTGTAAAAGTTGACAATTTTCCTTTTCCATTTATTCATCGATCGGGTGTTCTATTCGATTCAGTAAATCTGTTTTTATGAGGGAACGATCTGATCTTTATATTGATTTCGGATCAGAAACCGGTTGAGTGGATCGGAGATGCAACTTGTGTTTTAATTTTTCATCTGCTTCATCTCATAGAGTTCATTGAAGTTTTTGTTCGAAGTTCGATTTTGTAAGTTTTATTTTTACTGGAACTAGGTATTGATTGTTGGATGTCTGATTCCATTTCTGAATTTTTGAGGTGAGCCTAAAAGACTGTTAGTTCTGGAGTTGCTTGAAGTAATTAAGATGTTAGTTGTTGGCGCGAGCAAAACATAGATTGTATCCTGATGAACAAGTTGATTAGTTTTTGTCATCTTTGACTTCATCTGCATCGGAATATGCGTCTGATTTTCTTTCTGGATATGAGATTTGATGTCTGATAATTTGTAATGATCGGTTTGGCTAGACGTTTATGCCCAAATTAGATATTTGGGATGACTTGCCTCTGCTGTATAAATAAAATTCCTTCAGATTTCTAGCAGCACTCCAACTTCTGCAAATCCGACATAGGATAATCTTTGTTCACAACCGTTTGCTTGATGAGGGCTACCTTCTTGTTTGGATTCTCTTCCCATGTTATTTGTTTGCCATGCTTTGTATGTCAAATCTAGCCTGCTAAACATGTTGGTTTTTTCCCTTAAAAGAGTCCTGCATCCATCTTGTTGCTGTCTATCATCCATTGTTTTGACTGCATTGTTCAAAATTACAATATCTTAACCTTTTTCCAAGGAAAATGCTGATCAGATACCCTTTCATTTGATGTTCTTAAAAAATGTAAGAGTAGCATGAAGGCTACAGGTTCAGCAGAAAACAGCTTAATACCAGTAAATCAGTAAAAGAAAAAAGATAATACAGTCACTGTTTCCTCAAGTTAATGCTTTGCTTGTAACCCTTGTTTCTTTGAAGCAACTTAGAACTGGCAATATCTCAAAACATGGCACAATGTTGAGAATTGCAGATAAAGGTCTTTTTATTTCCCTCATATTAGGCATTATGCCTTCCTTTTTCTTAGATATCTAGAAAATGATGGCTTAATTAACAAAGTTTACAAATTCTAAAATGCCATATTTGGTAATGTTATACTTTGCTTTTATTGTTTTGTTCTATGTTGTGTTTGTGGAAGGTGTGAATTTTAGATCCTTAGCATTGTCTTCACATAACGCTGATCATTTGTTTTGAATATTGTCTGGTTATTTGTGATGTTTCTGTTAGAGGCTGTTTCAGAAAAAAAGTTGACTAGTCAGCTTTATGAAACTTGATCGGAGATCATCGTAATTCGTAACTTAAGCTTAATGTTTTATCCAGTACTGAGTTGGCTATGTATGCAGAGCCGTGTATAATCCTAGCCGGTCAAAATGGTGAAGTTTACAGCAGATGAGCTCCGTCGGATTATGGACTTGAAGCATAATATTCGCAACATGTCAGTCATTGCTCATGTTGATCATGGTAAGAAAATTTTGATTATATTATTTTATGTGCATTCATTGTATTCTTGGCTTCATGCTGCTGCATACCAAGTCTAGTTTTTCTATGCAGTGTATTTTTATTTATTAAATTGTGATTTTTAATTTTTCAGTGTACCTTTTTTTTCATTAAAAAGTTCTCATCAATGCTGCATGCTGGAGTTATAAGCCAGAGCAAGAAACAAGTGCTTTTATTCTCTCTTCAACATTCTTTTCTAAGCTGTAGAGAACTTAATGCATCTATCATCCCACTGTGTATGCAACTGCCAAATGGTACATCTATATAGTATCTATTTTGTGTCTTGAATTTCTGGTATTCATCTTTGATTTTGCATAATCATAATGAAAGAAGGTGAATCAAATGCAAGTGAAATTTCCTGACACCTCTTCCAAGCTCGATGGTTCCTTAGAGTTGCCTTACGTTATCCTTGCTGCTCTGATAAACTTGAATTTTAACTACCAATACATGAAAGACAAACTGAAAGCCCCAAAAACTGTTTAGGCTGTTCTATATCTGTGACTACTTCTATTAGCTCTCCATCTGTTAAAAATTTTGTTATCTTGTATTATCAGGCCAAAAACTTAAGCTGCTTCTGTGAATGTAAAATGTCATCTAGAAGGTTTAGTGTCTGTTTGATTATCTGCATAGGCATTCATTATTGGTGAATTTTGTAGTAAAATTTCAAATGCACTTCAACTTTATTGTGTAGGCAAGTCTACCCTTACAGACTCTCTTGTCGCGGCTGCTGGAATTATTGCACAAGAAGTTGCTGGCGATGTCAGGATGACTGATACTCGCCAAGATGAAGCGGAGCGTGGGATTACAATTAAGTCCACGGGGATTTCCTTGTACTATGAGATGTCTGATGAGTCTTTGAAGAGCTACAAGGGTGAGAGAAAGGGGAATGAGTATCTCATCAATCTCATTGATTCACCTGGACATGTTGACTTTTCATCTGAGGTGACAGCAGCTTTACGTATTACTGATGGCGCCTTGGTGGTTGTTGATTGCATTGAGGGTGTTTGTGTCCAAACTGAAACCGTCCTCCGCCAGGCTTTGGGAGAAAGAATCAGGCCTGTTCTGACTGTGAATAAGATGGACAGGTGTTTCTTGGAGCTTCAGGTTGAAGGAGAAGAAGCCTATCAGACTTTTCAGCGTGTCATTGAGAATGCCAATGTTATCATGGCAACCTATGAGGATTCCCTTCTTGGTGATGTCCAGGTTTATCCGGAGAAAGGTACAGTTGCCTTCTCTGCTGGATTGCATGGTTGGGCTTTTACTCTCACCAACTTTGCTAAGATGTATGCTTCTAAATTTGGAGTTGATGAGAGTAAGATGATGGAGAGGCTCTGGGGTGAAAATTATTTTGATCCAGCCACCAAGAAATGGACCAGCAAGAATACAGGATCTCCTTCTTGCAAACGTGGCTTTGTCCAATTCTGCTATGAACCTATCAAGCAGATTATCAACACTTGCATGAATGACCAGAAGGACAAGTTGTGGCCAATGCTGCAGAAACTTGGAGTCACCATGAAAGCTGAAGAGAAGGAACTGACTGGGAAGGCTTTGATGAAGCGTGTGATGCAGACTTGGTTGCCTGCTAGCAACGCCCTTCTCGAGATGATGATTTTCCACCTCCCATCCCCTGCCAAGGCTCAGAAGTACCGTGTGGAGAACTTGTATGAAGGTCCTCTTGACGATATATATGCAAATGCTATCAGGAACTGTGACCCTGAAGGTCCTCTGATGTTGTATGTGTCTAAGATGATTCCAGCAGCTGACAAGGGGAGGTTCTTTGCTTTTGGGCGTGTATTTTCTGGGAAGGTATCAACTGGATTGAAGGTGAGAATCATGGGACCAAACTATGTCCCAGGTCAGAAGAAAGACTTGTATGTGAAGAGTGTGCAGCGAACTGTTATCTGGATGGGCAAGAAACAAGAATCTGTAGAAGATGTTCCTTGCGGAAACACTGTGGCTATGGTTGGACTAGATCAGTTTATTACCAAGAATGCTACTCTGACCAATGAGAAGGAAGTGGATGCCCATCCGATCAGGGCGATGAAGTTCTCTGTGTCTCCCGTTGTTCGTGTCGCAGTACAATGCAAGGTTGCCTCTGACCTTCCCAAGCTTGTTGAAGGTTTAAAGCGTTTGGCCAAGTCAGATCCTATGGTGGTCTGTACCATCGAGGAATCTGGTGAGCACATTGTTGCTGGAGCCGGTGAGCTTCACCTTGAAATCTGCTTGAAGGATTTGCAGGAAGATTTCATGGGAGGTGCAGAGATCATTGTTTCTGATCCAGTTGTCTCCTTCCGTGAAACGGTGCTTGAGAAATCTTGCCGGACTGTAATGAGCAAGTCTCCCAACAAGCACAATCGGCTCTACATGGAAGCAAGGCCTATGGAGGATGGACTTGCTGAGGCAATTGATGAGGGCCGTATTGGCCCAAGGGATGACCCTAAAGTCCGATCCAAGATCCTCGCTGAAGAATTTGGATGGGACAAGGATCTTGCCAAGAAGATTTGGTGCTTTGGTCCAGAGACCACAGGTCCTAACATGGTTGTTGACATGTGTAAGGGGGTTCAGTACCTTAATGAAATCAAGGATTCTGTTGTAGCTGGCTTCCAGTGGGCGTCAAAGGAAGGTGCATTGGCTGAAGAAAACATGCGCGGCATTTGCTTTGAGGTATGTGATGTGGTTCTCCATGCGGATGCTATTCACAGGGGTGGTGGCCAGATCATTCCCACTGCAAGAAGGGTCATATATGCTTCTCAGCTGACGGCAAAACCAAGACTTTTGGAACCAGTTTACCTGGTGGAGATCCAGGCTCCTGAGCAGGCTCTGGGAGGCATCTACGGTGTCCTTAACCAGAAGAGAGGCCATGTCTTTGAGGAGATGCAGAGGCCAGGGACACCACTATACAACATCAAGGCTTACCTGCCAGTTATCGAGTCCTTTGGATTCTCTGGCTTATTGAGGCAGGCGACATCTGGGCAGGCATTCCCCCAATGTGTGTTCGATCACTGGGACATGATGAGTTCTGATCCGCTGGATCCTCTTTCTCAAGCAGGGCAGCTTGTGAGCAACATCCGCAAGAGGAAGGGTCTGAAGGAGCAGATGACCCCACTCTCTGAGTACGAAGACAAGCTCTAAATCACGGGCCTTATTATCTTAGTTTTCTGATTTAACTCTATCATTGAAATATTCTGAATTGGAAATATTTATTGAACATTTTTCATGTATTTTGGTATGTCAGCAGCGACTTGTGTTGCCAGCTGAAGTTTGCATCAGACTTTGATCATGATGTTTCGGATGCTGTTTGTCTTTGACATTTTGATTTTAGTAATGGATTGCATAATTCTAGCCGCTGCTTGGTATTGGCGCAGCGAACATGAAGTTTTCTCAGTAGTGTCAGTAGATCATGGTCGCTGGAATTTCGCGGAATTGAAAAACTTGGTCTTGACGAGGTGTTGGATTATCACTTTCACTATATTTGCCAAAATAATCTTTTTCTAACGAGGAAAAATAATTGGGGAACTATTTTCAATAGAATCAAAGATTTTTTTATTTTTTTTGGATTTCCTCTGTTTTTTTCTCTTAATTCAATATTTTCTGAATTTTCTGTTAAAAAAAGGAAACCTGAACTGAGTGGTTACCGTTTCGGCGGGAATCACAGTGCAGCCAATCGGTCCAATACTGTGTCGTTGCCAAACAGGCAAGAGTGAAACGACCATCTTTGTGGGTGAGTTTGGCTTTCATTGGATTTTTCTTTCTATTCGTGTGGTTTTTCTCCTCGAAAGTTTTGGGTTCGACATGGTAGTCTTTCAGTATTCTTTCCTCTCATTTCGTTTTGCTCAGCGTGCTGGTCATTTTTGCCTTTCCTGTGTCCTGCACAATCCAATGGTTGAGAAGTATCAGCATTTGCGATATCTACATGAAATCGCGTAGCTCGGCAGTGTTTCGCGTTTTGGTCTGTTTGTGCTTTGTTGGGAGAAGACCTTTTGTTTCTAGCAACTTCAAGAGATCGCCATTTTTTCTCTTGTTTTCTCTTGATGGAGAAGAGCAAAAACTTAGAAAAGAGGACGAGAGCGAGAAGAGAGAGAAGCATGCGCAATTTCGAGAGAGAGCGCTCTTCTCAGATGAACTTGGGCCTATGTATGGGTTTCGCCCATTAAGTCGATTAAATTCAACAAAAGATAACTTCCTCCACGCAACGCAAAATCATTTTAATTTCAACCAGCAAATCATCTAGCATTTTCTAATTAGACAATCTTTAAAGCGAGAGTTCATACAATAGATAATTCGACTCATCATCCAACACCCAGTGGTAATTACTCTATCGGATCACCATTCATTATTATTTAATTATTATAATTAAATAATTAAATTTAAATCACTCATTGTTAAATAAAATATAGAATGTATGTGCGTCTTCTATTCTGTGCGTAAGAGAAAAGGAGAACGTACCGATTTTTACACTTTATAAATTAATATTGGATCAAAATTATACCAAAATTTATACAACTATATAAATATATTATTTATATACATATTTGTATATAAAAGTAAAATTATATATATATATATATATAATTTTACTTTTATATTCATAATTTTTATTCTCTCTCTTAATCTCCACAAAAATCGTAGCATCAATGGATATCATAAAAAAATTATTTTATAAAATATATTTTCGTAGGATTTCTTTTAACTTTATTTTCTCTGTTTTTGGTCTCGTAAGCGAACAAACGAGAGGTTCGAGTGTGGTCCTTACCGAACACAAATCAACAAAAGAAGCACAAGGAAGAAGATTGCAAATCAGTAACGCACCGGCCCAAGAAAAGCTGAATATAAAGAGTGGAAGGGAATTTTGGCCTAAGATATTATTTGGTTTCAGATCAAGGTCAGATCAAGTCAGGATCAAAATTAAAATAAGAACTAAAATGTAAAAAGTTAATCTGATCAAAATTTTAGTGTTTAACTGTTGATCTAATTAAAACTATTTTTGGACCATTTTATCCTCAAGCTACATTTAAATCTGTCATCTTCTCCTTGTTTGGATCTTACAAATCCTAAACCCCCAATCGGGATGGCTGTCAATCCCAAGCTCCAGTTGACTCCTGCTGGCAATAGCCACCCGCCGCTCCTCGTCTCCGTCAACAACCTTATCGTCGCCACGTTTGGCCGCCTCGAGGCCTTCCTTGCTTTTTTCGGCTTCCACCCGCGTCATTTCACTCCCGCCGATCGGGCACCGATCATCGCCAGAGACGGTGATGGAGTCTATCGTGAGCCAGGCCGCCGCTTCCCTGTCGCCTCTAGCGCAGCCTGTCGGCCTCACTATAGCGCTGTTGCCGAAGCTGAAGGAGAAGGCCTCTGCCCAGGAGCCGGTCGACTACCTCAACCTCCTATGCCTCGTCCCCTTCAAAGAAATTCAGCGCGAAGCCCTCAGTACCTCTCGATTTTTGATCTTCTAACCGAAATTCGACGGAGTCCTAGCCGGTCAGGGTTTCTTTTCCAGGGAGCTTCTCCGCTGATGTCTCTGTGCCGCCGATTGAGGTCTGTTGGAGCGAGATCACGAGAAGAGGCGCAGAAGAGAAAGAGGAGAAGAATTGGGAATGGAGTAAAACAGCAAATTAGGGTTTCATGGATATCAGACGAGGTATTCACCATGGCTATTGGGTCCGAAGGTATTTTAATTATTTTACAATTAAAATTTAATTAAATTATATAATATTAATTTGATCAAATTTTAAATATTTAAATAATAAATCGATCAGGATCAATATAAGATGGTCCCCGTCTTGATTCGAAAACAACCGATGCCTTGTGATTTGGGCGTGGAATATTTCAACTTTCTCTGATCAGGGCTGTCATGGTCCTGGGGCATGTGTCCACAGCCTCATGCATGTATCACGATCCAGCCATCCATCATTGGCGCATGATATCATACTTCTGTGAAAACAAAATAAATAAGATACAAGTAATTTTTTTACCTAATGACTTTGCTTATCCAGTTAAATTATATTATAGTGTAAGGTATAATAAATTTATTCTATATCGAATAATTAAATAAATAACATTTGATATATATAATAAAAAAGTACATATTTTATCAATTTAAATTTTTAAAATAATTTTATGTCCGATTGATCCGGTTTAATATTTTTTAAATTCCTCCAATAAAATTATTCTAATTGAAACATAGTACAATAAATATTTGGTCATAACTACAAACCTTAGAAGGAAAGACCTAGCCCATTAGGACTGCTAATAAAGTTCATTTTTGACATATATTATTTATAAATAGCGAGATTTTGAGGACTCTTTTTGGTAGCTAACATATTGTATGAATATATTATTTATTTATTATGGTCTTCTTCTGAAATTTTCGTAATTAAACCACAAATTTATCTGGAAGACTTGTTGAACTTGCTAATCGAACTCTGATTTTTTTTTTTTCCAATTTGTGGAATCTTATAATTGCATTTTTCTTGGAAAAATGTTCATCTTTGAATTCTTTCCGTAAAGTTTTCAATAATCATGCTGCAGACATGACAAAAAAAAAAAGAGCAAAAATGCCTTTGTTGGCAAATTGACACGCACAATATACGGGAGAAAATGTTGGTTTTCACAAAAAGCCCCCCAAAGTTTTGCTGTAATTACAAATATCCTATGCCTTTTAGACTCCTGCTTAATTTCACATTTTTCTGGCCCTCGTTTAGTAATAAATTAGGATAAAAATAATCCGAATAAGTAATTATTTTTTACTAAAATTAATGTTAATTATTTTACACTACTATTAAATTAAATTATTATAAAAAATTAATTAATTTTTTGGACTTTAAATTATTATAAGATCAATTCTGATAAAAAACTATTAGTATATAAAAATAGTTCACTAGTTTTAGTTTAAACTTTTACCAAAAATTTAAATTTTATTGACAATTAATCCGCTATCTTATACTCCACTAGGATTTTGATTTTTTTTGTCTCCTTTGGTCGCCTTTGATTGGAGGATATATGGGCTTATTCAGATTTATCCATATCTATAAAAAAATAAATAAAGTAAAATGAAATAAAATAAAGCATAAGTCAAAAAAAAATCAGGATTAGTTCTTTAGCTTATTCTCCTGTAAACAAGGTTGAGATAATAAGTTTATAAGTAATCACAAATTTATGGTGTTCTATAGGGTACACGAGGGTACACAAGCAATCACAAATTTCAGAGGAGTGTTTTGGAAAAAAGAAATAATTTAAGGGTATATATGTATAATTATTTTCTTTATAATTTTCTCTTTGGTAATTCAAATCCGTAAAAAGGATGTCTCGAGCTTATATTTCGACCAATATTTCAACCAGAAATTCTAAGGGCTCGTTTGGTTAGGAATCAAAGTTAAGATTAGTAAATTATTTTTATAAACTAATATTTTTTTATTAAAATTAAATCTTTAATAATTTAAAACTCAAAAAACTATTTAATTTAATAATAATATAAAATAATAAATATTAATTTTATATAAAAAAAATAATTTTGAAACGAAATTATATAGTAAAACAAATGAGTCGTAATAGCTTTACTTGTTTGTCCCCTTCCTTTTTCATATGTTGTGTATATGAATCATCCCTCGTCCTGTGTTCCTCATCCCCCACACCCAACAAAACCTAGAGAGAGAGAGAGAGAGAAAAGGGGAGAGCGACAGAGAGAAGAGGAGAGGAAGAGAGGGAGAGAATGGGACAAGGCTTGGAGATGATAGAGAACGGAATCCGTCCACCAAGAAACATGGAAGTGCTGACTGGGAAGGAGCTTGATGATGATGGGAAGCCAAAGAGATCTGGTGCCTCTTCTCCTCTCCCTTGTCCACATATCTAATCTCCTCCTTTTTTTCCTCCAATTTATGAGGAAAAAGATGAAAAAAATCGAAAATTATTCTTCAGAAATAGAACCTTTTGAGTTGTCTTCGAAAGTTTCACGCATCTCTTCTTTTTCCTGCAATTGACACAAACTTTTGATCTATTTTTCTCAACAGTAGAATCCTTCCTTCCAAGTAAAACCCTGGTTTTGCACTCTGATCTTCAGGTTTCAAATCACACGTTAGAATCAATGTTTTGGCATGTACAGTGCACGTGACCCCTCTCGGCATCCAAAACCACACACTCGGAATCTAAAATAAAATCATAAATGAGGAAAAAAATTAAAAATTAATTTCTTTTGGTTTTTCATCAAATAATTAGCTCCAATTGTTGTTGGCCTTCTCCTCCCGCCGTTGAGGATGGTAATAGTGGAGCACCTTAAATTTGGGCCCGGATTCCTCCAAGGACCGAGTTGACACGGGCTCGCCCGGACCCAATTCCAAGCCTTAAACTTCAAGCCCCAGGCCTGAGCCTCCGAGCCCGACCGAATGTCTATTTGATTCGTGAATAAATCGACTTATGCAAAAGAGCCGCGTGTGCCTTTAGCTCATAAAGCAAAGAGGGACGCGGCTTCTGGGGTGGGGCTGTCTGAGGACCATAACGCACTCGGTGTTACACCAAAATGCACTCGGTGTAGCAACCCGATAAAGAATGAGTTCATAGTAGAGATTAGGGGTGAGCAAAATCGATTTACCGTACCAGTTTTAGATATTTTAGAATCGGAACCGGATTTCGATTCTTAAAAAAATGAAAATCGGAACCATATCAGTTTAAATAAAGAATCGGATTTTCCGGTTACAGTTCTAAACCTATACCGATTTTAAATTATGAATTTTAAAATCTATATTTTATATTATAATTTTATAAAAGGTTAATTTTAAATACACTAAGTTATTAATAAGTAACGACTACGATTTCTACCTAACAAAAAATAAATAGTAAAATTTTCCTGTGGCAGTAATAGCAATCATTGTTTTTATCAAAAAATAAAGAAATAACAATCATTGAGCCAAAAATTGAATTGCAAGTAAATACAACGACTGAGTTTTTACAATAATTCAAATGATTTCTTAAAAACTTATAAGACAAGATCACCAAAATAAAAGTAATAGCAGTATCATAATTGAGCCAATATCAGTGGACACTGGATAGAGGAATTATGTACTATGCAATATGCATTTATGTAGTGTAGCAGACCAGCAAGCAGCAGTAGCTAGTAGTAGACTAGCAGTAAACATATTTTTGCAAAGAAAGAGCTTAGACTACTACTGCTACTAGCACTATAAAGGCATAAATTAAGGTGTAATAATATCAACAGTTTTTGACTTAGAGTCACCAAGAAGGTAATTGGTCAGTCATAAGGATTAGCCAAAGAAAAAGATGAGTTCTCTATCGTAATCTCCCTGTCCAGATGGGATAGGTTATGCAGTGCAGCTGCTACAGCAGACTAGCAGGTAGCAGTAGTAGACCAGTAGTATGCACTTATGCAGTGCAGTAGACCAGTAAGCAACAGGCAACAGTGTAGCAAACCAACAGGCACCATGTTCAGTATCTTATTCTTTTGGACTTTCTCAGTTCTCAGTGATGGGATACCACCAATCCAATGTCATGTAGAAAGATATATATATACCTGAAGAAATCAACAGTTTGAGAATACTAAAGTCAGACATCTTTGCTGATATATTCATAGGAATGCAAATAAATTTTGTTTAGATTGTTTCAGATCTGTTTCTGAAGTTAAGCCAGTATCAGAGGAATTATGCAATGTAGCAAACTAGCAGTAGTAGATCATTCTTGCCATGACTTGAGATGTTTTCACTTTGTCCTTTTTTTTTCCTTACATTTGTTCTTTCAATTGGCTTAGCAGTTAGCATCCAATATGTGTAAGTTTGACAATAATTTTATAATCAAAATCAACAGTTAGAGAATAGATATTAGAGAATACAGATAAACAAACCAATGAACCATGAGGGCAAAAGCAGGAATATAGTGCCCAACATATAATCTTCCAGTTATAAAGAAGTCATTCTCCACATACACTGGGTGTTCAGTGAAAAATGCCTGAGAGCATAAGATAGTAAGATACGGAAAATTACTATAATGTAAATCCAAAAAGAACAAAAAAGTTCTAATGCTTAGAACTTCATGTAGGAAGAAATATATATACTTGAAAAAATCAACAGTCAGACATCTTTGCTAGCAGATTCATAGGAAATGACATCAAGAAAGAAAATTAATCATCAATTGAGATTATTGTTTCCATTTTGCTCGTCATTTTTGTAATTATAAAGATAAAACATGTGAAATATATAGTATAAATATTAAAATCAATAATTAATTTCTACAAAAATAATACAATGAATAAGTAATTTTTATCTGCGGATATTTTTCAATTTCATCAAGTGTCTCCTCAATATTAATAGGAGAACTAGTAGAAGGCGACCAATCTTGTGTACAAATAAGAGCTTTCACTATTTTTGTAGATTGAGAACTTCGAAATTGATCAAGAACTCGACCTCCTGTACTCAAAGCTGACTCCGAAGCAATGGTAGATATAGGCATAGCAAGCACATCTTTAGCAATCATGGAAAGAACTGGATACCTACCACTATTTGCTTTCCACCACAGAAGAATATCAAAATCTTCTGCCTCATCTTCATGTTCCTCCTCCAAATACTTATTCAATTGTATTTTGCAAGTGGAAGTTTTCTGTTTTGCTTTTGCTTTTCTCAATTCATTTTGAACCAGCTGAAGTACATCAAGATTACTTGTTCCAATAACACTCCTTTCTTTTATCTGTTCAACTCCTGCAACACTATGGGAAGAAGATGATGATTTTTCTATAGATGAATATTCTTGAAAAAGTCTATCCAAAACATTCTTCACTTTACCCTTCAACTCATTAACTTTTTTATTCTCATAGCTTTCCTCAATCATCCAATTTACACTCTCCAACTTTAGCCTAGGATTAAGCACAAAAGCAATAAATAGCATAATATTAAGCTTTTCAACATTTGCCCAATATTTATTATATTTGATCTTCATCTTAAAAGCCATAGTACTTAAGCAGAAGTCATCTAATTCAGAAAACTTCTTGATCATTATGTCAATTCCATTCATGTTTTGTATATATATATTTCCTGTAACATAAGAAGAATAAGATATGTTTAAGGTAACATCATAAAATACTTGCAAAAAAGGTAATAAAGCTCGAGCAACATCCCAATCTGCATGTGTTGATGAACCCTGTGACTTTCCCTTCATTAGCTCCTCTGCATATTTGGAATCTTGGATCTCTAATAATTCAAAAGCTTTTTGAAATTTCAAAGAAACATCAAGCATTAGATATGTAGAGTTCCATCTGGTTTCAACATCAAGACAAACAAAACTTTTGCATTCTATTTTTTCTTGCTCCACACAAAGTTTGAACCTCTGTGCTCTTGTTGGTGACGATCTCACATATTTAACTGCAGTCCAAATTTTAACAATAGAGTCATTTGAATTTTTAAGTCCTTCTTTAACAATTAGACTCAGGAGATATGCACAACATCTGACATGCAAATACTCACTATTAAGTGCATGACCTTTCCAACTATCAAGCCTCTTCCTTAGGTACTGAACTCCAACATTATTAAAAGATGCATTATCTATAGTAATTGTGAAGACCTTATCTATGCCCCAATCAAGTAAGCACAATTTTAATGTTTTACCAATTACCATACCAACATGACTTGAAACAGAACAAAATTTTTAAATTTTTTTTAAGCTTCCAATCATCATCAATATAGTGAGCAGTCACACTCATATAGCCTAAGTTTTGGCATGATGTCCAACAATCAATTATGATACTCACTCTTTGCTTTAACTTGCTAAAAAAATATTTTAATTTTTTCTTTTTCTCCAGAAATATTTTGAAACAATCTCTAGCAACAGTAAATCGGGAAGGAACATCAAATTTAGGTTGCAATGTAGAGGTATAAAATCTAAACCCTTCACCTTCAACATATTTGAAAGACAGGTTATCAAGAATCAAATATTTGGCTAATACAATTCTACATGCTTCTTGATTGAAATTCCATGTAACAAGTGTGCGTGCTTGAGTGCCACCACTGTCATCACTAACTGATTGAAAGGCTAAAAATTTTTGTTTTTCAACTCCATGTTTGGAGGATAATCTCTGCATCTACTTAAATGAGTACTTAAACCACTTATTCCATAACTAGAAGGGCATGAAAGGATACTTCCACAGTAATTATATTGAGTTTTATCCTTATAACCATCTTCACTGAAATCTACTTTAGAAAAATGGTCTCTTATCCATGAACTATTTTTTCTCACCTTCCAAGCTTTCTGATTTGTTTTATTTATCCTTGAAGTTACATCTTGAGCTTCACTAGCCTTCTCACCAATATTTTGATTTGGACATAAATATTTTATATTTGAAGCATTCATACTTATATTTTTATTAGTGATTTCTCTACTTGAGTCCATCTAAAATAGAAGAAAGAAGATAACTGACCAACAGACCAAGCAATCAAGTATGCAAGTAATATAGTTCCTAGTAGAACTATAGGAAAGACCAATCCAGTATAAAATTCTAAGAAATGGAAAAGCGCAATACCTAATTCATAGAACTAGCACAATCAGCCACGCCACAATAGGAAAATCCCCCGAACAAGTTGAAATTCAACTCCCAGTCCCAAAATTTCTGAGAAAACTCTCAAAAAATGGAACCCAACATCAGTAAAAATCAGAAATCGTAGAAGAGTTGATACTTGGTACTTGGTAGAGTTGAGAGAGATGGCATACCAGAGTAGATCGCTGCTTTGGCAATGGATGGAGGACAAATCGGAGCAAGTGACAACAAGATCGGAGATGCAGGGACCTAGGGTTAGGGTTTTAAACTCTCAACCTTTGAGAATGAGAAGAGAAATCGGAGCAAAAGGTGCAGCGGGCAGCGATCGACGAGATCGGAGATGTAGGGACCTAGGGTTAGGGTTTGAGCCTTTGAAAATGAGAAATTGAAGCACACGATAGCGAGATCAGAGATGTAGGGACCTAAGATTAGGGTTTGAGCCTTTGAGAATGAGAAATTGAAACACGTGATGGCGAGATCAGAGATGCAAGGACCTAGGATTAGGGTTTGAGCCTTTGAGAATGAGAAATCGAAGCAAGTGGTAACGAGATTGGAGACGCAAGGACCTAGGGCTGAGATTTTGAACTCTCGACCTTTGAGAATGATAAGAGAAAATAGAGCAAAAGGCACAACGGGCGGTAACCGACAAGATTGGATATGCGGGGACCTAGGGCTAAGGTTTGAGTCTTTGAGAATGAGAAATTGAAGCACGCAATGGCAAGATCGAAGATGCAAGGACCTAGGGTTAGGGTTTGAGCCTTTGAGAATGAGAAATCGGAGTAAGTGGCAATGAGATTGGAAACGCAGGGACCTAGGGTTAAGGTTTTGAACTCTCGACCTTTGAGAATGAAAAGAGAAATCAGAGCAAAAGGCGCGGCGGGCAGCGACCGGCGAGATCGGAGATGCAGGGATCTAGGATTAGGGTTTAAGTCTTTGAGAATGAGAAATCGAAGCACGTGACGGCGAGATCGGAAATGCAGGGACCTAGGGCTAGAGTTTGAGACTTTGAGATTGAGAAATCGGAGCAAGTGATGGGCCTGGCGACGACCGACGAGGGCGAGGCTACATCGCTGCGAGTGGGGGGTCGAGGGCGAAAGCAAGGCAACGTCGTTGCGAGTGCAAGAATTAGGGTTAGGGTTCGGTTGAAGACATATATATAGGGGTATAACCGGTACAGTTCTGGTTCACCGGTTTTTCATATAATTTAGAACCGGAATCAGAACCGATTTTTCGATTCTATTAAATTTAAGAACCGAAACCGTACCGATTTGATTTGAGAACCGATTTTTCGATACAATTCTCAACCGGTACGGTTGCATATACCGATTTTTCGATTTTTTTTGTTCACCTCTAATAGAGACAAACCTTCGTTTATAGAAGCCCCACCACCTTTCCAGATTTCTTTTCTTCTGCTTTTAAATGTTTATTTTATTCTGCATGTGAGGTTGGTGTCTCGCAGGTTTTGTTACCAAACTTGAGAATAGACCTACGATTAAGGTTTGAAAATGAGGTTGATGGGTCGAGCTATTTTTTTAATAATTTCAAACTATTTCATTACACGTGATTCTGCTCGTAGGAACGATGTGGACCGCGAGTGCCCACATCATATCGGACTGCGATCCGGTCCGGCGTCCTATCGATAGCTTGCGCAATGGCTCAGCTCGGATTGGGGGGTGGGTCATGTGGCTCTGGTCCTCTTCTTCGTGATCACTTTCTATACTTCCAGTCTACTCGCGGATTGCTACCGGACTTCCGACCCGATCTCCGGGAAAAGGAACTACACTTACATGGATGCCGTGAAATCCAATTTAGGTTACTTCCTTCACTTCCCTCACATCCCTTTTTTCCACACTAAAAGCCATGAATTTGAAGAAACAAATGAATTATGAAATGCTGGTGGAGTACAAGTCTGGCTCTGTGAGCTATGTCAATATGTGAACTTGGTTGGGGCGGCTGTTGGCTATACTATCACGGCTTCTATAAGCGCAGCGTAAGAAGCAAGAGTTTCAAAATAAAAGTATTTTTAATATCCAAATTTGTCATATTATATTTTTTTTAATGGATAAGTATGACCAATTAGAAAAATTGTCCCTAAAAGCCAATAATGGCTATCAGAAGATCAGAAGACCCCTCCGCTGTCGACCTGCGTCTTTTTTTTAATATATGGAATTAAAAAATTATTTGGCAAATCCAAGCGAGAGATGGATGCAGGGCTGCGAGAAAGTCCAATTGCTCTCGTGACAAGGGAGGGGCACAAAGCAGACTGCAGCGTATCTGATAGCCTTTACATGGTCAAGTTTAGGATTTGTTGAGATTCGGAATGGAAGATTCACGAACCACCTTATTCTCAAACAATATAAGAAATAAAAAATAATACAAAATAAAAAAACAACAAGATAAAACGGCGAGTGATCTACTATTAAAAGATTTTACAAAAGTTTACAAGAAAATTTGTACTCTTTCTTACTCAACTAAACATTTTCATTAAGTCTCAACAACGCTTCTACTTTCAGAGAGAATATCCAAGAAAATACCACGATAAACTACCATGAGAGACCACCGATGGACACTAGAAAGACCTACACACGAGAGCCAACACTCTTTCTCTTTATCTTCTCTCTATTCTCTCTATTCCTCTCTCTCTATTTTTTTCTAGTTTAACTTCAATACTATACCACATCTAAGTCCTGTGTATTATAGTATATTTATATATCTTTATTGAGTCTAAGTTTTACTCTAATTACAACTCCTAATATTACAAATCAATTATAAGTCTAAATCTAACTTTAGATTCCTACTTTAACTCAAACTCTAATTCGAGTTTGAGACACCCAAAACTCAATAATCTCTGTCTTGCCTTGAACTCAAGTGTACCATCATCACGAAGCTTTAGTGGTCATCTCTCATCTAGCCCCTGCCCCTGTGCTACTAGCTTATTCAGCTAATCACAAGATGCGAGTTCGAGCCAACCTCTAATTCTCTCTTCATACCTACAGTCTTGTACTTTTAGAAGCTTTTCAGATGACTTGTGTTTACTGCTATAACAAAAGTAATTCGAAAAGAACGTTTTATCTCTCATCAAATCACTTCAAGTATCATACTTCTTCTTTACTACTGTAACCATCGGAACTTCACCTGCAATGGTGTTCCCTATTAATCTATAAATATTATCACATGTTTCTCCTTTCATCAGGATTCTAATACCACGTGTCACCTTCATGATTCCATCTCTTACTGAATAATTACAATATTTTGAGCCCAGTACACCAAGTAAAATTAGATTCTTTTGCATATTGGAGATATGCTTCACCCCAATAAAAGTACAAATTGCTCCATCAAATATTTAGATTTGGACTGTTCTCATATTAGCGATCTCAGAGGTTGAATTATCACGCAACCAAACAGTACCTTTCTTTTTATTCTCCTGATAAGAAGTAAATCAATCTTTTCTGGAGCAAATATGGTAAGAACTACCAAAATCTAAAATTTGCTCACCAGAAGTATCTATTTTTGCGGATACTGTAAGAATGTCTCCATTTGCACTATTCTCGGAAATATCATTCGTTATTGCCGTCGTCATATTAGAAGACTCTATCTTTCCACGTTCAGGGTAATGTCATCTAATGTGGTCATACTTTTTACATGAATAATATTGTACTTTAGCCTTCAATTTTGATTTAAATTATTGTTTGCTTTCTCCACGTTCTCTTAATCTTCTTCTTTTGTGAGTCACCAATCCTTCACCAAACTCCATATTAATATTGGAGTTTTTACTTTTCTCATTAGAAAGAAAACTAGCTATCACATTTTCCATCTTGAGAGTTTCTTTACCATAAAAAATTATGGTCACAATATGATCGTACGAAGCAGGAAGAGACATTAGGAGAATTAGCGCCTTATCGTCCTCTTCAAACTTCACATCAATTTTTAGCAAATCATTAATAATCTCATTGAAGGCATTTACATGATGTAATATAGTGGTTATTTTTCTCATATGCAGTTCGTATAACTATTATTTCAGGTAAAACTTATTCGTGAGACTTTTTGATATATACAACTTCTCGAATTTTGTCCAGATGTCCATCGTCGTTTCTTCGTTAATGACATTGTACAAAACCTCATCAGTCATGCTTAGAATAATTAAATTTAATATCTTCTGATCTATCTTTTCATAGTCTTCATCGCTTATCTTGGCTGGTCTTTTTTCTTTACCGCCTAACATCGTTTGCAAACCTTGACAAGTAAAAACTGCCTTTATCTTCTTCTGCCATAAGGCAAAATTTATCTTCCCGTCAAATTTCTCCACCTCAAGTAAGGACTGTCATTTTAGTTGTTTACTTCTAAGCTCTGATACTAATTATTGAGATTTGCAACGAAAAGTTCAGGAATCACCTTATTCTCAAACAACACAAGAAACGAGAAATAATGTAAGATAAAAAAAATAACAAGATAAAATAATGAGGGATCCACTATTAAAGGACTTTACAAGAGTTTAAAAGAAAGTCTGCACTCTTTATTACTCAACTAAATTCTTTCACCAAGACTCTATAACGCCTCCATCTTCAAAGAAAATTTCCAAAAGAATATCACAAAAAACCATCATGAGAGATCATCAAGAGACACTAGAAAGACCCACATACGAGAGCTAACACACACTCTCTTTTTTTCTTTTCTCTATTCTCTCTATTTCTCTCTAGTTTAATTTCAATACTATACCACACTTAAGCCCTATATATTATAGTATATTTATAGATCCTTATTAAATCTAAATTTTACTCTAATTATAATACTTAATATTATAAATCAATCATGAGTTTAAATTTAATTTTAGATTTTTACTTTAACTCAAACTCTAATCCGATTGGAGACACTCGCAACAGGATCGTCCAAATTTTCCTATCACAGCTGCCTAACTTCCACAAGCTCGGGGGGCTGTCCATGGTCGCTGCCTGTCATGTCTGCGGCCTACTCCTCCATCCCCGTCTGCCTTTCATTTGCGAAACTGTCTCTGGTGTGTAATGTGATCTTCAAAGATCTGCCAGATGGGAATGTGAATATCTTTGTCTGAGGTTGAACATTGTCTGATGGCTGAACAGGTAATACTGGAAAGACCACCTTGACTGGCGTAGAGATTGGAGTAGACGTAGCTCTGCTCAGAAGGTCTGGAATGATTCCAGGCGCTCGGAGATGTCGCATTCGCATACCCGTACTCGATGATTCTGATAGAAATCCAAGTAATTATACTGACTGCTAGTACAAAAAAGATTGCCCAGTGAATTGGTAATAGTATGTAATGGTGATTTTGTCTGTAATCTTACAGGACACTCTTAAGGTCCCCACCAGCAGAGAACGTCATGAAGAAGACCAGCTTTAGTGGCGTCTGTCTCAACGACCACGATCTTCTACATCCTTAGCGGCTGCCTTGGCTACGCTGCGTTTGGCAACCGTTCTCAAGGGAACATCTTGACTGGCTTCGGGTTCTGTGAGCCCTACTGGCTCATCGATATTGGAAACTTGTGCCTTGTGGTTCATCTGGTTGGCGCCTATCAGGTTAGTAAAGATTCCTGCATCTGAAAACAAACTGTCAGCTTCAGAAGAAAGTTATGACTAATTATCTACAATGCAAACAGGTATTCTGTCAGCCATTATATGCTGCATTTGAAGTGTGGATGATAAGGAGGAACCCGAACCGGAGAATCCTGACAAAGGAGTACACTGTGGTCAGCACAAAGCTCTTCCGCTGCAATATTAACTTTTTCAGGTTGATCTGGAGGAGCATTTTTGTGGTTGTGGCCACACTTCTTGCAATCCCGATGCCCTTCTTCAATGACATTCTTGGGTTCTTGGGAGCTATGACATTCTGGCCACTGACCGTCTATTTCCCTATTGAGAGGTACATCGCGCAGAAGAAAATCGAGAAGAACAACCCAAAATGGATGTTGTTGCAGACGCTAAGCTTGCTCTGCTTCCTCGTCCACTTGCTGCAGCTTGTGGTTCAATCGAAGGAGTAATACAATTGCTTCACCATTATAAACCCTTTGTGGCAAGGTCATAAGCAGTTAGATTCCGTATAAACCAGACCGAGCTTCTCCACCAAAATATATGCTAAATGATCCATCAAAGAAAAAGCAGACCAAGTTTCAAGCTTATAACTCTTTGTAATTTTGAACCTGGCCAGAGCTTTGGTTTATGTTCTGTTTATAGTTTGTAGTTTTGTAGGTGTTTTCTATTAACAGTTGCACGGTTTTCTGCAAGAACTCTGCAAGTGAGTCGTGCTCTGCCGTTTCTTGCTTCTGCTAATGTGCATCTCTGTGATATACCAAATAATTAGCAAATTCCCAGTAAAATGCCTGCTTAAAGTCGTACGAAAAGTTCAGCAGCATACAACCTAGAATTTCATCAGAGATGCAATTGAACACATGTTCTTTGTTGTCCAAAAACAAAATTAACGTTCTGTAATGACAAAAAGCAACATATTTGCAGCAACAAAAGCATAAATCACAAACTAGTAAAGATAAGACCAAGCCCCACCTATAAGTTCTGAAGATGTGGTCAAACTGGACGAACAACCACAACATAGCATTTAGAGGCACACTTTGAACCATAACAACATGTGATACAATTTCCAGAACAATCTGCACCAGAATGGAACATACAAAGCATGAGACAAACAAAACAGTGACAATTAACAAGCTACAGAAAAAAACAAACAGCAGCTAAAGTTGGCATCTTCAAGTTTATTGTGTCCAGTCCAAATAATGCCATGAAGAGTACGCACATAAATGCAGAGCAAGTTGCAAAATTTCACTCAAGTACCAGGATAGACAGTGGGAGAAGTAAAAGATAACACTGGAAGAAGACTGACGTTTGCAACTTGCAGGTGGAAAATATCCTCAAGAGAGCTAAAAAGTACTACAATGCACAGACAAGACAAATCAACTAGAACATTAGAGTTGTCTAAACAGATAGGTCGTCAAGAACTTGTGTTTCTTGTCGTGACACCCAGTGTTAAACTCGATCTGAATTCCAACAGCATGCCACATAACTTTAACTTCACCATACCTATTGAGTAAATCTGAGTTTCTTTCATCCAAACCAAGCCTCCCACAAAGAGATTTGCTTCCTGATCTTAACCATAAAAAACTCTTGCAATTTGAAACTAAGTGCCCTCCAAATCAACAATGAGATTTTGCAACAACATAAAAGTCTGAGTTGCATCCGTTAGCCCAAAGTTGCACAATGTGAGGAGTCCAGTTTGTGTTTATGCTACATTCATCTAGCTGCTAAATATGTGACAACCCTTCATTTTTTTTTTAGTATAATGAAATAAATCCAGCATGAAAACCCCACCTCAACTCTTGAAGTTTTGGTGAAATTAGTGCTACAAAGAGAACATGAGCGCAATTGGATAACACCTCTTTAAAATCCATTTACCTGCCAAGTCCCAAATACATATTCAAAGAATCACCATTACCAAAAGCATGGAAATTATATCACCACCATGCAAATAAGTTTGATAAACAATATCAGATAACTGCAGATCCATGCTTTACTAGCAATTGAGACTAGAGACTTTGGACTTGCTAAAAATAAAAATAGAGAGTTTGGTTCACACAGAAGTAAAAAATGATTCTTTCCTCTTAACAAAAGCTATTTCAATATGAATGATCCTGAAATTCAAAATTAAAAGACAAGAAATGTTCTTTCCCCTAACAAGAATTCATTCATGACTTTAAAAACAAATGAATGAAACATAATTAAGTGGAACATGCAGATGGAGTTTCATCATGAAAAAACTTCAGTGTACTGCTTCAAAGAATGTATAGTCACACTGTTTATCCTATTTGTAAAATAATTAGAAATACCGAGTGCATGATCTTACTTGTAGCTTCATGAACTGATGCATGACATTTATATTTTCCACCAGAACCTCACGGTACATAATCATACCATCTATTTTGCTGACCCTTGAGTTAAAATTACACGTGTGCAAGAGTCCAAGACTTTCCTGTCCACTTTTCTAAATGTTTGTTATACAGCTGTGTTGTGTACCTTTGTTATGTCTCAGTCATCAGGAAACATTACACATCCTTTGGTTCTTTTATTTACACAAAGAATGCCAACATCCTCTGTGGCTACAAATTCTGGATTATAAAAAAAATTTCACAGTTAACAATCAATACTGAAGGTCATGAAGACCACATAAAACACCTATACGGCACATCAATCCAACATTTTTGTCATCCAATACTCTTCTTTCTCAGCAGCATAATCCATCTTAAGTGACTGGATTTTTGTATATGCTCATGACAAAAAAGTGTTATCACGAGGAATAAAAGAACATTTTGTTATCTTCTACACTTCATGGACAAATAAAGCCAAAAAAATTTTGGAAGGTTCTTCAACATTCTAAACCTGCTTAACCTAACATATATCCAGTCAACCTCCTGAATGTTATGAAAGATTCTAAAACTTGCCAACATGTTAGATCCAACTAAATATTAAATCAAAGTAAGGCTTCAAAGGTTTCGTTGCATCCTTGGCCTACTTGATCCAACTTAGAAAGCACCATTCTGTTTGATTTAATGTATGAACCAACTTAGTCTCATAAGAATAGTACAAACCAGTAGAGAGCAGCATCCTGTTGACTAAGAATTTGGACTCACAAGCAAACCAACTCCACACTGGACATTGACTGATTGAGGAGACAGTTGGGAAAGTTGCTTCATCCAAGCATTGAAGGGAGGGTCCAACGAACTTTGCGTTCGTGTTATGATAGGAATAAGCTAAACAGTTAGGAAGTTCTACAATTTCTCGAAAATACATGAAACAATTGTCATAGTTTGACACATCATGGCTTCTGCAATCACATGCGTGCACAATAAAATCTACTCTACTATGGGAATGGAAAACGTCTAACATGTTAAAAATTTATCCACAATGCCAACACACAAATCAACTAGCCCAAACAGAAATCAAAACCAAATCATCAAACAATAGCCATGAACCTGATAAAAGTGCATAGCATTCATCAAACAACTGAACACCTTACTTCCCACTGTTGCCACTAGCTGTTTCCTTGCAATTCATGCATTAGAATTTAGAACCTGTTGATTTTATAGTGAAACTGCATGATTAAAAAAGTAGAATCGAACACAAAAACAATACACCTGAATACCAGCGATTGAATTTTTCAAGCTATCATCCTCCAAAAATAGATTATAGCCAGACCAAGCAGGAAGCCAACCACAAATTATTGTCAGTGCAGGCATAAATAAACAAGAATCTTCTTCCATCCAACAGACGATGCTAAAAAATTTAGGGCAAAAACATGCCTCACAAACACATGGTCAGCACCCAAATCATCTGGACAATATTTTTTTCAGATTAAACTAAGTGGAAACTATAACGTAGAACAAATATATCACATTTTCTCATGAAAAATCAAGTCCGATTTCCACGAAAAATCCATCAAAAGAAGCCACATTTCTTAGAGATCGACAACAACAACAACAGCAAAAAGAAAAAAAGAACTTGCGGAACATCATATCAGAAGGGGGAAAAAAACTGAAGAAGAACAAGGAAGTGTATACGAGATCGGATCAAATCGTGAGCTTGTTAGCGGCCACGGATGACTGCATTCTGCCTGGCTTCACCCTGTCTGCCGTCTCCGTACACCGGGTTAGAAGGGGAGGCGGGGTACCGCGACTTCTCCGCCGCCGATCTAAGGCGGGAGCCGGCGCCGGCGAGGGAGCGGGGGGGCGGAGCCCTGGATCGCCATTGGCCGGAGCTCTTGACTTTTTGCGGAAAAAGCTCGGTTTTTTATTTGTTTTCTTTGGCGGCGTTCCCGCTCTCGCTTCTCCCTGCTGTTGGGAGGGGAAATAAATAAAGGGAAAAAATTAATTATTAAGAAGGTAATTAAGAGGTGCAGCGAGGTATTAATGGTCTTGGTGGGTAACTTAATTACTGCTTGTTAATGCGGCAGCATGACTTTCTTATCTTCTACATATGTCTGTGCATTGGGTTTCCTGCATTCATTTTTCTTTTTCTTTTTTTTTCTCTTTTTAGTTTTGCATCGTAAATTGAAGTATAATCTCAACTAAATAATAAATCTCGAGTAATTTTAAATTAAAACGAAAGGCTTTCTCGCGAGAAGGATGAATATGTATGAAAGGTTAACATGTGCGATGTTGCAGAGCGAGTAGTCATGCAAATTGGGGTGGCCACTAATTTCAGCTTTCAACTCAATCTTTGATTCCAACGCGTGACTTTCTGATCACACAACTCTTCGCTGGCCTCCACTATTTTTCAAAATAAAATAAATAAATAAATAAAACCAGAGAAAAGAAAGAAAAAAAAAGGAAGTATGATACGAAATTGGAAAACAAATAAATGGGGGACATGTACGCGACTCGGCCAGCTCTCTGGTTGGGCAGTGGGCAATACTTGATGAGCACGAGAGGCATGTGCGCTTCCACGTGCTCTGGTTCAATTGTTTTGGCGGAATCCATTACTGAACAGCCGGACGTGGTGCCCCGAGTCAAATCGGCGCTGTTGGATCCGGCTGCCCCCTGATCATGATCCTCGCCTGAACTCGCCCGGATCATCCTACAATCACAATTAAGGGTTCTGCATTACGACGCTCAACATAGCGCTCAGGAAAAAGGCCTTTAGGAACCCAAGACAAAAAAAAATGAAGCTTTCCTCAAACAAATGGGCTTGGCCCAGTTACACCCCAACTGCTGTCTGATTGGGCCCAACAAACTGACTCAAACTGGCTCGACCCGGTTTGGCCAGAAATGGCCCATCCGAAAGGTTGTTCTAAGCGTTAAAGCAATTCGGTTAGTTTGCTATAGGTGCGGCGCAGGAGCTTTGTACATGCAACATGACTGCAAGCCGCCCGTGATACACCGGGACGTGAAGTCGAGCAACATTCTTCTTGATGTAGAGTTCGGGTTGAACATTGCTAATTTCGGACTGGCGCGGATGCTAGTGAATGCTGGCGAGCCGGAGACGCTGTCAGCCGTGGCTGGCTCCGCCGCGTACATGGCTCCGGGTGAGGATAATTTGAAGCTGCACAGATGATAAAAATGTCAGTTTGGAAACCTCATTTTCATTTGAGTTTGCAGAGTGCCCATACTCGAGGAAGGTGAATGAGGAAATTGATGTGTATAGTTTCCGAGTCGTGCTGCCGGAGCTTACCACTGGGCGAGAGGCATATGATGGAGGCGAGCATGGGGTCTCTTGCAGATTGGGCATGGCGCCCACTTCCAAGATGGTGGCAATGTGATGGGAGCTATAGATGAGAAAATAAGGCAAAATTTAGTTGGAAATGATCTCATTTAGTATGACTAATTTTTAATATGACTAGTGGCTTTACTCGCCACTAATTAATCATACTAGTTAAGAAGTATGTAAAATTAATATGACTAGCGCTACACATGTCAATGTTATTTTTAGAGTTAATTATACTAGTTAGTTATACTAGCTAATAAGCGTTTGGTTATAACACGGTGATCAGCGTGCACTGATCTAAGGAGTTTGATGGGGTTCCCCTTCGGCAGACGAAGGGGGCCGGAGTAAAAGACCAAACTGGCAGCCGTGATTGTAATGTGTGATCATTACGTTCAGTGGCACTAAAATTAGGCTCAATGACTAATATGAGAAATAAGACATTGGAATAAGCCATTCAGTATGAAATCAAATCTTCATTAATACCCATTGGAAGGATATGTACTAGCTTCCTGAGATTGGAAGAACTCTGTTGGGAGCTGAAGAACATTAGTAAAACAATCAGCAAAGTTAGTTGAGGCAAATCCTATTTCAAACAGGAAATTTCAATCTTAAATCAGGTTTGAGAAAATGATCAGAAATGCACATGTTACTTCACAGCAACGAGATCCAAGAGGCGCCAGCAACAGGTTATCCTGGCTAGGCAGACAGCTGCTAGTTTGCATGACAATAATAGTCATCTACTCTTCCAAAAAAACAGAAAAAGAAACACGACCTTCCTTTTCACCATTCACTGCGAGTGCTATCCAAGGTTTTCTGTATCGGTTTCGATTTCGGTTTCGGTTTCGGTACCCAGCGAAACCAATAAGTTTTCGCCGTTTCGGCCTTTTTTATTTCGGCCAAAAGATTTTTTTAGTTATTAATTATATGTTGACCACAGTTTGACTATATTTTGACTGTATTTTGATTTTAAATTAAAAATACGATAAAATTTTGAAATTTTTTTATAAAAATTATGAAAGAATTTATAATTAATTTTACCACAATATTAAATATTATTTTAATTAATTAAAATTAATTTTATAGTTAACCATTGTTTTATATATTATTATATAAAAAAATATATGAGAAATAATATGAATATAATTAAAAAATTAAAAATTAATATAAACAAATTTAACTTATTATTAAAATATAATTGATACATACATAATTTATTAAATATAATGCAATACAACTTATCATCATCATCATCAGTTGAGTTTAAAACATCTGGATGTGGAATTATGAATTCAGTACCTAAACGATCCAGATGAACATTTATAAACATACGTGAACAACTAGTTTTGTGCAATCTCATGACAACGATTCACATGGGGGTAAGACCGACACAAATTTTTTTCTGCTTTACTTTCATTGGAACGATCATGCACGCATACACGTAAACAAAAAAATCAACGTGTTTCGATCAAAATCATTTTCATTTTAGTTTCAACCAAAATATTTTTTTTATTAATTATATTTTGACTAAAATTTAACTTTATTTCAATTATTTTTTAACTTTAAATTAAAAAAATTATAATATGTTTAAAAATTTTATAAAAAATGAACAACTACGTAAATAAAATTACGTACGTGAACAATATCTGACAGAAACCGGTAAGAGCGTCGAAATCAGATTGGCAATAGCGCTGACTCCGGTATAATATCAACTTCAGCTTGCGGGAGTACGGGTCAACTTGCGAGATAAGCGAGGAAACGGCAACAGGTTAGAGATTATGCAGGGCCCTTGGGCTCGGACACCAAATTGAGTTTCTTCAACCCATATTTTAGACCGCTAATTGGAGAAAGAACGGCAATCTACACACCTTGTTAATATTGAAGAATTACTGCTTAGTACTTAGAACCACCTAGGCAACTAAGTCAATAATCTATATTTGCCTATCTCGAGGCAAATGCCAACTTCCCTTGCGCCTAGCTCACCGCGATTCTGGTTTCACATCATTGAACAAAATAGTTAATTGAAAACTCTAGCACATCACCAAATCCAGTACAAAATTTTCCAGGCTACGTTCTGCATCCATGCTCATGGAAATGGCTAACCTCAATACCCACAGTTAAAAACAATGTAGACCACCATTCGATGTGAACAACAGAGCCCGGAACCATGATAGAAAGTTTTACTTCAGTAGGTTTCACATTAGAATGCCAGCACAAGCATCTGAGCAGATGAGAAAACTGAAACACAAAAACAACTGGTCTATTGTTCAAGCCCCAGAGAGAGATACAAGCACAACAGTACAAGCATTCATCCTACACTGAGAACCCAGTTCATATGCCTCTCTCAAACAAGCCTTTGTACATTGTCTGTTTCTTTGTTAACAACTCCCGCTGCAGCACATACTTGAGTACTAGAAGCTCCATGACATTGATTTCTAGGTTGCAGCATTGTGAGTACTAGAAGCTCCATGACATCGATTTCTAGGTTGCTGCAATGCTGCGTGGTTTGTTCTTGCAACCAATTAGCTCGCTGCAACTTAGGGAAGAGTCCAGTAAACATACCTCTGCGGAGGGAGGGGAGCCAGGATGTGGGAGGTGGTGGAGGGGAGGGTGGTTGTGGGGAATACTTGATTCCTCACTTCTTCAGTTCTTCATGGCACACATCCATTTAAGTCCTCATGCAATAGATGTCACAGACAACCTGCCAGAGGCATAACAGAGGAACCAGCCAAACTCGATATAATAAAGAAAAGATGAGACATTAAACAATGGAACTTCTAATGAGAAAATTAAGTCAAAAAGTGTAGACTGTCGGGCACATAAATGCATGCCTCATCGCTGGTTTCTGGACAGGTTCTGAATTTATCACACCTCGAGCTTCCAGGGCCATCTCAAGCACAATACTTGGCTTCACAGACCCAAAAAAACAAGAAACAACTAAAATAACATAAGAAATCAGTGAAAGGAAATCCGCCAAAATGTTAAGGGCAAAAAGTTAAAGAAAAATTGAGATGCAAGACCTCTAGCTCCTGTCCCAAGTCTTTTTGCAGGGTTCCTCCTTTGAAGCATTCCTTCCCTGGCACAACAACCTCCAGATCACTCCAATTTGCCTTTTGTTCTGAACCTTCCTGATGCACACTTCCTTGAAGGCTCTGACATTCTCACTGATATCTCTGTTCTGTTCTGATATTAGCTCATTACGACTGACCGTACTGGTGAAAATATTACCTTCATTTCCAGTATTACCATGAGGCACACCTGCTGAACATTGACAGATATCTTCGGAGCATAAGTGTGCCTGCCCACTTTGGCTAACAGACCAGTGAGTCAACTGTTCCTGATGGTATTCACGGTCATTAGCTTCCCTCTCAAGCCAATTGCCAGGCACTGTCTGATGGGTTATGCTACTACCAAGTGAAGAATCCAATTTATTCTCTGTATCTGGACTTACATGTGGAGATGCACTTGAACCGCTAGTACCAGATTCAGGCGAAGAAAATTTTGGTCCATTCGGGCTAAAACATACTCGTTTACCGACTTTGGATGGTCTGGTAGCATCTTCTAGAGCGTCATTTCCTCTCTTTAAGCATCTTTCCCCAGCACAACCACCACAAGCATTTTGATCGACCTGCTGCTCGCTTGCATTCCTTGACATCCTTGATCGCTTGTATCCCTCAGGAAATACATAGGCTGGAATTTGCTTTCTACGAACATGACAAACATAAATTTCCATGCCAGGTTTCCAATACACATGTTCATAGAATGCTTGAATTCTTCAACTGTTGCACGAATGTCAAACTGCTGGCCTTCTTGTGTCCTTGTCCCTGGTTTCCTTTGCAAGCCCATAAAAAAAGCAGTGTGTGAGCACTCTTTGGAAGAGTCAACATACTCATTGGGATAAGGATGGCACTGCAACATGCCATAAGTGTCTCTTTCAATCTTTGGAACACTATATGTGACACACATGAGGATACAGCTGTAGATCACAAGCAGCAAAAGACACAGCAAATTTATTACCAAGCGGCAATATAAGTGCAAATATGACACATCATTTGTTTGGTTCCGCAGAAATAATTGCAGAAGGCCTATTGCATTAGAAAGACTTTATTTAAGTTGAGATCATCATGCCTTTCAAAGAAAAGACAATGAATTTACCTTCAGAATCAGCTGCCTCAAACGAGATTCTACCCATCCCTTCCATATACGCAGATCCCCGTCATCCGCAGCCAAATTGTCAACTTGGAGATAATTCTTGTATGATTCAAAGAAAAGATATGGCTTGAACAATCCACTCCAATGCGCCTTATTCATCTCAATGTCCTGACCAAAAGGGAAACAAGCAACAGCAAAAAATGTGCATCTCCACAAAACTCATCTTAAAGAAAATGACAATATTCATACCTCACAAAGTTTGTTACAATTCTCAAACTGTTCCATTATGACCCGCAGGGTGCTTGGGGATGCATTATAGCTAGAATTCATACACAAATAAGCAGGTGTAATTATAGGCATGTGATGAGTTCGGTCACGAGGGTATCGACGTGGATCCCACACAGGAAACCCAAGTTCACCTTCCTCAATGGGACATAACATGACAGGATTTGGCCATCGCCACTGTGTATAGACCCTAAAGAACCGAGAAACTAGCATACTAGGTACAGCATTAGGATAGAGCTGGCAGATACGAGCAACCAGTAAAGCCCAATTGACACCACCGAGAAATCCAGTTACCTAACCAATACAAGTAATAAACAGGTTGACCAGATGCTTAACAGAAGACACAATGTTCAAAAATACAAGCACAAATGTCTAACATTTGAATAAACACCACGTCTCTTGGCCCAAAACTTCAAACAATGGAGAGTTGTGCGGAAATGCTGCAGGGTAGAAGAAAAGAAGATGGGTCAAAGCGAAAAATGAAAGGAGCCAAGAACAGGGTAAAATCATAGAAATGATAATTAGTATGACCTCAACATTTGGAACAAGCCGAAGAATTTGGCCAGCCACCCTACAGCCATTAAGACTCCGAACAGTTGGCTCATCAACATTGTGAAGTATAGAACTATTGGAAATAGTCAAATCCTGCATCACGGTTAGTACCAGCAAGAATAACAAAATGATCACAAATAAGAACAAAAGAAAAACAATATAGAATGAAAACAGAAATTTTCAACAAAGCCAGAATGATATGAACATTTAATTAAACAAGGGAACGAAAATACATCCCTGCACTTGCAGCTTCAGACAAATTAACAAAAAAGGGACAATTGAAGGTGGGATTATGACAATATGTATCCTGCTGTGCAAGAAAACAAAATTGATAACAGATATGATGCAGAAAGAATTAGGTCCGTTACATACTTACTCCAGGAACAACTAAAAGAGAGACACTAGCATAGAGAAGATCAATTGATATCCCACGAAATTTGAATTTCATCACAGGAACATGAGCATCAGGCACAGGCTGTAGTTCAGATACTTCTTCCATGTTTTCCAAAATACCATGCAAGCTGACGAAAAAGTCCTCCTGCAAATAACAACCAGCACAGTAATTACCGTCAAAAAGAAATTATACCAGATAGAGACATCAACCTAGACTCATTAAATACAAGACCTCTCGATTGACATAGGAAGGTCCAACACATAGAGTATAATATCAGCACCAGGTCCATGAACCTGTCATGATACCAAAAAAGTGTGGTGTGGCTAAGTGAAAACTGCATTGCACATTGAATCAAATGAAGAAAATCAGGATCGCATAACTGACAAACAGATAATTACAAGCAAAAACAAATCAGATGACCAAAAGAAGAACAAAAGCATCACATATCACAAAAAAGCCACATAAAAGTCTTAACACATTACACGCAACTATCTCAAAAGTTATTATCATCTGTAGAAGTTGAACCAGCCAAAAAAGTCACATAATCAAGCAATTAGTCAAGAAATTTGATACATCAAGACATTCAGCAAAGCAACAAAAACCCCCTTCATTTGATTATAGGCCTGCTCATAAAACAGTAGAAGAAAAGGAACTTTATTTCCAACTAAAGCACCGGATTTGGTGCCTCAAAAGACAACATCATACATCCTTCTTAGGGGTGTCAATTTGACTCACAACTCGAGCTTAAACTGGAAAACTCAGCTCTTTTACCCAACAAGCCAAACTTGATTTGGACCTGGCTCCCTCAATTCCAGCTCAATAGCTCGTTTATTTTTAAATATATAAAAATATAATCTTATAAATACATCATATAACGTATAACATATAATATATATTCAATTATTTAACTGTGATGGCGTAGTTAATATAATTTTTTATATTAGATATCATCATATTAATTCATTATTTTAATATTAATTTTTAAGTATTATTTTAATATTAATTAGTTGAAAATAATTATTCAAATTAGAGTATTTAGCAAAAAACTATATATCTTATTGCAAATTTACAAAAAACCACCTACTTTATCACTATTAACAAAAAAATCACTTGTTTTATAATATAAATTTGCAAAAAACATTTTGATTAAAATATTCAAAAAATTATTTTAATTTGATTTTATCAATTAAAATTAATGTAAAAAATTCAAATTATTCTCATGCAATATTAGTTTAAATAATTATTAAATTAGTATAAAAATAATTTATTTTACTTTATTTTTATGAAAAATTAATTGTTCAATTTTATGAAACTGAAAATTTAAAATCTAGTTTTACCAAACTAATTATCTAATAATTGTGAACCGATTATCCAAATCAAAACCAAATGAAAATAATTTAATTTTTTATATTAATTTAATTGATAAAATCAAATTAAAATAAAATATTTTTAAATCTTTTAATCAATGTGATTTTTTATAAATTTATATTATAAGACGAATGATCTTTTCCTAATAGTGATAACGTAAGTGATTTTCCATAAATTTGCAATAAAACAGATAGTTCTTTACTTAAAAACTCTTAAAATTAATTTTTAAAATTTAAATTTGAGCTTGTTTGAGCTCAGGAGCTCGAAGCGAGCTGAGCGAGCTTGTGAGCTCGAGCTGACCCTACCTTGGCTCGACTTGGCTCATTTACAACCTTAATCCTTCTAGCCAACTTTATCAAATAATACTAAGCTACAAAGGTGCCTCTACTACCTCTTTATGGGTTTAGATAATGAACAAAAATTTTACGACTTCTAAGTTTTCCAAACTAATTCTCAAACTTTTGTCCAATTATTATCAAAAAAAGCAATCACAAAAATCAAAAAAGATAGCAATTTACAAATTAAGATTGTAAATACAGATGCTACCAAGTTTATGTGCTTTAACACTACCAAGACATCATATGCTTTCATCAATCTAGTATGAAAATCACTGATAACCAACAATTGCGTACACCTTCATATTAATTCATTATATTACCTTGATTCTAAAATTTTATCTTGAATTAATTTGAGTTATTTGCATACTAGACGAATTCATAAAAATTCTTACTCAGCTATTGAAAAAAATAAACCACCCAGGTATCACATTTGAAAGAACAAGAGAATCTTGCTTGAAAATGAAATGCATAACTCTTACTCCCAAATGATAAGATCCAAATGTGTGGATGACAGCATTTGCATCTTCAACCATTTGGTCACTGTACCCTCTCTGACGAGTTAACTGCTTTACCCAGCTTTTAACAATCTGTGATTAGCAGTATTAAAAGACAATAAGAAACTACTTCAGATAAGAAATAAATCACGAAAAGCAATGATAATATTTAGCAGAAACATTCAAATGAAATGCAAATTGCATGAGCATAAGTGCAAAACTAGTAACGTAGAAATGAAATGCAATCAAAAGAAAGATTGCTTCTAGGCCAGAAAACTAAACATTAATACTTAAAACAAGGTTTATTTATTCATGTTAACTAAAATAATTTTTCAGAGAAGCATCCTCTCTGAGCAGGGTTGGGCATGGAACTCAACCAGAAACCCATATTTTTCAATCCTGCCATTGTAGAGATTTGAAGCCCAGACCTCTCCTTAGGATAGTAGAATCATTCTCACTGAGCTAACAAAGGTTCAACCATGCCAACTAAAATATAACAATGGAAAAGGAATTATTTGCCTTTTGGCTTGTTTGGATGCTTCAGATCATGAAGAGTACGTAGGGAAAATTTTGACTTCACCATTCCTGGAGAGAGAAAAGTAAAAGCTTTTCATTCATATGGGCGTAGTTCCATATATGCAACACAAACAATTGTAGAACTCATAAGTCATCACTAGGACAAATTGGATATTGGCAATTAAAATTCACCATCAAGAGGTAGCATCGTAAACATAACTCCTAATTTAATAAAATCCATAATATGTTATGAACAAGTCCAAAACCTCCCATAACAGTAAAAATTGAAATACCCAGAGCTGTAATCTAGACTAATTTAGACCAGCACCATTATAGGCATTCAATAAATTACCAATTAGTTCAACTGTTAGTAGGATTTTCAAAAAAATAGTAGGATTTATTCTTTCTAAGGACATAAATATTTGGACCAGCTTAAAGCCTAACAACAGTAACCCCAAATTCTATGATTAGTCTATGTTCTAAATACTATCATCCAATCACATGATCTTTGGAATGGTCTACACAGCTGGTAAGTAAAAGTTCGTGATCCAGGTAGTGCAAAGAAAAAATGGACTTATTTCACTTGTAAAATGTCAACATTTACTATAATACAGAAATATGATTACTCAACAACAAACACAAATTAATATAGTTTCAAAATAGGACCCAAGTATTAAGAAATGGAAATATATTCACAAAGACAAATCCTATCCCATGTTGGATGTCAAAATTTTAAAACAAATGAAAAAGATTATGGTTACACAAATTATTTCTAGTTTAGAATCAAGGGAAATACAGGGTATTATGGTCAATAATTGTGCTTCTCATTGGGGTTTTATCTTTGCATTGGGTTGTGTCTCTTCTCGGTAGTCATGCTAGAGTTTTGGCACTATATGACTCATTTCTTTCCCACTGCCCAATTAGGAAAAAAATAAGAGTTACTGACATTAACAACCTGACTCTTCACTAAGGATGTCATGATGCACTAGAATAGGAATTTCCACGTCTATAACCATCATAAGGTGAATATTGTGCTCGTAAGTGTTATAACACTTATAATTACATATCCCGAAGGCATTACCTATTGTGGTCAAACATAGAGCAGTAGTTCTATACCAATTTACACAAGCACAAAAGCAGAAGCACAATTACACTGTTTCTGAAGAATGGTACCTGGTCAATCTGCCCTAGAACCTCCTCTCTTCTTGCCGCTTCATCCTTGCTCTCATATAGTCCAGCATCTACCAGAAACTATTGCACAGACAAAACCCATGATCAAAACCATTTTTGCCTACATATTGAAATACATATACCAAAATTGTGCCATCAAAGAACGCAAAGGGAGGAACAAAACAAAGACACACCTTTTCCAGCTCAGCGCTCCTCGGAAGGTCCGCCTCAGTCGGCCCGGCGGTGGAGATCGGCTTTGTGATCCCATACTGCCTCGGAGCGTTCTCCATGACCTCTCAGAAGCCCCCACCCCGAACAGAATAAACCCGAAATCCCAAGAAACCTTAGGCAAATCAAGTCAACAAAAACCACAACCCTCGAATCACACCAAAGAAGCCCCAACAAGAAACAAAACAGAAGAACCACCCAAAACACTAATTCAACGAGCCAACGACGCCCTGGAGATGAGAAAAGAACAGATCTTGCAAGAAACAAAGAAATATTGACTTTTTTTTCTCAATCTAAAACCAAAACCAGCGCAAAATTGGAACCCGAAATCAAACAAATCGGTAGATCCAACCGAGAGAGCAACAGAGAGAATGGGCCTGCGAAACCCTAGAAATGGAGGAGCTGGGGAAGGGGAAGGGCTCCGATCGCCGCGAGGAGCCCTGGAATCAGAAGCGGCGAGGCGGATTCCCAGGAGGGATAAGAGGAAGAAGTGGAAGATGAAGGGCAAGAGCACCGCGGAAGGGGAAAGGACGCGAATACAGGGTTGAGGGGGATTGGTACAGGCTATTCCGGGATTGGGGTGGGTGTGACTGGCTACTCGATTTTTTGAAAACTAATTTTTTTTTTTTATATGTATTTTGTTTTATTCCGTGCCATGCAACTCGGGATAGGAACAAGGGAAAAGGACCAGGCGGCTGATATCCAATATCTTGTGATATTTTCTTTTTTGTTTTGTTTGTTTTTCGTGTGGGGCCTTTATTTTTTAAAATATTTTTCTTTTTTTGGGGCATATTTAAAATCTTTTTTTGTGATTTATTGACTCTTTTTTTTAATCCTTAGTGGAGTGATTTGGAATAAGCATGTCTTTGTAATAGATTCTAAATCTGGAGTTTACGTTCCGAATCCTTTGGATCCGGAGTTTCTTTTGTCAGATTTATGCCTTAAATTTGATGTATTTAACTTATCAGAACTACTAGGCCACTAAACGTTGGCTTGATAACTACACACCCGCTTCTTTTGTATGAGAACTCATCAATTCAAAATCTAAAACCCTAATCCTCTAATCTGTCTCCCCACTCCACCCACCACCACGCCCGGGCTCGGCTCGGGCAAAAAAAACAAAGAATATTAAAAAATAATATTGTTTATAACCCTAATCCCCAATTTGGATTTTCACCTGCCACATTCATACTAAAAGAAATTGCTTTTTCCTACCAATATACAAGCACTACAACAATTAACAAAGCCAAACTGGTCGAATTTAATTACCTACAGAATGATTTTTACTCAAAGGTATGAAGCACAGATGGCGGAAAGTAAAGAAGCTTTTTATATGGAAAGGAGTAATATGAGTTATCCGCAAAATCAGGGGCTTAACTATATAATCTTTTGTCCCGGCGGTCTCGAGGTTGCTGTTTCTTCTTTATAATCTCAGTTTTGTTGCAGGTTTGTAGCTTTCTCCACTCGCTTGTTCCTGAATGATGCAATGAATAATATCAAGCATGTATTGATGAACACAATATGCTCCCAATCATTTTCAGATGTTGATTTTGTCGACCACTAAGAATCTATATTTGTTGCTGTCAGAAGTAGTCAACGTAGATTCCATCTAAGACATGGTTACTGATGTTTTTTTCCACAAGAGCCAGCTTGTACATCAAAGTCCGTCATTGAGGGAACTAACTGTAACTATACCTGTTTTTATTTAAGTATATGTATTAAACATCTAACATAATTAGATATCAAAGTTTATTATCCACAATATCATCAACCATAACAAAGATTAATGCAGATCATAAAGTCATGGAAAGAATAATAGAACTGGACATGGAAATTACGAATATTGTCACATTATAAGTAGTCTACACCAAGGCATAACCATCCCCTTTGACTGCATTGCATAATAGCAAGGGCACCATATGCAATTCAGGCCTCCTCAGCATCTTCACGAGTGCATAAACATTGAAATGCACAGAAAATAAAAAAACTCAAGAGTAAAGAATGAGGAAAAGGAAAGAAATCAAGTATGCTTGCCATCTTTATGCTTTAATAGCCTTCCTTTTTTTATGTTGTGTGCTAGAGACTCCAAAACAACATGTAAATCGGACACCTAGCTGTCAATGTCCATACACCAAACAAATTACAATATTAGCGAACAAGTTTTAGAAGATACAAATCATAGTGAATTAAGCACATCAAAAAATCTGAACACATGGAATGTTTGCATAAACTGCACTGAACTGTGCTGCTTTCCAGAACCTTCAGTATAGGTTTAGAAAAACAGAGCTATAAAGCAGTAAAAATGTACAACTCGTAACATATATATACTAGAAATATGAACTGAGAATCCTTCTCAAATCTTTGGAATCAATGCAGGGAGACAGAGATGAACTAACAAGTTATAAATAAGTAAAAATGGGATCTCGTACAATATGCAGGAGACCAGGTCTGCTACAAAACCACACAGGGATCCAAGATTCCAAGGTCAAGCGCCCCCAACTTTCCTCTAAGCATTGATGCTGTCAAAGCACTTTAATGAATGCAAGTCAATAACAACTGCAGTTGCACTGTGGCATGTATACCAAACCATTATACTACCTAGAACAAAAGATCCAACACCATATTTGTTGATTACTTTAGCATAAAATCTGAAATGCTATTTCCATCTCTCGTAAATTTGTTATTGCATGAGTTCTTATTTGAATGACTGTCTGCTAAGCATAAAATAACTTTAAGAACTGTAGCATATAACAAATTATGTTTATTTCATTTCATTTTATTTTCTCACATAAGAACTACTATTAGTGACCAATATCTGTTTTCCAAAAAAATCAAAGAAACAAGCATGCAGTTCTGTGTGTTTGAGTGGGTAGTTGAAAATAAGGAGGAAAAATAACACTGAAATTTTGATTTTCTAAACATTATATAGTCAAGCTAAAAAAGAGAAAAGATAAAACTCATTTCTTAAGTTTTGGAGAAAAATAAACATTTTTTTTTCCACTCATAGTTGACAAGAAAAGGAGAAGGAAAGAATTTTCCATACAATTTCTCATACGGCCAAACTATTAAGGAGATCTATTTTCCACTTTCCAAAGAGATAATCTTTTCGGTTGATTTCCATTCCCAATAACTCCTATCATCCCTGAATAGCCCAAGAACATGTTTGCATTCTTCAAAAACAGCTGAAAAATAACAGAATGAAAATTTTTTTCCTCGGGAGTTAACATTCAAACACATAAAAAAAAAACTTTGGGAACTGAACTAAAATTTCCTTTCACTCTCACTTATAACTTTGTATGCGTAATCGATTTATATAACCTTGTGATGAATTCTCCGATGCCTAGAAAAGATGCTCTTTCATCACAAAGAAGTAAATCAACAATAAAAAACACGGGGACGTCAATCTTATAGAATCTACATTGAGACAAAACAAGACCAAAGAGAAACCCTGACTTTTAAAAATATACAGAAAATAAACTTCCAAAAACATATTCTATTTTCATCAACAATTATAACTCTCTCTTTAATGGATATGTTGACAAAGTCCGATTGTAAATGGATTTGGGTCTATACAACTTCTTAGAATTTGATCCGCTAAACCACCCTCCAATCATTATATACAAAAAAGAACCGTAACAAAAACTGTTCGGAGTTTTCCAATGATGGTTGTTCTGATGCTTAAATTAGAACAGAAATCAACAATAAGTATAAAATGCATCACTAAATATTAGTTTTTATCTCTTCAAAAATTCACTATTTATAGAGAGCGAAACATATCTGAATCTTATGATCTTCGACATCGTAATCTTGAATTGCAGATCTCTAAGGGTTTATTCCTCGATTTGGATTCAAAGATTTGCTCTCATAATAGTCTATCCCTCATGGCTTAAATGCTAAAGATATCTGAATTTAGAGAAACCTCAATACCAGTACAATTCCAAGAGTTTCTAAGTCCAAGTACCTCGGTGTAGAGACGAATCAAGTTTCTCATATTTCGGAACTACAAAGTGCTTTATATAAGGGACGATTCAATTTACGCTTCATTCTTATACTCAATTTTGATCCTCTTTTGATCCGATCAATTAGCCTCAGTACCAAATCAGTCAAACCTCCCGTAACTCAGTATTCTAGAGAATTTTATCTCAGATTCACTAGTTTTGGTTTCGGACTCAGTTTTCAATAACCTTTTGACTTGACTGAATTGCATCGGTGCATCATCAGTGCCTACCAAGCCTGTGCACCAAATTGCTAAAACTTGAAGTTCGGAGTCACCTAGGAGAAGTGTATGAAGTGTAATCCGCCATATATCGACTAGCTTGGTAGGTCTTTGAGGAACAAGTAGCTGCCCTCTTCTAATGCTCATAATCGTTTTCTAATTATACATCCACGCATTCCCAAAACTCCGTCTTTATTACTTGTACTGATGACTGACCCTTTAGAGGTAGGGCTTAAGATACCGCCATGTATCCACCAAGATCTTAGTCCAAATGGGCAAACATTCATTTTCAAAATCCAAACTTTACTACATGTCGTTTATCAGATGAGCTTCTCCTAATTATAAATACAAATTCTAGGGCTTGGTCATCACTTTCTCTACTTTGACATTTTCATTTGAACCTTAACTACGCTGGTTTTCTTCGACTTTCTCTATTATTCTCAATGGCAAGTAAAGACGACAACTCCGCATGTTTTCACGCCTTTGACCGTCTCTGCATTAGACTTGCCCCTGGCGGGGCGCATCGTGATGGCTTTTCCAGCAGCTCTTGCGAGAACCGCTACTTTCTCTTCTCAGGCTCGAGATCTGGTTGCCTTTATTTTTTGTGGTTATATTTCAGTATTGTGTACACATATCTCGAAATTTGATGAAGCGGTCATAAAGTAAGATCAAATCATTCAAGTTTAAAGTCAAATAGAATCCAAACTAGAATATGTAGTGTTAGGGTCGAACCCGAACCAAACTCGGACATCACTTTAATCCATAAATCATCTTTTTCCTTTTTTTTTAGTTCGATAAATATTATTTTCTCCAAATTTTCTATGACTGGATCATTGTAAATCTTTTTTAAGTAACGAAAGATTTCTTTCGGTCAAAGTTTGGGCATTTGAGTAAACCCTCCAGAAAAAGTTAGAGCATTTGGTACAAGTCTTCGGTTTGCCAAATGGTATTTAAATCAATATATAGGATTTGGAAAATAGTAATTTAACACTCAAGAAACAATTTAAATATATTTTCACTACTTTTTGTGATATATTTGAAGTAGGGCTAAGATATCTAGTAAATAGTTTTACCTCGACTGTATTATTCGACCTTGATCTTGCTCTTAACTAGTTCATCCTAAATGCAATGAGGCTCATCATTACGTTCCGAGCATTGGCGACAACTAAAGGACTAACCCCATTTGTAGAAATGTTCCACGATGCCTTTCAAGCTAATCGTAGTTCGAGAGCAGGCGGGAGATCATATCTTTCCCCAAGAAGAGGTCAACGCTTGTTCAGAACAAACCCATTTTTTATTTACTTTTGAAAAAACTACCAAGTGAAGATATTCTTGAGAGAGGATTTTGGCCTTCAAAGTGAATGAAGAGTGTTTTCCAAACATAGGAGATCTTCTGAAGTGTCTTCCGAAGTTCAGCAACTACTTTCTTCTTGGTTATCCGAGATGCTGAAATTAAAGTCCACCCTGAGGTCATCGAGTGAGGCAAAATTCCTTGGGCTCATACTATCTATGACTCCAGAGTCTGGTATAATCTTCTTTGTGAGTAACCATGCTTTTCTTTTATCCTTTCACCTTTACTAATTATACCTCAATTTTACTTACAGAACTTAATTAAATATCTTTCATGAAACAAACTATCAGCAAGCGGGCCCAAGCACCCCAAGTCTCTCCGCCCCAGCCACCCAAAAAACCGAAGAAGAAAAAGGAGAGGGAAGAAAAAACTAAGGGACCTTTCGAGCCCATAAAATCAGCGAAGGAGAAGATAAAGAAGAAGAAGACCTGTACATTGGAAGGCCAAAGGAAGTAGCTATACTATTCCGAAGACTAAGAAGAAAAAAAAGAGCCTGAGTCTTCTTATTGCTAAAGGTGAGTTCACAGAGGAGCCTGCCAAGCCTCCTTGTGAGTTCAAACCCTATGGGTGAGGTAACTGAACCTTTCCCCGAAGACGAGCTCACATCCAAAGACGAGCTTTGGCGTGTAGTAGTGGACAACCAATATCAAAATACAATGAAAAGTTAATTATAAAATGCACAAAAATGCAAAACTTTCCATGTGTATAAGACAATTGCCAAAACAGTGCAACAGAAACGCAAGCAAATCAAAAGAAAGACTGCTTCAAGGTCAGCAAACTAATTGTTAATACTTCAGCCAATTACTGAAGAATGGTACCTGCTCAATCTGCTCTAAAACCTCCACTCTTCTTTCTGCCTCGTCTCGCTCTCTTATACTCCAGAATCTACCAGAAACTATTGCAAAAACAAAATCCATGTTCAAAACCTCTGTTGCCTAAATGCGGAAACATACCTAGTTGAATTGCAACGTGAAATAACGCAAAAGAGAAGAGCAAAGATCGCACCTTTTCTAGCTCAACGCTTCTCCAAAGGTTCGCCTCAGTTGGGCCATCGTTCGAGATCGGCTTAATGGTCCCATATCGCCTTGGAGAATTCTCTACCACCTCAAAAATCCCAGAAATATATACAGAACCAAGACGAATCAACCGAAGAGCTCCCAAAAACCACTCGAAATTGACAAAATTCAACGCTTAGCCTAGCAATTTGAGATAAAGATCAGTTTTTTCATCGCGTCAACGACGCCCTGGAGGCGAAGAAACCATACCTCGCGGGAAGCGAGAGGACTTTTGCCCTTCTTTTTCATCGCCACATTTACGAGTCGATCTATGATATTTCAAAAATACCATGAAATCACTTTCTTTCTATTTTTATTTGAGTTTTTAGCAAAAACCACATATATTTAGTGTGAATTTATTGAAAATTATTTACTATATCACTATAAATAAAAAATAATCCATCTTATATTATAATTTTGTAAAAAATTATCTCAATTTAAAAACATTTTAATTTAATTTAATTTTATCAATTAAGTTAATATAAAAGACTAAATTATTTTCATCCGATTTTATTTTGAAAACTCGATTCACAATTATCGAACAACTAGTAGGTGAAAATTAGATTTTTAATTTTTAATTTTATAAAATTGGGTAACCATTTTTTTATAACAATTATAATAAGATAAATTATTTTTTATATTAAGTTAATTATTATTTAAATTAAAATTAAATGAGAATAATTTAGACTTTTATATTAATTTTAAATTAAAATAAAATAATTTTTGAATATTTTGATCAATATGATTTTTTATAAATTTATAATATAATGTGAGTATTTTTTTTTACTAATAATGATAAGGTTAATGATTTTTTATAAATTCATAATAAGAAACGTGAATTTTATTTTATTTTTTTTACTTTTATCGACAAAGGGTTCTGTTGCAAGGATGCCCGATTGATAAAAATGAAGTTAGAAAATTACAAGTAATTGCAATTCTTGCAATCACGTGTTCCATGAGAATGAGACTGTCCTAACAATAACGTGGGAAAGGCAAAGTAAATTGGTAGATGGCAAAGCAAACTTAATCCGTATACATAGATTAAAACTTATAATAAAGATTTAAAAGTAATTTATGATTTGAAATATTACATAAGGGTTGGAAGAAGAAGAAAGGATGATAGAATTATCGTTAATCACCGATCACATACTAAAGTAAATTGATTTAGCTAAAGGACCAATAAGAATCAAATTTCAGATTAGTTGTAAGTCAATACATTTGAGATAAAGAACTATTTTGAGACCAAAATGTAATAAGCTTTGGGCACATACACTATAAGAGACTTGACTTATTTCAACAATGAGATGTAAAAAAGTTCGATATCCAAAGTGATTATATCGAGCATTCATTAATTTCGAATATTTAAACATAAACAGACCAAAGTTTGAATTATCATGAGCTCTTATTTTGAAGCAAATTTTGATAAATTCGAGATTTATAATAATCTATTACAAATAATCCGAAAAAGATTATAATCCCTAAATCGTTGGACTTATATATGCTCTATAATTGATAAAATACAATTATCTTTAAATAGTTAAAAACGAATAATTTTTTTTTAATAATAAATTAAGCGTGACCATAACTAAATTAAACATTAGAATGACTGTATCAGAAAGTTCTCAATAATAATTTTTTTTTAATTTTTTCTCATATTATAAATTAATGAAAGAATAATTTAGTGAACTGATATCAAAAGATCTCTTAAATCAAAACGAGTAAAAAATCTAACTCCGTGGACAAATTACAAATATTAATAGTGTATTAAGTCGTTCACTCACGCAAATATATTTTATTTTATTTTATTCGAATTGGTCACAAGGTGGGTAGCCCAAGTAGGGTATTAACCCAGGAGACGATGATGAAAATGCGTCGTTCCAAGTTCTAACGGGCAATTACTAATCCTTGTCTGTCCAAAAAGCCTTTGCTTCCGAAATCAAGTTGTGGAGCTTATAATTATGAAATTCAAAAATTATCATTTTCCATGACCTCCGAATCAATCCTTTGCCTCCAGTCGAACACCTGATGTGCGCCCGATTGTCGGAGTCTGCCCCGGCCACGGGCTCGCCCTCACAAGCCAGTGTCATCGCGCCAATTATGATGCTGCCCTCCAGAGGCAGCAGCCGGTTCGGCTTCCCAGCTCAGCGTTGACGCGGCAATCATCGAGCTGAGCTACTGCTGCATTGGGTCGTACTTCACTAGACTCTGCTTTATTTTCCATGACATTGTCCTCGTTTGCCTAACTGGACGACGGGCAGCGAAACACAACCGTGTAAGTATTTACGGCTTTTTTGATTTGAGACTAAATTTAAAAATAATTCGACTAAAAATTTCATTTTCTATAAACAAAATTAAAATTAATTATTTTTATTTATTATTAATTTTAATTATTATAACAATTTAATTAGTTTCTTAATATCAAATTATCGTAGGATCAAATTTTTTAAAAAAATATTATTTTTTAATTAGATTATTCTATATTATTTCAAAATCAAACATCCTCCTATTGATCAGCTACTGGCCCCAACCCGTGTTTGACTTAGGATTGTACTTATTTCTCCGAGTGTCAGGGTTTAAACTTTGGACTCTTACGGGTGTCGTTGCCTCGTTGGGTGAGGAGGACAACGAGCATTCCAACTGCGGTCAAATGTTTGGTTCTGATATCGACACTGTGCGTTGAGCTTCGGTCTAAATGCTTGGAACGAGAACAGAATGAAACGAGCGAGAGGTTTCAGATTGTACCTGGAAAACAAAACTGAGATCCTCTTGGTCAAAATTCCATTGCTGTCGGCGGGCTCGCCGTCGACGTACACTTCTAGACTTTGGGAAACAATTTCTGAGAGGAAATCCGATGCATGTCTGGGCTGGTCTCCTACAACTTAAGAGTTTAAGCTCGCCCTAATTGTGATTAGAAAACTTGATCATCGTCCTAGTCAGCTCTGTAAATTTATTATCATTATTTAATTATTTTTCAGCCGAATTAAACATGCATGTACTTCGTACTTGTCTTATTTCGCTACTGAGAAGAAGTGAAACTGAAAGTTTTTTTTTTTTTTTTTGTAGAAAATAATACCTCTCTTAATGTTAAAAATTGAAACATGCAATGCTAAATTTTAGTTAGACTCATCGCTGTTAATCACTTTGGGAGGTGATAATTGCTCCAAAATCTTGATTGCTTAGTTCGGCAAATAGTCAATTAATTTGACTTAACAAAAGACATCTTCAGGTCAATGTTTGTTTTGAACAGTATTAGCTCAGAAATGTGGATCACAAATTCACGCAAATCATACAGACCATAATTCACAGCATCCACCTGGTGGAATTTTATCAACTATATTTAAAAAAATCCAAATTGGTTACATATGGCGAAACATGAATTATAAAAAAATTAAACATTCGCTCAAACATCTTTTGTTTGCTTTGAGATAATCTCAAATAATTGGACTAAATTTTAATTCGAATAGTGAAAATGATTATTATGATATTTGTTTCACTTAGAATCAAATTACGTCCACAATGGTACAAGAGCTATATACTCTTTTTTTCGCTCTCTATTTTTTTATTTATCTTTTTTTATTTTTTATAGTTCAAATATAATATCACATTTATATTTTATGTATTAATGAAGTATTTATACATTCTTATCGAGTGTAATTTTTACTTTGATTATCACTCTTAATATTATATAATATATATTTAAAATTAGATATAAATTCAAATAAAAATTTTAATTTAATTTCGAGACATTTAAAATTAACAAAAAAATAGTTCGATTATTTTTTTAATATTTATTTGCTAGTCTATCAGTGAAAATTTTGTAATTTTTTCCTAGATTGCCTTTCCTATAAATTAAAAATAAAACAATAATTTTGATTTCTTAAGAAAAAATTAATTTCTCAATCTGACTTAAAAATGGAATCATACCATTAACCAAACGTGCCTTTAACGTCCCCGCATCCGGTTGCGAGGGGCGGTTTAAAACTCTGACGTGGCATTTAATCCGGATCCAAATTGCAACAGTTTTGAACACAAAACTGAACGCGATCCGTATATAGTTGTACAAAAACTCAGGCCCGAAGGCCAAAGTAAAGATCCCAAAACCGGACAACACGGTCCCTTATCCCGACCCAGGCCCGAAACCCAAGCCCGATTAATCCACAATTATCTTACACTAACCCCGATTAAACTATTTCTAATCACAATCCGCCACCTCCCAAATGCCCAGACTACCCCCGTCCAATTTTAAATCTGCCCACCTCCATTGCCCATATCAAGGGCAGTTTCGTCTGATCTTAAAAAAGTGCGGGTTTCGGGGAATATACCGTTGCGCTAAGCCCGGAGCTTTTCAAACTTTTAAACAGCTTCCCCAAACTTAGCGGGAAATTCAAACAGGTCCCTCCCAGTAAATTCGCCCAAATCCGCGCCGCTTTTGCTATCGCCTTTTACTACCGTAAAATCCACGTGGCGCCCACTCATCATCGCCCTGGATCGAAGCCGGGTAAAGGAATGGCCATAAATGTCGGCATAATTACGAAAACGACCTCTTGCGTCAGTAAATATGATCCAATTTGGGGCCTTTTCGTCCGGTGATCCGGCCGACTCTTCACTGACTTGTCTTCGTAAATAAGGGATTGTTAGGGGCTATTTCGTATTAGAAAAACTAAAGTATAACCTAAGTACCGTATATTGTTCGACATACAGTCAACAGAAGGGAAATTATGGTTTGTATTTAAGAGAAATGGAAGGGGTTCTGTGAAAAAGAGAGGCCTGCAACTCTGGTCTCCTTCTTCACGTCAAACTTGGAATCCATTGCGCCTCGGAAAGCAGTGATTTTGCACCTACTTTTTCCACACAAAAATCTCGGGCCTTTCGGGCCTACTTTTTGCACCAAACCCCACGAAATCCAAAGATTTGCATCCCCTCTTAAGCGGTTGCGAAGGGGCCTCGTGGTGGTGGCCAGAGAAGAGAGAAGAAGCCTTTCCTGGAAATCCTGGTACTGGCTTTGGTGACGCAAAATGGGATCTTATGGCATCAGGGGGGTGAAATGTGATAAATAATAGTCCAGGGGGTTCACGAGACTGCCATCAGCTGAGAGGAGCAGAATAAATCTCTTTTGCTAGTGAGCTTTCTTGCCATTGGAGAAGGACTTGAGCTTTTGGCGTAGCTTTTGAGGTTGTTTCCGGGTTTCCTTTTGGTTTGAAATCCATTCATGGCTTAGAGAAGGGTGGTACGTGGGAAAGATGGGCTTTTTCCGCTGCTTTTCTGGGAAAAATCCAAGCTTTGCTCCGTTTTCTCATTCGCTTCTTTCCTCTCTTCTCCCCCCGGCGCTGTCTCTTCAGTCATGTTTTTGCTGAGCTCGGAGAATATTTAGAAACCCGAGCAGTTCACCACTGTTGAAATTCGAGTGACAATCCTTTTTGTTACCTTTTCCTTTTGAATTTTGTTACTCCTCTGGTTCGTGATCTATTGATCTAGCCCCAGCTCGCTTGTTTTTTTAATGGAAGCAACTTCGGGCATTTGTTTAATGGTTTGAAGGTGTGGGGGAGGGCTCTCTCTTCTTTCCTTGTTTCTTTCTTTCTCTCTGGGACTCCATTTGTCTTGTAATGCAGTTCTTCACGAGGGATTGACAGGTCGTTCTTTTGAAAAAAGCTCTGCTTTTGGCGTCCATTCCTTTCGCTATTCCAATCCAGCCTATTTTATTTCAAAGAATCGATTCCCTCCCTTTACTTCTCTGATATGTTAGGCATCTTTTTCATCTTTGTAGGGCATTGTTTCGCGTCTATTCGTAGCAAAGTCGCCAGCTTCTTCCCCCGGCGGGCGAGCAATGGGATGGGCGACGCGGTGGCTGACGAGCCTGCTCGGTGGTGGCAAGAAGGACTCCAAAGAGCACAGAGACAATGCCGGCTACGCGGGCGACGTGAAAAGGGAGAAGAAAAGATGGAGCTTTACCAAGTCCGGGAGGGACTCTGGCGCCGGCGAAATCCATCCCGGCTCTGCAGCGGCCGCCGCGGAGGCTGCATGGCTGCGGTCGTTCTACGCGGAGAGCGAGAAAGAGCAGAACAAGCACGCTATTGCAGTGGCAGCGGCGACCGCGGCCGCCGCTGATGCCGCAGTGGCCGCCGCCCAGGCGGCAGTCGCTGTGGTCCGGCTCACCAGCCACGGCCGCGGCACCATGTTTGTCCGCGAGCGGGTCGCCGCCGTCAAGATTCAGACCGCCTTTAGAGGCTACTTGGTACTCATAATTCCTTGATTCCCTTCTGTTCCGTTGCCCTGTTTCATTTCTTTCTGTTTTTGGTGTTCTGTGTAAGGAATCTGGAGCCATAACTGCTGCTTTTTGAAATGGGGGACCTTTTCCTTTTCTCTCTGGATCTTCTCTCACTGTGTATTTAATGAGGTTTCTCAATCTATCGCGACCTCCCTTCAATGCGTTGGATTGATTCAATTTGTTCTCGTTTGTTTGTAGGCGAAGAAGGCGCTCAGGGCGCTCAAAGCGCTGGTGAAGCTGCAGGCCCTGGTGCGAGGCTACCTCGTGCGGAAGCAGGCCGCCGCGACGCTTCACAGCATGCAGTCGCTTATCAGAGCTCAGGCCACCGTGAGAGCAAATCGTGCTCGAAATCTCTTGACCAACGAGCGGAAGTTCCTGCCGGAAACCCGGCTCCGTCCATCTCTGGTTTGCTTTCACCCTTGTCTCTTTGCCGGCGGGTAGACATCAATGCAAGGTGTTTGATGTATTGCTTCCCTGCAGGAAATGTTCGATGAGATGAAGAGCGAGAATATTGGGCCGTACCATAGCCGGCGACTCTCGGCCAGCCTCGATAGCTCCAGCAATGGCTATGATCGGAGCCCGAAGATTGTTGAGATTGATACTTGTCGGCCGAAGTCTCGATCCTCCCGGAGAACAAGCCCGAACACCTTGGATTCAGTCGACGACATTCCGCCGCCGTCGATTTCGTCTCCACTCCCCTGCCCCATTCCGGCACGGATATCGATCCCTGACTGCCGGAGCTACCAGGATTTCGACTGGTGCTTCCTGAACGAGAAACTTCGGCCCTCCGCCACGGCGCAGAGCACGCCCCGCTATCTGTACTCTGTCAATGTGGCGCCTCCAACGCCTGCAAAGAGTGTTTGTGCCGCCGATGGTGTCTTCCGGCAATTCCTCGACAGTGCTAGTGGTCCGAATTACATGGCGAATACGCAGTCGTTCGAGGCAAAGGTTAGATCACAAAGCGCGCCGAAGCAGAGGCCGGAGCCGACCGGAGTGACTAGGAAGAGGCTTCCGTTGAGCGAGATGGTCGAATCAAGGGCTAGTTTGAGTGGAGTTGGAATGCAGAGGTCTTGCACACAGGTTCAGGAGGCGTTCAACTTCAAGACTGCGGTGGTCGGCCGGCTTGACAGGTCTGCAGAGCTTGGGAGGGAGACGGAGAGGGACTACTACTACTTGCAGAGGAAATGGTGATCACCAAATGCAGAAAAAGAGAGAGCAGGTAATTGGAAATAAGAGGAGAAAAAGAAAATTTTGTTTTCCTCCTCTGTGTTGTGTTCTAATCATCATTTTGAAAGTACTGAAAAGAGTAAAATCACAGTTCATCTTGTGTAAATTCTCAGAATATTATCTGAAATCTTCATTTTTCTTGTGCTAAATCATGATTCAATCTTTATTTTATTTCCGCCATTCGTTGGCCATTGTCGTAACAGTTGGATTTTCGCGGTTGGGATGTCCTTGCTGGTAACACGACACATTCCGAACTATTGAGGACTTCATCTAATGCGACGAAGCAAAAACTAACAGAAACATTATCGGCTTGCGGCTAAAGAAGTGAAGTCCAAATCCGCCTCCTATTGATTTGATGCCAACATATCACTAGCATTTAAAGGTGCTTTTGCTGTTTGATTGGCATGTTGGCACATGCCAGTGTAAGCGATGTCTCTTGCAGACATTTTAAAATGAAATCATTTGGACCCCAATGATTTACACTTTACACCGAAATTTTTTCGTTGAGTTTCGTCACGAGTAGTCTCAAGGCATCCAACAAAACATGACATGTTGAAGCCAACAGATTTTGGACTTGTCCCAATCAATCCCTGTCAATTTTCCCTTTCTAGCTTGAAGCTTTTCAGTTTTCTTTCTTTCTTTGGTCATGGTCCATTGGAGATGTTACCTTGGTTTCAGTTCAATGAAGATGGTCAATTGCTTTTAAGAACCTATGAACAATATCTGTTAAGCTTGCGAGATGAAGATGGGTAATTGCTTCTCTATCTCTCTCTCTCTCTCTCAACCTCTAGATGAAATGAAATCGTGGTTCTCAGTTTGGATCCAAACGTTTTCATTTTGGCCATTTTTTCGAGCCTGTTTTTTGGTTTTGAGTTTAAAAAATATATTATTTACATTCAAATAATATATTTATATTATAAGTTGTAATTAGTCTAATAATTACAGATTAAATTCGAGTTATAAATTACTTGAGTTTAAATTCTCTTAAATGCAATTTTGTTTTCTTTCACATTTTAAGTTTTTTTACTAAAAAAATTTTATTTAATACTTTTAATATATTTATATATTCTTATTTTTTAAAATGTTTTAAATTAAATTTTAGTTAAAAAAATTTTAAAAATAATTTAACTGAAATTGAAATGAAATTAAAATAACCAAATCGAAAGTTAAAACTCTTGTATAATTTCTCTCTCTCTCTCCTTATTTTTGAATTTCTTTTCAGCAATGATTAGGTTTTGATTTGATTGATGTGTGTGATCGCTGATGTATGTTCCTGTACCATTTCATGGGTTTATCTTATGCTTCTCTTCCGGAAATGCCCCTACGCAGGGCTAGTTTGGGAATTTTGAGATTCTACCCTAACCTTTTTGACATCTTACCGTTGGTCCACTTATATTGCCCTTCTTTTTCCACTGTAGAATCATGCCGCAGCTTTTCACCCTTCATGTTTCTGAAAAATTACTAAATTTGTTTGAAATTCAGATTCAGTTGTTTCAATTTTCTAAATTAATAATCAACTCTTTATATTTCACATCAATATTTTTTAAATTAATGATGCAATTAACTATGTTAATAAAAATATATTTTGTCATTTTATTTTCTTATTATTCTTTTTTTCTCACCTCATCAAACTTCTTCCGCGACATCCATTATTTAAAATTTTCATTTTTTCCTTCCTTGACCATGGCTACTATTCCTACGTTGATGACTCCACCTCTTAATCCGTGCAATGGGGGTAGTACCCGCAATGACCCTAAACCCTTTTGAGACCCCACATCACTAGTCTTTGAGGCACTGATTGATTATATTTTTATAAATTAACATCTTTTTATCAAATTTAATCTTTTGATAATTTAAATTTTTTTAAATTTTTTACTTTTTTATAATAATTTAATTTAATAATAATATAAAATAAGTAATATTAATTTTATAAGAAAAAAATTAATTTTGAAATAGATTGATCTTGGTCCTAATCTTAAAACAAGCATTAGAGAAAATAAAAGATAAGATGTATAAAAACTTCATTCTTTGAGTGTCAGTATATTTTGAGTTGCATGTGTTGTTCTTTATTACATGACTTTGAGGACCATCTCAATCATAATTTTTTTCAAAATACAATGGATATTGCACATAGAGTGAAAGTCAATGTCACGATAGATCACCACAAGTATCTTCTACTCATATAGGATAATATATTTTATGGTCATCAAATGATAGTTCAAATCCCAATTGGGTAAGTCTTATTGAAGACCGAATCCCTAGATAATGACATTGATAAACTTATAATATAAGCATTTTTTTCGAAATACGCAATAATGAACATACTCTCTACATTCAGAACAGTGTGCGGTAATTTTTCAACTCGCAGAAAAATAAAAAACTAGAGGGATAGAAAACTTAAAAACATTAAACGCCATTAATAGCACCAAAAATTTTCACCATGGAATTACAAAATATGTGCCTAGAGAGAGACAATGGTGGACAGTGTGGCTACTAGTGATTTTCGCTAAGGACAATAGTGGCTGGTGTGGCAGGCGGAGAGATTTATTCGTTCAGCTTATCCTTGATGGCACCAAAAAAATTTTTGTTATACTTTCTCTAGTCAGCAGTAAGATGCCATTAATGGATGCACAAATATAGTGAGATATCACAGGAGCAGTGAGGTAAAATTACTGCTCATGTTCTATCTTTCATGTGGACTTTATTTTTTTGAAAGGACAAATACACTAATAAACCATTATAAAAGAACTGAATAGTAATTTTAAAAATGGGAGGGGGCCGAAAGTGAATTTCAAAAAATTTGAAAAGTTTTTAAATAATTTTCTCATCTTTCAAACTACTAGATTTTTCTTATTTAGGTTTATTTTTTCAGAATTAAAAAATAATATCCTATTTAACTCCGCCGTTTATATAAAAAAAAATGAAATTAAGTCCTAAAATTATATATATAATTTATAATATAAAAGATACTTTCAACTCATAATCTCTCATACGTTAGATACAAGTATAACCGCAAAATTAATACTTAACGTATTTTTTTTTCTGGGTTCATGGCTTAGAACCAAATTAGAAATTTCAAGGGGCATTCTGTTATTGTAACCCAAATATGTGAGGTGATGAGCCCCCCTTTCTCATCCTAGCCGTCGGATCCCGCGATAATTTGCTCTGTGATCGTATTTTTCGTGATGTCATATCATCAACATCTGTACTTTGGAATCTTTCGTACGATCCAAACTTTTTGCTGATTTATGTTCGTCTTGGTGATTTGACAAACTAGTAATTAATCATGTCATTTTTTAACTAAAATTTGACAAAATTAAAAATATCAACCGATATGTATCAACATAAATCGATAATAAGATATTAATTTGGTAGTATTTGTCGAACGTTCGAAGGGTTAGTATTTGTTACTATGCTTTCAAATTTTTGACTAATAGATTAGGTTTAGATGCCTAGGCTATTAGTTTATGGCATAACTTTGTGGCTGTTATTTTGGTCTTATTACGGATTATTGAAGTAGTTAAAAAGATAACGACAAGATAAATCATACCGATTGCTCATAACGATGATTATCGAATAAAAAAGTTTATATTAATATGTAAACCATACGCTAATATCTTTAACCTAGGAGGGTTTATAAGTTCGTGACACCATCATTATCGTCATTATTATATATATTAAGTTAAATGTAGTACAGTTTACTAATAATATTTTGAAATTTAGGGATGGAATCCTTGATTTATACAATGCATGGAAGGATATATATAGTACATTAATCCTAGAGTAACTCAAAGAAGAATAGAATAGTACTGAGGTTTTGAATCTCCAAGTTAGTTGCCACCCTCTTGGCATTCTCTACTTGGAGCATCTCCTCATGTCAATGTTTGTGACACTGTCATTAGGTTAATTAAGCACAATTAAACTCATTATGGAAGTTCAAAACCGCGTGGACTGTCTGAGTAGGCTGAATCAGATCGTGTTTGGGTTGACCCGATTTGACCGTTTTCATCGGGTTTTCAGGGGGCCCTAAATCGTGTCGGCTGGGCTCGGGAAAAGCCAGTCAGATTGAGCAGGTGGTCCCGATCAATTTTTATTGAGCTCTGTGCTCTAGGTTCGCACGTTGTACTGGAGCGGGACCGGGGACCATCCTAGGTCTGTTGTGCATGCGGTTTAACCGGATCAACTTCATCCCCTGGACCGGACACCAAAGTCTCCAAGGTTATGTTTGGTTTGGGATTAGATTTAGGATCAATTCATTTTAATTTTTTTTTAATATAAAATTAATATTACTTATTTTACATGATTATTAAATTAAATTATTATAAAAAATTAAATAATTTTTTAAATTTTAGATTATTAAAAAGTTAATTTTGATAAAAAAATATATTAATTTATAAAAATAATTTATTAATCTAGATTTTGATTTTAATTTTCATTTGAAACCAAACGGTGCTCAAATTCTGAGGCACGTGAGTACAACCAACGAGCTAAAAATGTTGTAGCTTGCATGAAATTTTTTTCCCTCTAAATAGAATGTCCTTGTATTTGCATTTCAGACATTTTAAATGCATTCAGGATCGAATAAATCCACACGACATCTGGCTTCAAGAACTACTAAAGTACGGTGAGTACGTATATAATCCTCCTCCGCATTTACGATGGAAAAGCATAGCAAGAGTTCTTTGCTTGTATATATACCGATGGGAACTCGGGGGTGGGGGATGCAACAGCTTCTTTACACAAAAACTAGGACAAGTTCAAGTTGCAGGCATGTCTGGCAAAGTGATTTGTGTCCATATATGTCTTCACTGAGAGATTCCAGACATGTCTCGAGTTTGTGAGGGTCATCATGTGACTCATGAGTTGTGGTAGGGCAATTTATGGAAGCTTCCAAATTTAAGGATAAGAGAAGGAAGGGCACTGTGGAATCTGGCAGTGAAATAATGGGGTCTAATGGTGGACCATTTTGTGCCCTCTAAAGTTGGGGAAATGGGCATCTGCTTGCCAGGTACTTTTGTCCGCCAAATGCTTCAGTTCTTCATCATTCATATGGACTATATCGGTGTAATGTTCTTTCTCGCTTGTTATTATATGAAAAGACTGTAATTTCGTTTTACCGTTTTTGGCTAAGGTCAAACTCGTTCGAAAAATAGCTTTTCAACTCGATCAAATGAAACTCTCAGATTACCGAAGGGTAATTTCAAAGACCGTGGTCACTGCATGATTATGTACAGCACAAAGGAATCTTTTTTCAACAAAATTGAAATAAATACTTCAATTTATTCAATAAAAATTTGGACTAATTATTCGCTACTCAATTATAAAATTAAAATCTAAATCATTCTACATTCCTGTTGGCCATGATATAAGTTGATGGATAATCGAGCTCCAGTATAATTTCAGATATGTACCATTTTTTGGCTTTCAATTGAAGTTCAAGAGGAGGGAAGGCGAAACCAATTACGGTCTTAGGATTCAACTTATTAACTTGAAAAAGAACAAATACGACGCTCTCGCGTGCCATTTTGCCGTTTGAAAGATCAAACGAGGACTTTATTGCATGAACCATATGTGCAAGTGTTGCTAGTGATATATGGTTATGGCTGTAGCTTATGCCCATGAGCTTCATTGTCGGCCTTACCAATTATGTCGGAGCATTGGTATACTGGCCTTGTTGGCTCATCTTTTTTTGAAGATGCTAAACATAGTGAGGAATACGAGGGAAATGTGGAGGTTACCGAAATATTTCTCTGTTGACCCTGTTGTGAGCTGGAGGCCTTTTAAGCTCTTTTGGATGTTGGTCCTGTTAGAACAACAGGAAATCATGTATTTGGTGGAGCATTAGCTGGTGACCTAGATATTCTTCACGGCGACGACGGGCTTGTTGGTTTCAAGAAGATGATACGCAACATGACATTGAGGTCCATACGGAGTAAATCTTTGTTTGGCATGTTGCTTCTTAAATAGGGATCTTGACGTGCGATGGATCTGGGAAATACAGGATGTATAAGAAGGTGCATGCCACCATTCAGGCAGATGACTGCTAGGCTAAGCTTCGTTGAGCGATTGAATGCTCTTGATCAGCTGTTGGTGAAGATGATGAAGACGAGGCTGATGAGTGAGGATGAAGATAAGCAAGGCTTTTTTTAAACCTAAAGCAAAACTTCACACTGGTTGCTTCGCGGAATTCCAGTTTAGAAACCTTGTATGTGCGTGTAGCCGTGTAGGTGTTACGTTTCTTCTCATATCTCTGCAATCAAATGCATTTCAATTTTTTTTTTTTTTTTCAGTCACGTATGTCATTTTTATTTTTTTTTACTGTTGAGAACAATGCTTTATGTCACAACAAATATAAAGAAACGCTGCTATCTCGTGCAAGATTTTTCTACTTAATCCAACATGAACAAATATTTTGCACAAAGAAATTGGATTGGCTGCTACCATTGTGAAGGTAACGATCAATTCAGATCCTAAATTCAAATCCAAGGATCCAGATCCATGGCAATGTATTAGATCTGGACTCTTGAACTTGAATCCGAGGATCCGGATTCATTGATAGGACTGAATTTGTTTCCTTGCACAAAACTTTACTACTAATTCAAGGCTTGAAATTCTAGCGACAACAGCCGTCGCTGTCAGATTTAGCTCCCTCCTCAGAGCCCTTCAAGTAAAGATGTTTGATTCCATTGCCATTTTGTGCTGTTCATACGAATGCTAATTTCATCCCGGAATATGTTGAATCCACCAAAATAGAGCAACAAGTTATTGCTACTTAACATCTGCAATTAAGCATAAAACATGGAGGACATGATCTTGTTTCGAGCTGCTGCTGTACTTGTATCCTCTTGTAAGTAGCAGAAAGTTGCATCCTCGATCGCATTGTCTTAGAAGCTGTTGGAATCGGAGGCGTGGGATGCTTCGTCGCCCTATTTTGACAGAAAGAGAACAAAATAGAGTTTTTTCTGGTGAAAAAGAGAAGTTTACATATACAACCCTAACAAATTTATTATATTCAAATCAGTGGAACTTTCTCATATTAAAACAAAAGTTGAATCGAAATAAAAAACTCACGAAGAAAGGGTTTTAGGTATGGGTGGTACGCGACTGCGGTAGCTCGCTAGGGCTCCAGGCCTGGCATCGGCATCATCAGCCCCCTCGTCGACGGTGGCAGCAGCTGCCTATCCCCGGTCCTTATGAACATTTTTGCCAAGGCTACACCACCTGACCGGGGGGCTGTTGTTTGTTTGGTGTCTGTGGCAGGGCAGGGAGGGTTTGGCCCCCTTTTATAGATGGAGAGTCACGAAATCCACGTATGTGCTGCCGATGGTTTTGAGGAGCATTCCTGTGGGCACTCACATATTCCACGCGCACGCTCACAGATTCCACCCACAGGTAAGTAGAAACTCTATCCCGTTTTGCATGCTGAAGAATTCACTCCCATTGGCCATGAATTTATGAATTTCAGCTGGATTTTTCTAGAAGAAACTTAAATGAAGGGTTTTGAATATTTGACCAGAAAAATCTGGTAAAGAAATAATTTCACTTGATTGCTAAATATTTTAATGAGTTGAATGCTTGAATGTTTGTAATTGCAAAATTTATGTAGCAAATCAAAATGATATTTTTCCAAGATCTGAAAGAATTGAAAGCCATTGTATTATACCTTGACGCAAATTTTATGTGAAACTATTTTTCTGCCTTGTTGTGGAAGACTTGGAAAAAAAGAGTTCCTTTTGTTATTCTGTTTCCTGTTTTTCCCATGCATAAAACATATTTTCAGATAATTTCTTAAGACGGTAATTCTGAGAAAGTTATAAGTGCGAGCATTTGAATCCTACATTGGGTGCAAAACATGTATATTTAGTGTTGATTCTAGAGTTGGAAACCAATTCATGGTGAAAAATAGATCTTACATGTTCTTGGAATAAAATGAATGGGAAAGTAAAGAGAAGCTTTTGGAAAAAGAATTTATTTGCCATCTGCTGATTTGCAAGAATTTCATCTTTGCTTGGTAACGCCTTTTCTCTCAAATTCATTACCGCTAATATGGTGCTAGTAAACAAAATAAGGAAATAATCAAAGCTTGGCATATATTATAATTTCTATGTTGATGTTCATTGCTTCTTACACTACCAACTCTACAAGAGATGGGACTTGATATCTTAGTTCTATAGTAATATAATCAAGAAACTCGCTTCTAAAGATAAAAAAAATCATCAGACTTACAGTGGAAAATCTTCTTCTTGTAGGTTGCTGGATGATTAGGTATGGATGGCATGGGACAAAACGAATGGCCTATCCTCTGTGATTTGTGGATGGACTTAGATGACATTTGAGGCTTGAAGAAAATATGCACATACTTGACTACTGACTGGTTCATGTTTGGCCGGCGAGTAGAGTTGTAGTCCAAACATGGTGTGAGTTCTCCTTTGCTCCTTACCTATTTATAGCCTTTTTTTTGCCTGCCTTCTGCCACCAAGCATTGATTTCGAAGGTTCGAGAAAGAGAATATTGTTTCATATTTTAGCATATATAATAAAAGTTCCCATGTAGCATATATGGTAAAAGTTGTCATATACTTGTAGTCATTATAGCATTCCTTTTGACTCCTATATGTTCCTTCAGAGAATTCAAGAAAGAAGCTTGGGTCATTAGATTAAATTTTGAATATGAATTTTTGTGTTTTTTATTCAGTACAGAAGCATTCTTTACTCCGCAATTCTTGTTTATGATACGTTCACCTTTTCATGCATTTTTTTAGTGCCATAGGTATGCATATAGCCCTTTGAATTTGAAATGGTAAACTCTGCCTGTGCAATATTCTGATGCTTATATTTTAGATGGCTACAAAATTAGGTTGGCTTAAAAGAAAAAAAAAAGCAAATATGTTATTCTAAATTTTGGACTCAAATGCATGGCTCACAATGCAACATTAATCCTACTCTTTAGTGTTGGAGAACATCAGACAATCTAGTTCAGCGCAGCATGGCTAAGAGCCCATATATATTGCAACTTTCTCAATAGTTAAGTAAACTCTTTGCACTTGTATAACCATATAGATGCAAAAGAACGTTTCGTTGATGTAGATAATAGTGTAGACTTAAGCTTCAACCAGTGATAAGTAGAAACCATGATAACACTACTGTCACAATACGATGACATGTATTAAGATAAGCATTTGAAAAGTCGATACGATATTGATTAGCTAGAGTTGTTTGAAGATGCAAGTTAGCAGATCAAATATATAAAATCTATCAAATAAAGTTCATCACGGAAAATAAAAGCATACTTATGTGGAAAATGTTTGTATGAATATTTCCAATTTAATTGCCTTTGCCTTAGAATATATTAGAAATAGAGATAGTATTGGCTATATTTCAGTTTGCTTAATATGCAATTGGAGTTAAACTAATTGATGCTTTACATATTTTTATCGATTATAGTACTGACTCGGTGCTTTTGTTGCACCAATGATAAACAAAAAATGAATTGAAAAAATATACCAATGACTATTCCTGAAACTTCTATTATTTTTTTGTTTGAATTAATAGACTCAACTTAATCTGTCATTACAAATTTAGTTTTACACGGTAAAAGATTCTATGCAAATTAATTGTGAATTTTTTGGTTTTACACTAGGTCTTTGTTTTCATTTGCACTTTTCAGAATTTTTCCCATAAAAATTAAGGGATTATTTGGTTGTACACAAGTAGATAAAAGTGTAACAAAATTATTTTTCTTTATTTCAGACTCTCTTTTAAAAATAATTAAAAAATAATCTATTTTTAGCATTTAATTAAATGAAAGTAAATTTTACAAGATTTTAAGTTTTGATTTTCGAATCGATTTCGACACCCATTGAAACTATCTAAGTTGAACATTATTTTTGACATAAAAATAATATAAAAAACTAAAATAAGATATTTTAAAAACTGAAACTGAATTTTAGATCGAAATGTTTTGAGTTAATCCGAAACCAAAATATTTTGACTAAAATTTAAAACTTTGATATTTTGAAAGTATAATTATTGACAAAAATATTATATATTTTTATAGAAATTTTTTAAAAAATTATTATTGTAGGTGAGTTTATTAATATTATTATAATTTCAGATAAAAAATATGGTGGTGAAATTTAGTTTATTTTTTACTAAATTTTATATTTAAATTGAAAGTGTTGTATTGACTTTTGAAAAGTTACTTTCTATAATCAAATAATAAAAATAGAGAAAAATAATTTTCACTTTTAATTATTTTTTTATTTTTTATTACTAAATAGTCTCTAAAATGAAAAGATTGATTATTATAATAGTGAATCTTTTGGACTTGGCTTGATTTTATTGTGTGATCTTTTGGTTTGATGCACGAGTGCTAAAACTTGTCATGGGTCGACACAAACATGAAGCAATATATGGATGTTTGAATAGAAAAATTTGGAAAAGAAATATATTGTTCGTAGGATTGATATTGCGTTTTGAATAATTATTTTCTCAACAACAAGATTAGAATACAACCGCTATAAATGATTTTAAGGAGAGATCTGTACAATTCTATGATTTACATATAATATTACATAATTAAGCATTTTTGGTACATTTCTTTATTGCACACAAAAAAATATTTTCAACAATCCTCAACCTGTAAAATAATTTCATTTATTCAAAAAAAATTTTAGATTCATACTTTCCTTTAAAAACAAATACAATTGTGATATCCGCCTTAAATAGAGTTCTAGTTAGATTTGAAGTTTATGTAATTAAAATTATTTATCTTATTTGGGATTTTATGCAAAAGTATATTTTGTTATTATAAAAAGATTAAGATTTCTTCTTTGAAGGATTATACAAGTGACAATTATGTGTGGAGAAAGAAATCTAAAAATATTTTGAGAAAGATAAAGATGAAAATTTTGAAAAAATTATTTGGAGAGTCAATAAAGTTTATGATTTGCATGTATCATGATTGAAGTAAGCAAATGAGTCACTTCATCCTATGTAATGTATATAAATTATTTTGAATGTTTATGATTTTTAGTATTATTATAATATTTGATAAGTAATTTGTTAAATACCAAAATCGATATTATGTATACTTTGAAAATAAAATGAAGATTTTATTTTTGAAACCTTATGAAACTAAGTTATAATTATTTATTTTATTATAAAATTGTATAAGTATCAGAGAAAGATTTTGCTAAATGTCTTATTGTATATATGTACTTTAATTTTGTGATGTGATTCTGTCAGTAAGAAAAATTTCTGATCATGTCGACATATTTATATATATTTGTGAATGACTGATTTTGATTTTATGATGTAACTTACTCAGAACTTAAGTATGGTATTTTGTGATGTGATCTGTGTCACTAGATTGTGTGATCGTAATTAATATTGAAAACTAAAATATGTTTTGAATAAAAAAATAAATTTATTTTGAAGTTCTAAATTTAATGAGATAATTCTGTTATCTAGTTCAATATATTATACTTTGATTATGTTATATTTTATGATTATATAATTTTGAAATATATATATAATTTAGTTTTTAACCTAAAAAATATATATATATGAACACGAATTGCCCGTTGGCTTGTAAATTGAAGTTTAATCAATATTACAAGATTTAGCAAAACAAGTTTTATTAGTTAACTAGAGGCATTGTATTTTATTTCAGTTAAAATTTATGTAAATTTGTAAGTTTAGAATTTAAGATTTACTCTCATATATTTTTAAAAAATATTAATTTTAACTGTGAGATATTATTTTTATATAAATGTGTTTAGATATGGTCTTATATGTTTATGGGATTTATAAGATATTGGTCTTATAAGTATACGACGTTATTACATGTCAACTATTCAAAATTTCAGTTTGGGACATAACAATAATAAGCTATTTTTGATTTAACATTGATACACTAAGTATTAGTATCATGAATTTATTCATTTTTATATACAAAATCATGAGTTTAAATTCTAAAATATTGTATTTATTGCATAATATAAATTTGTTACCGCAAGAGAGTCATCTTTCTCCAAAATTAGAATGCTTTATACATGGATTGCTGTTGACATAACATGCTATTTGTTTTTTTATAAAATAAATAGGGTGTTATGTCAGATGCAATCCAAGTAGAAACATGCTAATTATGATGATAATTTTTCTGCAATAAAAGCATCAGTTGTTAGTAAAAAAAATTGTATCCATATCACTCATAAAAAAATTATAAATAATTTATTTATTATAAGTGGCGAATTTGCCGTGAAATTATTCTTTGCTACATTGTGAGACATGGGAAGCTTGACCCTCCGGTTCGAATTTTGTTGGTGTTAATGATTTTAAAAATAAAAGAAATGCTATGCAAAGAGAATTTTTACATTTACACCTCTAAAATTTAACGGCATTAAAATCAGAAGAATTTTTCTTCTTAAAGCACAATGAGCTGCACTATTAAGAGGAGCAAGTTGAATCAAATTACGGTTTTAATCTCGTCTCTAATTCTATAAATCAGACAATGGGCTTCCAAAAAAATCTGAAAATAATCCAATAAATCTCAAAAGCAAAGATTGAGTCCATGTGAAAAAAAAAAAAAAGAAATACAGAATACCCTGACTTTGATTCGGCTCTATGGTTTTCATGACAGTGAACCGTTCGATCCAATTGATTCTTAAGGGACCGTTTAGTTGGAGTTCAAGGTCAAGATCAAAATTAGTCAATTACTTTTGTAAACTAATATCCTTTTATCAAAATTAAGACTTCAATAATTTAAAACTCAAAAAATTATTTAATTTTTTATAATAATTTAATTTAATAATAGTATAAAATAATAAATATTAAATTTATATAAAAAAATAATTCTGAAACGAGCTGATCCTGATCCTGGTCTCAAAACAAATGGAGTCAAAAGAGATCTGGTTCGTTGATGTTGCAGACCTAAGCCGGTTCTAGTTCAATATGGTTGCCACCCGGTATGATTTTCTTTTTACGAGAGTACTCAGTAGGCAAAGGCATAATAGAGATCTCACTGGAGACAGACGGTAGGTGTGGGCGGTGTGGGACTTCGGGATCGCGTTAGGGCTCCTGCTCCAAGTTTCGTCGGCGGCGCGACACTCGCTCTCTATGGCGAGGGAGGAAGAGATTGGCCCCTTTTGTAGGCCAGGGTCACGAGCTCCACGCACACGTCGATGGTTTCGAAGGGGATTCGGGTGGATTCAGGTAGGCGCCCACAAAAATCGAGTCCTGTTTTGCATGACAAAGTATTCGTTTCGGACTGGTGATGCATTTATTAGCAATTTTTTCCATTTTTCCGTGTCATAAATTCAAATGAAAATATTTACTGTGGATGCGGTGGCAATAGCGAATTTCTTGGATTCCGGTGTGGTTTCGTTGTGTGGTCTTCCGTTTGATGCACAATTGGTGGAATTTTCCATGAATTAAGACTAACTTGGAGAAATATTTGAAAATTTAAGAATCTGCAAATGAGAAGTGATTGTTGTTATTACAGGATAGTTAATGATGATTGGAATTTTCTTTTCACAAGACCAGCAAATTAAGAAGAGATTGAAATTTCTATGCATTGATGGAAATGCCATGTGAAACTATGTTTTCAGCCTGTTTTTGGAGAATGGCCTTTGTTATTTCGAGAGTGCTCATGAAGTGCTAATTGATTGCAACACATGCATATAAAGTTTTGATTCTGAGACAGGAAGGACTCTCACACTTCACTTCTTCTTACTTCTCATGTCTGGTTGTGAGCGGGTTGCCAGCAGCACATGGTTTGATGTCCCTGTTACTTAGTCTATTTGTAGCCTCTCTCTCACCTTCTACTACCAGGTATTGGTCCTTAAGATTTGAAAATTTTATTGCATATATTAAAGATTGTCATATCTTTTTCATCTATAACTTTCCTTTCAACCTTATTCCATATATATCCATTTTGGACATTGGAGAAAACGTATAGGTCAATAGATTTAATGGCTTGTAGATATTTCTTTTATTTTGGATAAATGTTCCTTAATTCAATTCCCATTGGTGCTTGGTTCACTTCTTCAGGCATTTTGTTACATCTCTAGCACCAAGGACATGCATATATCTCTTGATACTTGAAATGATCAATTATGCTAATGCATCAATTTGAAATTTGTACGTAGTAGGAAATTAGGTGTGACTTTAGGAAAAAAAAATACATGTTAGACATTCAGTATTTTTGGACTTGAACGCATGGGTCAGATGGTGTCTGAACCCAGCTCTGTTGTGTCAGAAACTTCAGCCAATCTAGTTCAATATGGGTAACAACCAGGACATATTGTGACTTTGATATTGACAGTCAAGTAAATACCTGTGCATGTGTAACTATATTTGTTAAATAACCATAACTTTATATTTAATATTGGTGTATAGTCAAACTTAAGCTATTGTCATGAGCTAAGAATGACCGCGTAATATCCAAAAATATGATGACATGTTTAAGATGAGCATTTGAAAAGGTGATACATTTAGGAATTGAAACTAAATCGAATTTCATGGATAAGGAATAAGCTTGAGGAGTCTGGGTTGTGCGAGGACCGCAACTCTAACAATTGATGAAATATTTTGAATATGTCAAATATAGGTATGTAATTTTTATCTCAGAAAGGTACAAGCGTGTAGTACCATGGAAATTACCTAGTAATACTTCTCTTGCCTTAAAAAAGATCACATATGAAGGTAATTGATATTACATTTGACTTTCCTTCACATAGAATTAGAGTTGAACTGTCATGATGCAAAGAACACTTGGGACTGGATGAGCTTTACCAAGTATAGTATTGTGTCAATTGATAGTGTAAGGCTTGGACTTGTGATTAAGCAACAGTTTGATCTTTAATTTCACATTGATAAAGTGCATGAGTTGAAACGGAACTACATATGACAACTATCGTAAACCTAGTAACGATACTTTTTTCCCATAGCCAAAAAAAAAAAAGACCCTAGGTCTAGGTGGACCAGTGGGTCGGAAGTGGTTAAGGACAATATCATGTTGGGTCCAGTCGGAGTCTCTTGTCATTATATAAATGGATAAATAACACATAATTTTGTCATTGAATACAATGATTTTTGTGATAAAAGTATAGTGTTAGCCCTTAACTGTATCAAATAGAAATTAGGACTGAATTAAAAAATATACTAATTTAGAAAGTAGTGAAGGTGCGATGTAGAGTCTTCAAACAATGTTTTATGGATTGGTTATGCACTTAAGCCAATGTTTTATGGATTGGTTATGCCCTTAAGCATTGTGAGGTAGTCTTCAAACAGTGTTTCATGCATCTTGGAGTTTTTCTATTTTCTAGTTGCTTGAAAGAAAAATCACAAAATAAAAAAATGGAAGATACTTGTTTTGTGGGTAGAGTGGCAGATTAGTGCAATCAATACAATAAATGTATATACTTCAGAGTTTCTACAGCAATGCTTTAAACAATCTTTACTGACTGAACATGGACAAATGCATGTATTACATGTTTTACTTTGAAAAAAGTATTAATCACTGACATTCTCTTACAAAATTTGTTCTTTGTCAAGTAGGATAGAATCGGGTATTATCCATCGTTGCCCATCACTGTTAAGAAGTGTATTTCACCTGTGGCATTGAGGATCAACCAAACATCTTTACAATGGTGGAATCAGAATATATTTCACAAAGAGGCACAGCTGAGCATTTATATTATGCACTTGGAATTAGAATAAATTATTTTTTTTACACAAAATTTGTATAGATCATCTATTTAATAAAAATTGTCAATAAAATAGAGTTTTTAGTAAAAAATTATTTATCTTATTGTGAATTTATAGAAAATTATTTGTCTTGTCACTATTGCTAAAAAAATCGCTCGTCTTATACCATTAATTTACAAAAAATCATTTCAATTAAAATATTTTATAATAATTAATTTTTAGTTTATTTTATTAAAAAAATTAAATTATTTTATTTGGTTTTATTTTGGACAATTGGTTTACGATTATTGAACAATCGGTATAATAAAATTAGATTTTAAATTTTTAGTTTCATAATATGAGATACTTGATTTTTTATAAAAATTTAAATAAAATAAAGTATTTTTAATTAATTTAATAGTTGTCCAAATTAAAATTAAATGAGAATAATTTGATCTTTTTATATTAATTTTAATTAGTAAAATTAAATTAAACGTAAATAATTTGCAATATTTTAAGTAATGTAATTTTTTTATAAATTTATAGTATAAAATGAGTAATTTTTTATTAATAGTGATAAAATAGATAATTTTTCACAAATTTATAATAAAATATGCAGTCCATTATTTAAAAAATCTAAAATAAAATAAGAATAAAATTTTTTTTTTGCAAAAAAACATCAAATTGCACATGGCTCCATGAAATTTCATACACATAAATACTGAAATATATTTTTGGTAAGTTTAAAAGGGTAGATATAAGCAAAGCATCAATTTTGCATATTGTATAAAATACTTTGATTTTTGAAGAATACAAATAAAACCCTAGATACAAACTTGTAAAATAAAGTCGATCATATTCAAGAAATGTAAGTGCTGAAAAAAAATGGCATGCACGGAATTTCTTGAACATATCATATTCAAGAAAAATACAACACTTGCCCTTTGATCTCATAAAACTCAAAGAAAATTGGTACATTTCAGTCCAAGGCTATACCAATCTGCCAAATTTTTTATAAATCCAAACAAGTTTCAATCGCACAAAAGCAAACCCAAGGAGCTCACAATAATTTGTCACAATTCCCCACCAAATAATTCATAATTGAAGCTGATTATTATTTCAGCAATTTTTTCAACACAGGTAGATGCAAATATATGTCATATTATAGATGTCAAACTTGAAAAAGAGAAATAACAAAGCAGCACAACGTCAGGTCTAGAACCCCTGATCAACAAGGTAGTCACCAAGCTTCTCAACAATCATGTTGCACTGGCCTGCAGTCATTGGCTCATCATACACACCAATGATTAAGGCCAGATTAGTTTTCTTTACAGTAACACCACTAGATCCCTGTAAGACCAATAACAAATTGTCATGGGAAGCCAGAATGATTGCCTATATGTGCAGAGTGAGAAAGGAATACAAGGAAAGAAAAATAAAAGGAGTTTTTAGCTGTAGGGAAGGAAGGTTTGGTACGTAGCAGTCATTATGGCAGGTCATACGCTCAAAAAATTGTCTCAGATGATAATAGCTGATTCAGATAATGTGGTTAAAATGAACTTCTCAGGTATCATTGACATTCAAAATTGACATGCGAATAAGAGTGTAATTACCATTCATGATTTAGTGCATGGCATATTACCAATCAACAAAAAAATAATTTTCTCGCTTTCACAGAACCAGCACAAGTTAAAAAAAAATCAACTGCAAAAAGTTTCTAAAGGATTAAATATTCAACAGTGGTATCATAAATTTGTCATGTTCTAAAATTTGTTCAAGAGCACCATGCACCAAGAGCTGCTAGCTTTTCAAGGGACTTGGCTGCTAAAGTTTATGTCCCCACAACAGAACTACCAATTTAAAGACTCGGAATATCAGCTCGATGAGGGTAATGCAATATTAATATTCTGTCGACAGTGTGTAGGATGCAGGATGTGAAGGTTGTAGTTCTTGATCTATACATTAGCATGTGTCAAATGATTGCAGATGCCTAATCGAGTGGCATGCCAAAGGGGTAAGCTGTAAGCTAGTAGAAGTGGTATTGATATATTAAATATCCTGCACCTAGTACCTACACTGTATTCTGATGTCATGAACACAATAATTAACTGAAAACAGATGAGAGACTCACTCAAGCTAATTTCAGATTTTCTTTGGTTATATTAATCCCCCGGAAGTTACACCAAAACTAGGAACCATCCATGGCTAACCTCACTTGGCAAAAAGATAATAGCAAGATTTTTCAAACCATCATCTCAAATAGACTAAGACTTGGAAGCACCTGAATGATGAAATGACGTAAATTATATAATCGCAAAACCAAGAGAACAACAAATACCAAAAGATTTTCATATGATCCTAGTACCCCAAGTACTCACTTTCTTCCCTCTAATAACTGCACCAGGTTCACCTTGGATGACCATGTACTTTGCACCTCCGAGGTACAAGCCAGTTGGAGCAAGAGAACCAGGTTCAGCAAAATCATTCATAATGGCAGTGATCTCTTCGGGCTTGAACTATGGATAGAAAAAAATGTCCTCATGAAAAACAAGAACTCCACCTAAATAAAAATGAACTCAATAAATAACTTTCTGTTTATGCATAAATATGGAATTAATGTTGATCAATTCCATAGTTAAAATTCAATAGCAACCATTTTTCTGCAAATAACAAATGGGATTTTGCTGCTTTAGTCATAGAGCGCAATCAAATTTAAGGTCACATCATTTTTGCAAAAGTCGACAAGTTATGATATGTTTTAGCTGCATTCTCCAAGTAAGAACATGAGAAACTCGCTCAAGCGCGTCAAGAACATATTCAATAGTCAACACTAAAATGAAAAATACAAAATCATTCCTTCACCGTACCAAAGTCAAATTGACTGTTTTTCATCGGAGAAAGAAATAATCAAATTCTTCTCCAAAAATAATCACCCTGTAAGATAACTAACTGCTCGTCCATTTCATCTAACAAATAAGAGGATTCCAAAAAAATACCACTCTGTCCTCCATAATTGAAGATAAAAATCGCATATCCCCTTTCATTTTGCAATGGTCACGAGCATGCCACTTACTACATTTATGTTTCACCAGTCACAAACACCATGACGTCACCGAACCCTCGTGATCCATCGGACAAGGCGGCAAAAAACATTGACGCCACAAAGCAAAATCAGTGTTTCATCAGATCAAATATAAAGACAATAACGTAGATTTGAAACAGCATAGACAATATTTTAAGTAACAAAAACATAAAATAAAATAATAACAAAAATGACGAATCGGAATGGCCAAAAACACGCAGAATGCTCATCAATTTAATACGAACACCCAGATCACAGATTCACAATAAAAATAACATCAGATTAAAAAACCATAACAAAAAACAGCTCAGCCCCATCAAACACAAATCAAAATCACATCAAAACTCGAAAGAAGAAGATGCCAAACAGCTCGGACCGACGCAGATCTACAGAAAAACAGATGATCAAAAGCAAAATACCTGAGGGAAGGAGTCGCTCTGGCCCCAGATGATGCCGTCGTGGCCGACGATGGCGGTGGCGCTGAGGCGCTGGCCGTCGATCTCGCACATGAGGTGATCGTCGACGTAGGTCTGCCACGACATCGTCGAGATCTGCTCCGCCCGATCGAGGGTTTGGCTGCTGGAGCTCGAGGGGGAACTGGATGTAATGGCGTGGAAATGCGAAATACCTCGAGAAAGGTGGAGTGAAATCGCGGGATATTACAGGGAGCGTGGTGCCCAAAGGGCGTCGAATATTTCGCTTTTCCAAGTTGCGGACCCGATTGCCTTTTTAGGCCGCATTGCAAGAATACGGTTGCGTCCGGGTCGATTTACGGTTCTGCCCCTTCGGCGAAGGTGGGCAACATCAAATCAAGATTTCGGCACCTATTCAAATTCATGCATTTTGGTCATTTCGATAATTTCGGTGTATTTTAGTTTAAATCAAATAATTTTTAAATTTTTTTACTAAAATTTAATTTTAAATTTAAAAACATTTAAAAACTTAAAAATAATTTTAAAAAAATTAAGATACATATATTTTTTAAAAATCATTAAATAAAATTTTTTGAAAAAGATAATTTAAAAAATAAAAAAAGTTAAGTTTCAATTACAAATCACATTGATCCAATATCAAATTATTGAAATAAAAATGAATTATAATATAATTATATAAATAATATATTTTTAAAAATTAAAATTAAAGTATAAATCGAAACATTTTCGCTGCAGTTGAAATCGATCGAAACTCCAAACCATGGATCAAACTTAGTCGGGGCAAATTGGGATCGTTGGAGGGTTTGGTCGGAACCACAGTTCGCTAGCGAAACTAGAACTAGTTGCAAGAGCAACCTGATGATTCGTATGTCGAATTTATATTATTCACGCGAATCAATCTGGTGATTCGCTGATGAATGAGCATATTTTTTTAACCTTAATAATTATTATCATTTTATTTGGAAACTCCCGTTGTATTTTTTTAAGGATATTTTTTTTAACACGTCAACTTGTAATATAATTTTTTATGAATTTTTTTTTTAGTCTCTGTTCATAATCTTATAAAAAATTTTTTTCGGCTGTCCACCAATAACTTTTTTTATATTTTAGAAAAATCTCTAAATAGTTAATATTGAATTAGTTGATAGGATGAATTGGGCATATAAAAAAGAAAGAGAGGGTCGGCAGGGTTCGTCGGCGGGGAGGAGATCCACAAGTATAGAGGAGGACAAGTGCAGGGAGTAAACGGGGGCGATCTAACGTGCGTGAGAGGCGAACACATACAACAGAATGAGGAGGGTGGGGGAGTTGTTTTCGGTGGAAAAAGAAACTGAAAATTTTTTTGAGTTTTTGATAAATCACTTGTCTTAACGAATTTTTACAAAATCGCATCTCTTATTATCATTAATAAAAAATCACTTATTTTATATTATAAAAATACATTAAAAAAATACTTCAATTAAAGTATTAAAAATTTATATTTTAATTCGATTTTACTAATTAAATTAACATAAAATATCAAATTATTTTTATTTTAATTTCGGTTTGTATGGTTGGTCCATAATTACCAAATAACTAGTTTAAGAAAATTAGATTCTGAATTTTCAATTTCATAATGGATCAATTCTTTATATAAATTAAGATAAGACCAGTAGTTTTTTATATAAATTTAATAGTTATCCAAATCAAAATTAAACGAGAATAAATTAATAAATTTTATATTAATTTAATCAATAAAGTTTAATTAAAATATAATATTTTTAAAAGTTATTTTATATAAAAAATAAATAACCAAAAAATAAAAGAAAATACGTTGAACTGATAAATAATTAAAAAAGTTTTAAAGGGTTGATAAAGGAATAGTGGTATTGTTTTGGAAGGATGCGAGATATCTTTTGCGACTTGCTACAATGTCACAAGTCGTGTTGTCCGACACCGAAAAACATTACCCGAGTTAAATTTTACGAGTCACGAGATGCGCAGCTCCCATGTCATGGGCTCTCCCTACTGTTCTGATATTTATGTAATGGAGGAGTTGGCTACTGGTCGTGTGATCCGAGACCGACCAAACCACGTTGATCACGTTCTGAGTCACGTTGCTGCTTCCCTCGTGGCCCAACTAGGTCGCCCGCGTCGTACACCGCGCAGATTCCTGATATTATACATATACTTTTTTTTATAATTAAATTATATATATACTTCTTTAGCATTTTCCATCAGCCTTTCTTTTCTTTTTTTAATTTTTTTTTATTATATATCGATACATTTTAGGAGAATATATGCAATTTTGATATTCTATAATTGTTCATTATATATATTATGGTTTTCAATATTGGTTAATATCGAAATGTTTTGGCCAAAGTATTTTGGTTTCAGCAAATGCCAAAAAATTTCGAGTGTAATTGATTTCGAAATTAGTACTATTTATATTTAAATATACTATTTAATTTTTGGGATATTTATCTACACCTCCTAGATTTTTCTTATTTACCAAAAATCCCCTGAGATTTTGAAAATTATCTGCACTTCCTTTTTTCCAAATTTATTACCTACAATCTCCCAATTATTATTTAATCAAAGTTTTTTTCTAAAATTTCATGTTTACCCTCCATAATTTTACAACTAAACCCAAAAGATTTTAACATTTCACTCTTCACACTTTTTCAAAAATATTTACAAATAAACTCTTTGAATATTTTTATTTATAAAAAACTCCAAATGTTAATATTTTTCAAATAAAAATTTATCAAAAGGACATTAAATATTTTAAAGACTTTATAAATAAATCCTATATAAGAAATATTTGTACATTTATAAATAAGCCCCTTGAATATTTTTAATAAGTCCAAATATTAATATTTTCAACTAAAAATTTATAAAAAGGACATCAAATATTTTAAATATTTTATAAATAAACCCCAAATAAGAAATTCAATTATAAACTTAATATTTATATATTTATAAATAAACCCCTTAAATATTTTTATTTATAGATAAGTCCAAACTTTATTAGTTTTAAAATAAAATTTTACAAAAAAGAGTTGAAGGTATTAAAACTTAAAATTCTAAAATCCAAGTTTAATATTTATATATTTACAAATAAATTTCTCAAATATTTTTATTTATCAATAAGTCCAAATTTCATCATTTTCAAAATAAAATTTTACAAAACAGACATTGAAGGTTTTAAAACTTAAAAATTTTAAATTACAAGTCTAATATTTGTACATTTATAAATAGACCATTTGAATATTTTTATTTATAAATAAGTCCAAATTTCATCATTTTCAAAATAAAAGTTTACAAAAAAAATATTGAAGGTTTTTAAACTTAAAATTTCAAATCAAAAGTTTAATATTTGTACATTTATAAATAAACCCCTTGAATATTTTTATTTATAAATAAGTCCAAATTTTATTATTTTTTAAAAAATATATTGAAGGTTTGAAAACTTAAACTTATAAATTACAAATTTAATATATGTACATTTATAAATAGACCCCTTGAATATTTTTATTCATAAATAAGTCCAAATTTCATCATTTTTAACATAAAATTTTACAAAAAAGACATTGAAGCTTTTTAAACTTAAATTTTCAAATTACAAGTTTAATATTTGTATATTTTAAATAGACCCCCTGAATACTTTTATTTATAATAAGTCCAAAATTTTATCATTTTTTAAACAAAATTTTAAAAAAAACATTGAAGATTTTAAAACTTAAAATTTTAAATTACAAGTTTAATATTTATACATTTATAAATAGACCCTTCAATAATTTTATTTATAAATAAGTCCAAATTTCATCATTTTTAAAATACAATTTTACAAAAAAGACATTAAAGGTTTTAAAACTTAGAATTTTTAAAGTACAAGTTTAATATTTGTATATTTACCTTGAATATTTTTATTTATAAATATTTCCAAAAATTATTATTTTTTAAATAATTTTTTACAAAAAATACATGAATATTTTAAAATATTCTCATTTTAAATTATAAATTTAATATTTGTATATTTACAAATAGACCCGTCAAATATTTTTTATAAATAAAATTTTTACAAAATTTGGACTTCCCCTCCTCCTCTAGGTCAACACCCAACACCTGCTCCCTCTCATCTCCCTCCATCTTTGTGGCCAGCGCCATCACCTTCTACCGAAGCTCCATTGAGAAGCCAGGGACCGTGCACCGCTGTGGCCTCCTAGTTGTTCGCGTCACCCACGACAAGTTCGAGCAAAAAAAAGCCCTACGTCAACATCAGCACCATCGGGCACGTCGACCACGGCTCCTTATCGCCACGCTCACCATGACCCTTGCCTTCATGGGAAACAATGCCACCAAGAAATACGACGAGATCAATGTCGTGCCGGAGGAGCGGACTCGCGACATCACCATCAATACCGCCACCGTTGAGTACGAGACGGAGTCTCGTCATTACGCCCACGTCGACTGCCTTGGTCACGCAAACTATGTGAAGAACATGATCACCTGTATGACTCAGATGGACGACACCATCCTCGCTGTCTCTGGCACCGACGAGCCCATGCTGCAGACCAAGAAGAATATTCTGCTTGCAAAGTAGGTCGGGGTGCTAAACATGGTTGCCTTCCTCAACAAGTAGGACCAAGTCAAATGTTTTTTGTAAAATTTTATTTAAAAAATAATAAAGTTGGACTTATTTATAAAAAAAATATTTGAAGGGTCTATTTGTAAATATACAAATATAAAACTCGTAATTTGAAAATCTAAGTTTTAAAACCTTCAATATCTTTTTTATAAATTTTTTTTAAAAAAATAATAAAAATTTAGATTATTTATAAATAAAAGTATTCAAGGGGTCTATTTATAAATGTACAAATATTAAACTTATAATTTAAAATGTTAAGTTTAAAAATCTTCAATGTCTTTTTTATAAAATTTTATTTCAAAAATGATGAATTTTGGACTTATTTATAAATAAAAATATTAAAGGAGTCTATTTGTAAATGTACAACTATTAAACTTATAATTTGTAATTTTAAGTTTTAAAATATTCAATATATTTTTTGTAAAAGTTTATTTTTAAAATGATAAAATTTTGGACTTATTTATAAATAAAAGCATTCAATGGGTCTATTTATAAATATACAAATATTAAACTTTTAATTTAAAATTATAAGTTAAAAAACATTCAGTGTCTTTTTTATAAAATTTTAGTTTAAAAATATTGAAATTTGGACTTATTTATAAAGAAAAATATTCAAGTGGTATATTTCTAAATGTACAAATATTAAACTTGTAATTTATAATTTTAAGTTTTAAAACCTTCATTATATTTTTTGTAAAATTTTGTTTTAAAATAATAAAATTTGGATTTATTTATAAATAAAGGTATTCAAGGGGTCTATTTATAAAAACAAATATTAAATATTAACTTAATATGTAATTTTATTTTAATGAAAAAATTTATTTATTTACAAAATATATAACTATGTATAAACATTTAACTTGTAATTTAAAATTTGGGATAATTATCTATAACCCCCTGTAATTAGCCTTAATTACCTGCAACCCCCGGTAATTTCCAGAATTACCCACACCCCCATTTTCTAAAATATTTACCCACACCCTCCTGATTGTTATTTAATCAAAATTTTCTCAAAAAATTTCGATTTTACCTTTGGTTATTTTTACAATTAAACCCCTAAAAACTTATTTTTTATATTTAACGCCCCGAAATTCAGTTTTTTGCAAATAACACCCCGAAATTATTTCGATTTACAGAAAAAGGCCCTGAAATTTGGATTTTTGCAAATAACACCCTGATATTATTCCGATTTATAGAAAAGTCCCCGAAATTCGGATTTTTGCAAAGAACACCCCTAAATTATTCAGATTTATAGAAAAATCTCCGAAATTCAGATTTTTGCAAATAACACCCCAAAATTATTCCAAATTACAAAAAAGTCCCGAAAATTTCTTATAAAACCCACTCTTCCTTTACTGCAGCCCTAAATCGAAAGTTGCCGCCGTCGCTGCCGCTCTGCCGCTCCCTGCACAGCTGCTGCCATTGCTGCCCCGCCGGCGAGGAGATCGCTTTCCGGTCGTTGCCCTGCGCCCCCCACGCCGTCGCCGTCGCTGCTATGTCCTTCGTCCTCAGCCCCCTGCTCTGTCCTCGCGCCGTCGCTGCCCCGCCGGTGAGAACACCGCCGTCCCGTCGCTGCCGCCCTCCTTCGTCCTCGGTAAGCCACCACCTCCTTCGGAACCCCCCCTCCCGAACCCCCCCTTTCCTTCGCGCCCGAGGCTGGCGAGGACGCCCGGCGGAAGAAGGCCTGGTGGCGGACGTCTGCGTGTGATGGCGCCCTGGCGCGAACGCCAGAGGCCGGGTGGTCTTGGCTGTCTGTGCCGTGTGCCCTCGAGCCGGTGTCTGCGAGCCGCCCGCCGCCGGACGGCCTCAGACCCCCTCCCCGCCCGACGGCCTCGGACCCGCTCCTCGCCTGACGGCCGCGGACCCCCTCCCTGCCCGACGGCCTCGGACCCGCTCCCCGCTTGACGGCCTCGGACCTGCTCCCCGCCTGACGGCCTCAGACCCACCCATCGCTCCTGCCCCCACCCCCGCCCCCGCCCCCAGACGGCCTCCGACACCCCTCTCCCCGCCCGACGGCCTCGGACCCGCACACCGCGGCCCACGGCCCCCGCCGCCCCTCCCCGTTTGCTTCACTACCTCAGACGACCCCCCCAACCGCACACCCCGCCACAATCCTTCTATCTATTTTTTATATCTAATTTTTGATATTGTGTATTTACAAATGACTGATTCAGAGAATTTGGTATGATTAGTGCTCCGTTATGGAAGATATTGGAAGAAAGTGGAACATACTTAAAGAAGAAAATATGTATTTGGTAGACAGAAGTTTTTACTGTTTGATTAAAAAAAAATACACATTTGCAGAATTATGGATTAAAAGCTTGTAAATTGATCAAAGTAAGGATAAATGAGTTACTTGTGAACAAATATTTATATCCAAATAGCAGTCCTCCAAATTATATGTCAATCAACAGTGAAATTCAGCTGGAAGCAATGTGGACAGTAATTCAAGACTTGAAGCATAACAATATCTATATATCAGTGGAGGACATAAGAGATCTTTTATTAGCGGTGTCTACACCAAGGCTGACTCCTTTGACAGGAGAATCTTCTGTGTATCACAATGTGCAAAGATATGAATATATTGATTCAGATTTAGATGATGTCCTCCTGATTCTAGTTTTCATAGTTTGATGTATTCTTTTGATGATGATGAAGATGAGGAGGAGGAGAATGATAATGATGAGTTAGTTGCTGAGTAGGAGTAAAAAAATATAAGACAAGGCAAAGAAGAAGGAGTAGAAGACAGAGCGGAAGATGATTTACTACCTTTACTTGAAGATAATTTGAATGATAATATTTTAAAAATAGGAGACATATTTGAAGATGTACATGCATTCAAATTGGCTCTTAGACAGTACTGTATTGTGTACAGATTTCAGCCTTTGTTTGTGAAGAATAATCGTAACAGAGTAACAGTCAGATGTGTTTTTGCCAATTACTGATGGAGGCTTCATGCTTCAGAGAGATCTGATGGTTCAAGTTTTCAGATAAGGAAAATGGAACCAGTTCATACTTGTATTGCTGTCAATACTTCTGAAAATAAAATGGCAAGTGTTGAATGGGTAAGTAACCAAGTTTTGCATTGGATGTGTGTTGACAAGCAAATCATAGTCAAGCAAATACAGAATATGATGAATAAGAAATACAGTCTCAGACTGACTTATATATAGACATAGAGAGGAAAAGACTATGCTTATAGGATTATTCATGACAATGAAGAAGAATCTTTTAATTTGTTTTATTTGCTGAAGGCAGAGTTGAAGAGGAGGCATCCTGGTAATATTGTGCACATTACTTAGTGTCCAGATATGTCTTTCCAAAGATGTTTTATGTCATTATATGCTTGTAGGAGAGCTTTCTTACTGGATGCAGACCTATATTGGGAGTTGATGGATACTTCTTGAAAGAAAAATATAAAGGCACATTACTTTCAGCTTGTGAATTGATGGGGAGAATAACCTAGTTCCAGTTGCATTTACAGTTGCAGAAGTAGAAACATATCAATCTTGGTTATGGTTTCTACATAACTTGCAATGAGTTATTGGAAATTTGAATAACTTGGCTATTATTTCAGATAGGCAGAAGGGTCTTTCTGATACTGTGAAGAATATTTTCCCATATGCTGAGCATAGAGCTTGTATAAGGCATGTGATTGCAAACTTCAAAAGATCCTACTCTGGGAAAAGGTTAGAAAGTTGATTTTTAATGCTTCAAATACATTTTTGCCTACTGAATTTGTGAAGTATATGGAGAGGATTAAACAGTTATCCATATCAGCTTGGCAGTACATGAAAGAAATAAATGATTTTGCATGGAGTAGAAGTCACTTTGATCATTCAGTGAAATGTCATTATGTGACTAACAATATTTCTGAGTCATTTAACAGTTTTATTCAGGATAGTAGGGAGCTTCCCTTTCTTAAATTACTTGATTTCATCAGGCAAAAGATAATGGTAAAATTTGCCACAAGAAAAAAATGAAAGATCCCACTGGTCTAGAAAGATAGTGCCAATAATAGAAGCTTTTATTAGGAAAGTTTAACAGGTACGGGGTGGATACCGTATTTGGAGGTCTTCTGATGATATTTCAGAGATCAGTGATCCTGCAGGTCGATGGATTGTGGATATAAGGCAGAGGATTTGTGACTGTAGACAGTGGCAGCTGACAGGAGTGCCTTACGTTCACGGTATTGTTGCTTTCTTTGGTGTTCGGTTTGATCATATTGATTTTGTTGATGACTACTACACTCTGGAGACATACAAAAGAGTATATGATGCTCTTGTCATTCCATTGTCAAGCAAGCAACTTTGGGTGTCTGTGCCAAATGCTCTGTAAGTACTTCCTTCACGTTCAAGAAGACAACCTGGTAGGCCTAAGAAGAAAAGGATTAAGGATCCAATGGAAACATCAAGTAGAGCAATATATACTTACAGTAGATGTGGTCAGGTGGGACACAATAAGAGAGCGTGTAAAGAGCCTTTTGGACTACAACAACAAATTGAAGCTTCTGGATTTAGCAGCAATCAACAATCAGCGGAAAACCAATATGTTGGAGGACTTGGCAGGGGAAGAGGAAGAGAAAGGTCTACCGTAATGACTTCAAATTTTAGTATGCATTTACCATGTGAGTTTTTTTTTTTAGAAATTGATAATTTTTTTCTTATTTTATGTGATTTTGAAACAATACATTAATAAATGTCACTGTGTTTTTTTGTAGGAAGTTCGTCAGATCCCTAGGATTAATTTTGATTGGGTAAGCTGTCTTCTCGAAAATGATGATGATGTCATGTTGCTTGGTTACCATAACTATGAATGCATTCTGTTTGCAGGTACATATTTCTATTAGATAGACTGGGGAGAATTAGATGGCAAGGTTTTGAGTTGGCGACTTAGGAGGAACTGTCATATCTTTTATCATCCACCTCTCTTTTGTTGAATGAGAAATGAGGGGTGTTATTTGAGACACTTGTTTCATTAATGTTCTTCAAATCTGGTTTATAAGGAATAATGGAAGGTTTCCTTTTTTGGTTGAATAATGGAAGGTTTTCTTTTATTGGACAATAGCAGAACTTGTTATATTGCTTTGTGTCTTGAACTTTCTATCTGCTATTGCTATCTGATTACTAATTAGGCTATATTGTTCTAGCAAACTGCAAGTTTTACATAAATAGGGTTGTCCTTTTGGTGGGAGATCTGGATCTGGTGTGATTTCTCTTCGTACTTTTTCTTTAGTTGTTTCAAAACTTAAAATTTAAAATTACAAGTTTCATGTTGTACATTTGCAAATATATCCCTTGATTTTTTTTATAAATAAGTCAATATTTTAATCATTTTTAATATTAAATTTCATAAAAAAGATAGTGACAGTTTTAAAATTTAAAATTTAAAATTACAAGTTTACTATTTTTACATTTAAAAATAGACCACCATTAATATTTTTATTTATAAATAAGTCCAAATTTTTTTTATTTTATAAGTAAATTTTACGAATAAGTCATCAAAGGTTTCAAAACTTAAAATTTAAAATTACAACTTTCATGTTGTACATTTACAAATAGATCCCTTGATTTTTTTTATAAATAAGTCAATATTTTAATCATTTTTAATATTAAATTTCATAAAAAGACAGTGAAAGTTTTAAAATTTTTATTTATAAAATTTTATTTATCATATTTTTATTTCATATTTTTATTTATTAAATTTCAAATAGATCCCTTCAATATTTTTATTTATAAATTTTATCATATTTTAAGTAAAATTTTACAAAAAAGACATTAATGATTTTTAAATTTAAAAATATAAATTTAATATTTATACATTAAAAAATTGACCCTTGAATATTTTTTTTAAAAATAAGTTTAAATTTTACTTATGTTAAAACTAATTTTTACAAATAGACCCCTCGTCAGACCATCGCCGGCCGCCGTCCGCGCTCGCGCGCTAGAGACGGAGGCCGACGTCGGACGGCGCGCCGGCACACGGACGCGGACGGCCTCGGCATGCTGGACGGAGGCCGAGGCCAGCGCGTCGGCACGCGGGCACGGACGGCTAAGGCCGAGGCCGTTCCGCCCCCACGTCCCGGGGACGGAGGCCGAGGCCGGCGCGCCGGCACGTGGCCGCGTACGGCCCAAGCCGAGGTTGTCCGCACCTGCGTGCCGAGGCTGAGGCAGAGGCCATCCTCGCCCGCTGCCGGTGCGCCGGCCTCGGCGTCCGTCCCGCATGCCGAGGCTGTCCGCACCCTCGTGCCGGCGCGCCGGCCTCGGCCTCCGTCCCTGGCACACGGGCACGGATGGCCTCGGCCTTGGTTGTCTGCGCTCGAGTGCCGGTGCGCGCGCTGGCACGCCGGCCTCAGCCTCCGCTCCCGTTGCCAGCCTCTAGCGTCGCCGCCCGCGTGCCGCCGCTCTCGCCACAGTCGAATTTCGGGGATTTTTCTGTAAATCGAAGTAATTTCGGAGTGTTATTTGCAAAAAATCGAAATTTGGGGCGTTAAATGTAAAAAATAAGTTTTTAGGGGTTTAATTGTAAAAATAACCGAGGGTAAAATTGAAATTTTTTGAGAAAATTTTGATTAAATAACAATCAGGGGTGTGGGTAAATATTTTCGAAATGGGGGGTGTGGGTAATTCCGGAAATTACGGGGGCTGTAGGTAATTAAGGCTAATTACAGGAAGTTATAGGTAATTATTCCTTAAAATTTTAAGTTTTAAAACTTCAATGTCTTTTTTGTATAATTTTATTTTGAAAATAATGAAATATGGACTTATTTATAAATAAAAATATTTGAGGGGTTTATTTGTAAATATATGAATATTAAACTTGGATTTTAAAATTTTAAGTTTTAATGCCTTCAACTCTTTTTTATAAAATTTTATTTAAAAACTAATATAGTTTGGACTTATTTATAAATAAAAATATTCAAAGGGCTTATTTGTAAATATATAAATATTAAATTTATAATTTAGTTTCTTATATAGGTTTATTTTAAAAATATTTAAAATTTAGGGTCCTTTTTATAAATTTTATTTATAAAATATCTAAAATATTTAATGTCTTTTTTATAATTTTTATTTTGAAAAATATTAATATTTGAACTTTTATAAATAAAAATATTCAAAGGGTTTATTTGTAAGTATTTTGGAGAAAGAGTGGATAGTGAAAAGTTAAATTTTTTAGGTGTTTGCTTGTAAAATTATGAAGAATAAAAGTGAAATTTTTGAAAAAAAATTGATTAAATAATAATCAAGGAGTGTAGGTAATAAATTTGAAAAAAAGGAGGTATAGGTAATTATTGAAATCTCGAGGGATTTTCGATAAATAAGAGAAATATCGGGGATGTAAGTAAATATCCCTTAATTTTTTATATTAATTATATATTAAATTTTTTATTTAGTCTAATCAGTTAAGATATTAATTTTTTCTCACGAGAATATATGAATACAAGTCGTAGTAATTACAAAATTTATTTTTTCACATTTAAAATATTTTTTAATCAAAATTTTTTTATTTCATAATATTTTAAAAATATGTGTATATAAATTATTTTTCACATTTTTAAAAATATTTTAAATATTTTAAACTTAAAATCAAAGTTTAGTTAAAAAATTAAAATATAATTTATCCGAAATCGAAATGAAAATGCTTTTGATTGAAATGATCAAAATGATCAAAATATATCGATTTCTTTAAATGTTGAAACCGATCCCGAAATCGAAACTTAAAAATTTAATATATATAATATAAATATAGTCACAACAATTTTGGGCATATATTAAATTTCAATAATTTGTAGGAGTTTATCTGAAAAAAAAAGTTTATTTTGTCGGAAACCAACATCAATTTTAGAGAAAGGAAAAAAAGTGAAATTAAGAATTTATTTGGTTGACACCAACAAGTGAGAGTGGTTAAAAATAAAATTATTTTTATCCATTTTTAATTTAATTATAAAGAAGTGATATTTTAAAATTAAAATTAAAATTATTTTCCATTACTTCTGATTAAAAAAATAGATTAAATTTTACTTCGTATTTTCATTTCTCAGTCAATGGTGAGCAAAAATTAAGACAATTGCATTTCCATTTCATCTTTCGGGTAATTCAACCGGTTACTTCTTCCGATTTTCCTTTTCTAATAGAAAACGAGGGGAAGGAGAAAGAGAAGGGAAATTAGGAATTTCATCGGAGGTGGTTCAATCTAGGGCTAGCAACAGGGAAGCATCTGTTGTGATGGCGGCTTCTCCCGACGAGCAGAGGGCCCTCGATTCCAAGAACTCGACTCGAGGTCGGTTTCGTGGATCTCTTTCTTTCTTTCCGCGAAAATTTAAAAGATCGTTGTTTCTGCGTGCTTGATCTTGAATTTAGTTTGATTTTTTTGGTTATTTTTATGCGTGGCATATTTTTAAGTTAGATCAACGGGAGGGTTGCCTAAATTTGCGATTTGATGTTTGGTATCACAAGAGTTTCGTATTTGTTGGGATGAATGGTTTTCTATGATCTCATAAGTCCTGAAAACTTTTCAATCATGAGTTTAGAAAAAGAAAATTGGCGCTGGAAGTGGGAAAAAAGTTTCCTTTTGGAGCTCCTAACTACGAATTTGCATTTTATTGTGAAGCTAGGAAAGTATTTTAACCTTTGAGCTAGTGAATATTTCGCTAGCAATGTTTAGCCTCTAATTTTGGAATCATGAAACGAATTTGGGGATTGGTGTGTGAGAATCATGGGTGGGGATTATGTTATTCATCAGAAAGTATTATTGTTCAGGATCGAGAAATGACTCTGGTTTGGTCTGGTGTTAGGAGCGTTAGAAATTTTTGAATGTAGGTGCCAAATTAGTCCGATAAGAGTAACCGAAAAATCTTAGCAGTTTATGATCGTATGATCCTTTTGTTAATAACATATTAACCTTCTCTATGGTAGGAAGAGATATTCTTGTTGCCCATTTTACTTCCAGAAATTAAAGGAGAACAAATTAGGTTAAGTTGTATTTTTTATGCTTGTCAGAAAAAATCTATAATGAAAATTTGGCAATGAACCAAAATTTTACTGATCCTTTTATGGTCACTTATACTTTGTCTTCTTCTCTGGAAGAAATGGCGAAGGGTGTTGTGAGTAGACGTCTCTAAGCCATTGTCTTTTAAGCACTTCACTTCTTATAACTTGCTTGACAATTTTCACATGATACTTGATGTCATTACTTTCTTTTATCACATGTTCATCAGAAATAGTCTCATAGAGGGCAATATCAATAGGTAGGCTTTAATTTCAAGGTCCAGGCACTCAATAGCATTAATTTTATCATTATAAAGCCACTGCTCATAGAGCATTATTTCTTAGTTCATTTAATTCTTTTGGTGAATTTTGAATAGGGATGTATTTGTTTTTTGAATCACGATTGCAAAAATATATTCAGTTCATGAATGCACATGTAACAGAAAAGATGGACTTTACATAAGTTTGGAAAGTATGATTCATGCAGAAATCTGGATTTGGTTATGATTTACAAAACTCATGTAACAGTACATAGCATCATTTATGGTAATTGCAACCATGTAGCCATGAAAAGATCTGAAGAGACTAACTTTATAAAATCTTTGATCAGTTGATGGCCACATATGTTAACTTTGTTAATGAATGTCATAAAGACCCTTGATGGAGCCAACCTCTAGAAGCTGTTTGTGTTAGGTATATTAAGATCTGTTGGTAGAAGCATACAAAAGACAAAATTTACATGCATTTGTTTCTGAAGCCCCATCATTATTTTACTGGAGTGGCAGATATGTTCTAGATTGGATCTGAGTCTGCCAAAATTGGTTTATTAGCAGCCAGCAGATTGTCTGATCCACCTGTTATGATTTATCTGATTCAAGAGCTGAAACTCTTCCAGTTTGACCTCCATTATCATATTTGTATGCATATATTTTATCTTGATTTAATCCATCTTACTCAATAATGTGCTTCTCCTACCTGATTAATTTACTGATTCTGGACAAGTTTGAGCATCAATTACTTGAGTAACTGAAACCCTGGCTAGTAGGCTATGAATTGTATGAACTTTTCTAGTTTGATTGTTCATAGTTCCAGTGGCTAAGCTTTTGGCACCCTTTTATTCTTCTACATGGTAATAGGATGAGCTGATTTGATATCTTCATATTTGATTATAACCTCATTGTCTTTGAAGGCTTAATCTTCCATCTATAGCACCCTTCATTATTCATAAAATCCTCCTTGTCTTATCTTCTTTCCCTTTTTATTCTTGTATGATCATGAATTACGTTTGCTATTTGTCTTCAGCTATCCATCTTATTTGACAAATCTTGGTCATTTATACATTCTGTAAATTCTCTTTCTCAGAGGCAGTTCAGGAAGGATTCAAAACCGCCTGCATCACAGCTGCTGTTGCTGCAGTTCCAACTGTAGGTTTTCGCTTTTCATTTTTGCTTTTATTTGCTTCTTATGTCTTTTCTGCTGCCTCCTTTGTTATCAAAAAATGTTTTAAGGATGCCCTTGGTCATGGTCTAGGCTCAACCAGGAGAAAATATGGTCTATTCTTAGTTCTCCAGTCTCATTGTTGTTCAGTTTCCAGCAAGAAGAAATGATTGCTAATATGATGAACTTCGCTAGAATAAAAGATTTTTGAGTACTTGCTAATTTTGACTTCTTATTTCAGTTGGTGGGCTGCAGAACGATTTCCTGGGCAAAAGCCAATCTCAATCACACTGCACAAGCACTAATCATATCAGCTGGTAAATTTCCTGGAAATACTTTTTTGCATATTTTTTGGTAGTAAACTGTAAATCGATCTAAATTAGTTTTTCTGCATATTCAACTCTGCACATAACAAACAAGGTCTTGTGATGAATCTATATGCTATGTATGTTGTGCAGCTGGTATAGCTGGGTTTTTCATCACAGCCGACAAAGTTGTTCTGGAGAGAGCAAGAGAGAACACCATGGGAAAGGCTGATAAAGCAACTTGACGTGAGGTGAGCTTCTCGTGCGATGGGAACATGAAGGTTATCTTGCTTCCTAGCCCATTCTCTCACAGTTGCTCTGCAAGACAGCCTCCGAGGCATCATTAAAATAAAAAAAAAAACCATTGTTGATTTCTCACCTTCCATTTTGACTATATTTTTGTTTTGTTTTTTTGTAAATATGCGCTTGTGTTGGAATAATGTCAAAAAGCCTAATAGTCCCTATATAGCAAGGGAAGGTTGGAACCCTTCAACATTCAGGTAGCATAATGTTTGAAAAAATTTTTGAATGTGTTCTTGTGCATCAAAAGAGTCACTAAAATTCATTATAAAAACTAATGATTAAAATTCAAGAAAGACTTCACAATCTTCCATGAGAATCATAATAATCTCTGATAGTTGAACCTGCATTATCAGTAGTTATTGGATACAGGAGGAGCTGCCATCATTATAGATTTATGACTCCACCACAGTTACATGATTGATGCATTGTCACTGAAGTTTATGGCCTTCCATGCCATTTCACTGTCACACTTACTTGCTTCGTTGTTTCTGTGTACAGATGAGGATGCTTCTTATTATTTTTCTTCTTGCTCATCATCGTATGATCATAAATAAAATTATCGGTGCCCATCAGACAAAAAGCTCGAGACTTAATAATTCCCGTAACTCACATGGCACCGTCCGCACCTTATCCTCTCTACTCCCTCTTCTCCTTGTTTCCTTTTCATGTTCTCCCATCTATTCTTTAAGGCTACGTCTTCACTGAAGTCTTATCCTTATCGTGTAGAATTTTTTTGGAAGTCCTTTTTTGGAGTAGGGTTCGATATAACCTCCATTCGGAAGTCTTTTCTGCTGTGGTTTGACATCTTTTATGAATTTTTTTGGAAAGGATTACTATATAAACATAGTTTCATTACTCTTGAGATCTCGAGGGTCATTTGGTTGGGGGTCAAGTCCAAGATCATCTTATCGAGCTACCGTCTAAACACTAAAAATTTGATCAGATTAATATTATTTAATTAAATTAAATTATAATTAGGAAATGACTAAAATATCTTTTTTATTCTGGATTGACTGCGCGAGCTCATCCCGCACATTGTACTTCGCCGGATAAGACGGAATTGACGGTGAAGACGGAAATGTGATTAAAGGAAAGATTGAAGATAAAATAGTTTTAAAAAGATTTGAACCACTCGTTAATCATATTAATAATCAAATAAGATTTACTTGATTATATTATTTTTTTACATTTTATTATTTTTTTTAATTTTGATCTTGAGCTTCACTTCTAACCAAATCACCCCTCAAGCTTCAAATCAAAGGAGAGGTTATTCTCTATTTTTTGACTTTTAGGGAGGATCGCGTTTAGGATATTATTAGTTGGAGAACAGTTCAACGTTCTATATAACAAGGATATGGCTCACAAACCTGTTCACATTCTGGAATAATCCTATTGCTAATTAGGTTTAAAGATGGGATGGAAAACATTTTGACCACAAAACTAGAGTTGACCTTGACGGAATTTTTGATGGAGCCTCTCCGCTGAAACGAAATGGCTTGTCCATTAAGCTGTTATAAGATAAACCATTTTGCCTTACTTTCTTTCTTTTCTTTTTTTTTTTTAATAAAGTTTTCGGAGAACATATCACATCACCGTATAAAATGGTGGTGCAGCAGAATCTATTGTGGCCCCATTTCTTGGACCTATTTCCACACGCAAATATTAGACCCTGGAATCGTGGTTTAATCTTGCAAAACAAGTCATGTCGGTTGTACAGCTTGTTTTTTATACTAGAAAAGTAATATAAAATAATTAATATTAATTTTTAAGAAAAAAAACTTAAGCTAGATTTATTTTTTGTTAATCCATCGCCAAATGATATCTTAGAGCTTTCAGCACATGCACCTTAGACTAATAATATGCTTAATCTGTAAAAAGAAGTTTTCTAACTAGAGCAAAATTTTTGTAGGAAGTATTTGGTTCAAAATCATTTCACTTTTTAGTCGAATTAATTAATTTTAATTTAAAATAAAATGAAATTAGAAATATTATTATAAAACGAGAGCCATGTTTTTTATGTGATGAAAAGAGCGGTTGCGTCTAAATTAAATTCGAAGGTTAGAACTCGGCTGATTTCTTCAAACTAATCCACAAAAAACGTTTAGTAGAAAATGCCATGATTAGTTAGCACAAAGGAGGCTATTAGACAAATTGATTAGGATATGGGGGCCAAAGCCAACATGGTTGCCTCCTCGTTTGTGCAAAGATGAATACAACAGAGGACAACCTTGGATGCCTTTAATTAAAATGCAAAAAGAAATCCCTCCAAGAAAATAAAAAAAGAGCGAAAAAAGGAGTGGCCATGGGAGAAAAGGAAGCGAGCAGGTTATATCGGATGAGGACCAGCCCTGAGGCCTTATCCTTAGCACCCGCCCCTCCACGCCACGCATTGCAGGGGACTGAGTTCCATCGCCCCCACAAACTAAGGTGATAATGCGGAAGCTTTCCCTCCTTCTATTATTTTTATTATTATTATTATTTCAGTCCTGTTAGTATATATATATACTCGCTCCCCCATGCAACGCCTTGTTGCCCTGTATGCATAAAATCCAATCCGATCCAATCCAAGCTTCCTTCTGCGGTTGAGAGATAGCATAGACATGGGTGAATACTTGAACCATGTGTTCCATGGCTCGGATGATGATTCAGGCTTCACGTCATCGTCGTCCTCCTCAGACTTCACCGAGGACACAGCCTCGTCCTCTGCGGAGTCCTCCGGGCCTCTTTTCGAGTTATCTTCGCTCGTGGAGCATCTTCCACTGAAGTGAGTTTGCTTGCTACAATTCTGTATCTGGTAATACATGTGTTTATCAATCGGTCCATCGATTAATGAACAATTTGTGTTGTAGGAGGGGGCTGTCAATGTACTACCAAGGGAAGTCGCAGTCCTTCACGTCTCTATCCAATGTGAGATCCCTCGAGGACCTTGCGAAGAAGGAGGTGCCTTACAAGAGGAAGATGGGGCCGAGCAAGAGCTACGGCGGAGAACTGGATCAGAGCCAGAAGCCGAGCTTCGCGCCGGGGCCGTGTAGTAAGACCATAGCCAAGAAAGTGTCAAGAGGATCATGGGCTTCTTTAATGGCGAGGAGAAGTAACAGTAATCTTTTGTCTGGCAGCAAGCCTCCTCCTATACCTGCTCATAAGAATTTGTAATCAATCTTATTTGTTGTGACCGGATGAATTTTCGTTTCTTAAAATTTGTATTTATTGAATAATTTTGTTTATGATAGTATAACTCTCGAGGGGAATTTCGTTTTTCCTTTGATATAAAAAGATGAAAAATATAGTCTCGAATTTTAGCCGGAATAGAAATAATCTGGCGTCTATTGCAAGATCTGGATTCATGGTTTTGGCCGAAGGATACTGAGAATTGTCTGGATTCATTTTTTCATAGATGTCGCGGAAAATTTTATTCGTCTCCCGCATATATCTCAGAAAATTGATTAACCCATTTGGATACGGAATTCACGTAAGGAGTATATGAAATTCTAGAATTCCGAATTCCTACTATTTCAGTGTTTGAATTAACAGAAGGGGAAGGAGCATGGGCGCGCGTGGACGCAGCATGGATGCTCGCAACTGAAGCATGGTCGCGCAATGCACGAGGAAGTAGGGTTTCGCGGGTCGGAGTAGGGATGCCCGAGGCTAGAGAAGCAGAGAGCCCGGGCCTACCGATGCTGCTCAGGCAGAGCGACCGGAGCAAGGTCTTGTGATGCACGGGGCCGCAACAGCATCGTGCAACGCAAGAGATGAGACGCACGACCTACGCGAGGCCGGAGAAGGAGCGCACGGCCGCGCAGGGGCGGCGCTGCATGAGGGACGGAGCTGCGTTACACGTGGCTGCTCTTCGACGAGATCAACTCGAGAAATGGAAGAGAGCGGTGATCTCAAACCAGAGAGACATAATTGCATGGAATTATAAATTCGGGCTGGAATTCTAGCCAAGTTCTTAAGTTTTCTTTCCGCATCTATTCAAGTCGATAGGCTTCGGTCAAAATAATTATTTGCGAAACCAATCCCGCAATTAAATTATTTGGTAAAGTTTTTTAAGCAAAAAATCATGAATTCGCAAAAAAAAAAAAGTTAATATAAAAAAATAAGCTAATTTAATTTTTAATACAAAAGGTTATTTAATTAGTATAAAACTAAGTTATTTCAATTTATTTTTTATAACAAATTATTTCGATTTTATAAAATTAAAATTTAAAATCTAATCATTAAGAACTGATTATTTGAAATAAAACCGAATAAAAATAATTTAAAATTTTATATTAATTTAATCGGTTAAATTAAATTAATATAAAATAATTTTTAAATTTTTTTATATGATTTTTTTTTTGTAAATTTATAGTATAAGACAATTATTTTTTGTTAATAATAATAAGATAAGTAATTTTTCATAAATTCCAAAATAAGTAGTTGTTTGCTTAAAAATTTTATTTTTTAATTATACATTAACTTTAAAAATATTAAAAATTTAAAAAATCATATATATATTTCAAATTAGTAAATAGGTATTTTTTTTAATAGAAAATTGTTTTTAAAAATAAAAAAAAAAGGAAAAAAAAAAAGCACATTCGAATCCTGAATCACTGTCCAAAAAAAGAATGTAATATAAAATTAAATATTATATTTTTTAAATCTGAAACTGAAATTGTGACAAGTTGTTGGGGGTCTACGGAAGTTTAAAACCATGATTCTGCCTTTTCGGCGGGCTCACCAATTCCAAATTGGAATCGTGGATTCGGGCATGTGAAAATTGGAACTGAAAAGACTATGGAATTCTCTAATTCCGGCGATTCCGGGAACCAAAAATCGGAATCTCAGTTCCACTAATTTGAAATTTGTTAACTGCATCAAACTAAACCCTAAATCAGGATAAATATAAAATAAAAATCTCTGAAAAAAATTACATAAGTTATCATACAATTACAAAAAATCATTTTTTTTTATTATTAATAAAAATATTTGTATTATAGTTAAAATTTACGAGTAACCACCTTCTATTAATATTTTTTATTTATTTTATAATATCTAAATTAATATAAAAGATCATTATCCCTTCTATTATTTAAATTGAAGTGCAAACATATTTGTTTTCTTAATTTTTCACTTTTTTTTAGCTTAGAAGCTTTAAATACCATTTATCATCATTAGCTACTAAAATTAGAAAGAAAATAACTTTCAAATATTTAAAATTCTCTGGTCCAAATAAAGGAAATAAAATAATTAGAAATAATAATTTTTTATACTAAAGTTTAAATAATTAGCCATTTAATGGTTTTTTAATTAAACTAAATTTTAAAAATATCAATAAAACAGTAATTACTTGAAAATTTAATCACAATACAAGTAAGTTTTTGTTAATAATAATAAATGAGGTGGTTTTCCATAAATTCGTGATAATACGAGTTATCTTTTAAATTTTGACGATGATCAAATTAGAGTTTAAAAAATTTGTATAGTTATAATAAGTTTTAAGATTAGCAATAATAATCCAATCTCAAGAAGGATCGATTTCAAGATAAAACTTGTTAAATCATGAAAATAATGACTTGAGGATAAAAATGATGATAAATTGAAAATAAAGCTCAAAAATGCTTAAAGTGAACGATCAATTTCAAGTTTATAAATTTAGCTTTCTCATTTTTGTTGAAGTTGAGAATTTAGTTATTAATTTATTTGAGCTTTTGGACTAATATCTTATTTAACTTAAATATGCATTTATCGACTTATCTTACTTTTATCTAAATTAAATTAAAATTATATCAAATAGCCGAAATTAATAGTTTTTTCTGTGAAGTTTAGTTACCCAAACTTTATTGTTCATACGCCGGAAGTCAAATTTAGATATCCTAATTAGTACGTTCGAATGTCCGAACTTGACAGATAAAAAATTAGTATTTTGGTTATGTAAAATATCGATTATCTGAATAGAGAATTCGATTGTCCAAATTTAAGATTCGTTAGCATGAACATATGGCTCGGGTGCTCGAACATGTGAGAAGAAAACTTAACTACTAATATTTTGATCATTATTAGAATGAGTTTGATCATATGTTTGGATACTCAAACTTAGCAAAAAATATCTAAAATGATTCCAACATGTAGATTTTACTTTCAATGATTATATATTGTTGGAAAATTTTTACTTTCAATATATCTATATCAAGATTCAAAATTTCCAAACTATTTAGTTTCAACAAGATCTAAAATAAATTTTAATTTTCATATCATCATCATTCTTATATTTTAATCTTTGAGATACTATTGTTTGTGAGATTTTTTTATTTGTTTATAATCTCATAAAGTAAGTGTGCGATTAGACACCGAATCATATATAATAGTTTATAATCTCTCTATTCATTTATTTTATACCTACTTTATTATATTTGATTGATTGTAATTATTTATGAATTAAATTGAATTTAGATTTCAAAAATTTATTAATTATTTTGATAAAACCTAATTAGATGTCTCTTATGTTATCATTTGAGATTTAATTTATTGCTAAAATGTCTAAAAAAATAATTCAGGATAAGTTAATTTTTGACCTTAGGATAAATCATTGTTGGCCTAAGCGGATATTGTTTTGTTTGGAATTTGGTTTAGATGTTTGATTAACAAAAGCAGATAGGTGAGGAAGGGTGGCAGCAAGAATTGAAATCCAACCGAAGGCATCTGTGCACTTTTGGCCATGACAAAAACTCAGAGCTTTTCCATTTCTCATTACAAAATAGATTGGCGATTAAATCGAGATAACAATTTCTTGATTCTCTTTTGGTTAAAACCAAGACATCGTCCCCATAAACCAAAACCAAGTATAAAAATTGCCTTTGATTAGTCTCTCTCTGTTTCTCTCTGTACATACATATATACATATATATATATATATATATATATATATATTAACTACTTAGATAAATAATTAAAGCATATAAAGAACATAGGAAATCATTTTTGTAGACAGCATTATGTTCTACACCAGCCCTAATTATCTCCATTTTCAATTCAGAATTCTCCTCTCAAAAAATATATTCATATTAAAATTTTCCCAGATGCGAACCTACAAATGAACCCGGTAATGCTCCCCGCGAAGCGGCCCGAGCAACCCAGGCCCAAGCCCAACGCAGTTTTACAACCCTGTGTGCCACCTGTCTGTTACACAACCACATCCCGTCGGTCAGTATGTACTGCCGCACTATCAGCAACTCATTAATATCACTCCATTTTTTTTGTACCACCACGTCGTCGTCCTTATCCTCGTGTCCCACAACGCCTGTCCTCACCCGCGGCACCCCAACTCCCCATTTATACCCCCTTCGTCCGATAAAATATCCACACGTGTGACGTCACAAATGGAAGACCAGGTTAACCAAGCTGCTCCCGCAGAACACCAAAAACAACCCGGTACTGTGAATTCCTCTATTTATGAGCTCTAAATGTTAACCCAGGAACGCCAGTGAGAAAGGGGAAGAGGAAGATGGAGAAGAAGGGGCCGAAAGGGCAAGGAAAGGCGAGCCAGGGGGAGCGGAAGGATCGGCGTTCGGCGACGGGGATGAGCGGCGACCCGAAGAAGGGCGGCCACGGCGGCAAGTTCACGTGGGCCGGCGGCCACCGGTTCCTGGACAGCGGCCACGACAGGATCCAGAAGGGAGCCGTGGACGCCATGGATCCCAACTTTGAGGACCCGCTCGATGATGTTCACGTTGGATCACCGGCGTCCTAGGTTTCATATTGCATAATGAGTTGGTGTTCTTTTCCTGTTTTCTTGGGAATAAGTTTGTGATAAGCATTGTATAGAGGATGATCTAGCTTCGGTGGTTGTAGTTCTTGAAACCTGTAATCCCCGAAGCTCTTCTCCTTGCTAATTTTCTTTGACTCATACTTGTTGCTAGAGAAAAATTCAAGAAATGTTCTTGCAAGGTAAAATGGATTTTGATATCAAAAGTTTGCTGATAATTAAGATAAGATTTGCGGCTCAGAATAAATAAAGCATGTTTTAGGGTTTGTTTGATAAGTGATTAGCTGTGTGATCACACCGGTATAATTCATTCAGATCCGATTTAAATTTGGTTTAACTGCAAAATAAATCATAGATAACTAAATTTTGTAGTAGAATTTTTAAATATAAAATCACATAAATTTCCAAGGTTAATGATCTTGTATTTGGATATGAACAACTTTAATATTAGAAATCAAAAATGTATTTGAATAAGTTGAGAGTAAGGCAGTGATCACGGAAGAGTTGCCTAAGTACTCTCTTAATCCAAATAGTTTCTTCTTTCTTGCGATAAAATGGGATTAATAGGGAAAACATGAGACACGTCGGGGAGGCCTAAAGGCTGAGAACAACAATGGGCCGTGGTCCAATAAAGCTGCCCCTAACTTTATTTCGCGTTATCTCATTACCGAATTTTATTTAGATTATTTGCATTTTGAAATCTATGACACCAGCCCTGGATACTATCGTTTGAGCAAGAATTGAACTTGCATCGATCCAATGGACATTCGTCAGAAACCCTAATTTTGAGAAAAGGCCCGTAACTCACCACGAATAGGCATTCTCGCTTCTAATTTCTCGCTTGGTAGATATCAAAGTGAAAAAGGGACAATTGAGGAAACAAAAGCTACGTCATGCTATCCTTACAGCAATGAAGTGGAGAACACTACCAACCCACATGACAAAGGGACCGCTCGGTTCACTCTTCGGTCACAATCTGAATCATGATTGATGCGCAACATCTTCCCCCAGATACACACCAAGCCACCGAATGGAAGTTGTCCACACAACCCTGTTACGTAAGATTTTCGGTGTAGGTGTGCGATAGGATGTAGTTGAGTTTAATCCTGCATTGTGGACGACGGATATGAAACACGAGAACAGCTAGAGAAAGCAGCATGCTTTAGAAGTAGCAATGATGCACTAGTTCACAGCACCGTATCTGTGGAATCCAGTTGCTTCTCACTTCAGGCCGTGAAACGTGGTATTAACCCCAAAATTTCAGCTAATGAAGCTGATATTTGCAGCCATTAATGCTGCAAACCATAGATAATAACACCACCATCGCATTCACCGCTATATACAAAAAGGTCCCAAAAGACGCAGCAATGATCTCCCAAAACAAGGCACCAATCCTCCAATCCACCACCACCCCTCTCCTCCACTCTTCTCCCCACAATGCAGCAACAGCACCACCACCACCACCACCTCCTCCTCCAAACATAATAATAAAAATTTAGAAAATATAAATAATTAAAATTCTACGGGAATCACTACTTAATTGTGATTTTTCATGTCATTGTCACCTTCCAAATGGTTCCCAGGTCCAAACCAAGAGCATCCTTAGGTTCAGAGTTTTAAAATGAGCGGAAACATTTCCATTTCAATCGTGATCGAAATGTTTTGATCTGTAATTTTAGTTTTACTTTTAAAAAATATAATATTTATATTTATATATTATATTTTTATCATAAAATACATTTATTGTAATAGCTAAAAAAATAATTTTAGATCAAGGTGATTCGAAGATAAGTAAATTTGAAGATAATCCAACGGCTTAATATAATTATTTTGATAGATAATGACAAGGAAGGACAAATTTATCAAGACCGAAAGGATCTTTTCACCTAACTCAGATAGTACATTGGGTCGGGAAGCTTGAAGGTGCGTTCACCCTCGCGTGAGCCCAAGATGTCACTCCACTGGTCGCCGATATTTCCGACGATTCTGTATCCTTGCTTAACCAGCTTCTGCCTCACGCCGGACTTGAACTCTAGGGCCGTGCTCTTCACGCCTACTTCTCTGTTGTAAATCGCACATGTTAGAAATCTGTAAATACGAATTTTATTTGAATATGGCTCAGAGAAATGGATACACAGATAAACCCTAAACTTGATTGACTTGCAGAAATACCTGCAATTTCTTGACTTGGCAATGTCAGTCTCTTACTCTACTAGGAGTTATTACTCAAACAAAAGGAAAAAAAAGAGAAGAAACAGGATATTACTTGAGCAGGAGCTTCTCCCAAGTGTGATACCCAACTCTCTTGAGATTAGCCACCGTGGTTTCTCGGCTATCCTCCGTTCTGCCAGTCAAGAAGACGATCTTGATACCCAGAGAAACTAGCTTCTTGTACAAATTCAACGTCTCCGGCAACGCCGGCACCATGCTGGTCGCCACCCATGCATCAAACGCCGTGGCATTGAACGGCTCAACCCTACAAAACAGTACACGCTTTGTAATCTTATGAGCAATAATTAGATCCGTAGACCAACTTGTTTGCCTTCTCCTGAAAGGTTAGGGGCCATCCTCATGCGGTAAAAAAGGTACTATGTTTGTATGATTATTCCAAACAAAAACAATTGTGATGACGGTGAAAATGCTTCGATTTAGATCGAGATTTATAATGAAAAATAAAATAATAAATTACCCAAAGCCATGGTGAGCATAGTAAGGGAGATTGGAGAGCGAGGTCTCATCGATATCAAAGACCCAGACGTCCTTCCCATCTTTGGCTAGTTTAAGCCCCTTGGTGTACTCGACGGCCTCCTTGATGACCACCGCTGAGTCTAGACGATACTGGTAGCCGAGCATGTAATGCCCGACGTATCCCTCGCACACCCGGGGGATGGTCTTCCACGCCCTTATGTTGTTGGTCTCCACGCCGAACCGCCAGCTCTCGCACGAGAGACCGCCGACACGGTGCCCGCTGGAGCCTGTCTTCGTCCGAAGCGGATGGATCTCAAGCGCTGCTGCTGCGTGACGAACTGCTGCCGTAGAAGCGAAGATGATGCAGAGGAAGATTGCCATGGCCAGTGGAGACTGATTCGCCATTGTTCTTGGTTTGTCTTTCATCTGTCAATGTTGCTTTTTATGCATGCACAGAACTACTGTTTGAGAGGTGATGGACTCTAGTAGATGTTCTTTTTTGCCAGCAAGAATTCTTCTGGATTTGTTCTCAAGAGTAACATTAGGGTTAGTAGAGTTTCTCAGAAACCCAAATTCTAATGACTCTTAAATCACCTTGCGATCCCTAATCCGGTCGTGTTCTCTTATTTTATTTTAACCTATGTAGATATTAGATAAGCATCAAGGCAGGGCGCATTTGATAATGGATTACAATAACATGATGATCACGCTCATCAGAATTAAATAGTTCTCATCAAGTTAATTGCGATGATCCCATTTTTGAGATTAAAATATGGTTTGAAGCATCGGCTAAAAGAATATTCCAAATACACATAGAACATATGGGAATAATCGTAATTCAATCAAGATCACAAGAAGATGGCGGCTCACTTAGAATACAGCATAAAATCAAAATTTTATTTTTTTTTTCTATAATTGCGGAGTATTTTTCTGCATCGATCATGCCTTAATTTAACTTTTTTAAAAAAATCATACGAAACCGAGACGGACAATCTTATAATGAGCTTGGAGCTTGCGTAGACGAATTGGTCGTGAACATTGACCGAAATTTTGACATGAAAATGGACTGCTCATCTGAAAATCGGATCCGGTCGCTTCTACAGTGATCATACGCTGAATGGGCTGTAAAGACATGTGATACAATGATTGAATTATCGTATTTTTTTTACACATGAATGTTCTAAATTTAGCACACGATCAATACTGTTATGACGAAATTTGGTTTCGTTCAACTAAGATAGTACATGGGGTTCGGTAACTTGAAGGTGCGATCACCCTCCGGCGATCCTAAGATGTCACTCCATTGGTCTCCCATGTTCCCCACGATCTTATAGCCTTGTTGCACCAGCTTCCTCCTCTCTTTCGTTTTGAAAGCAATGTTTGTGATCCGCATGCCAGCTTCCCTGATACAACAATAAAAATGACGATTTTTAAGAATGTTCCACTATGGCATTTTCAAAAGATTTTGACTAACGTGGTGCGCCATATTAAGAGCGTAGAGCCCAATACTTGAGAATAAGCTTCTCCCATGTGAGATAGCCAGCATTCCGAAGATTAGTCTCGACGAAGGCGCGGGTGTCTTCAATGCCGCTGCTGATGAATATGACTTTGATGCCGAGAGACAAGAGACTCCGGTAAAGCCTCAAGCTCTCTGGCAGCGCGGCCCGTGTGCTCCTCACCATCCATGAGCTTAACGCCGTCTCGTTGTGTCGTCGGACTCTGCAAAAGCGAAAAACAGGAGGATGTTTATGCGAATGTATAGCATTGCAGGGAGCTACACGAAAATGTTGCAAAATAAAAGGGAGTTATTTTTAAAAAATCATAGAAGTGGCCGGCCGAATCCCAAGGTGGCCCAATCCAGGAAAAAGACCAAAACGAAATGTTACCCAAATCCACGGCGAGCATAGTAGGGCAGGTTGGAGAGAGCAGTATCATCAACATCAAAGACCCACACTTCTCTCCCGTCTCCGCCGAGCTGCAGCCTCCTCGCATACTGCTCCGCCTCGGCGACAACGACGCCCGAGTCCTGCCGGTACCCCTCCCCTAGCATGTACCGCCCGACATACCGCCCGCACCTTCGCGGCACAGTCCGCCACCCACGCACGTTGTTAGTCTCCACTGCCAGCCGCCAGCTCTCGCACGCCATGCTACGCGGGGGCCGGTGTCTGCCTGAGCCCGGCAGCGGTCTCGCGATCTTCTCCGGCGAAGAGGCCTCTGCAGCCAGAATTGCAAGCAAAAAGAGAGCCAGTGAAGGTTTCATTGCATCACTGGCTTGCTTCAGGAAAGTACGTGAATTTTATAGTACGCACTAACTGCCGTTCTATCATGGTAGAAGGTGGTTGGTCGTTAGGAGGGTAATTGTAACTTCATGTTATTTATGTTGACAAAGAAGATTTTAAAACGAAAAAAGATTTGAGGTTGTTCTTTGCGTGTTTTTGGTGGTTCATGATCTTGTGCGGATTGAATTGCTTTTGTCATGATTTATATTGGATCAATTTCAAAAGTACTTGTCTGTTTACAAACAGGTTGGGTTGGTTCGAACCGTGTCAAAATTGTGGTTTGGATTCCTTCATGTTGGTGAGTAGTGGATTGGATTGGAGAAGTTTTGTCGTAATTTCTCGGGGTTAATCCGGAAAATTGCCAAGTGGGCCTTCTCATTTGCAAACTTGGGCCGCCAATATAACATAGACCGAGCCTATGTCGATTTATAAATTATAACCCAACCCACCAGCTCATTTATAGATAAAGGATCTACTGTAGCAGTCAAACGAGGTCACAGAGCTTGACTGCCTAAACGTCTAATGATAAGTAATATTGAGTTTTAGGCAAAATCCCAACCGTTGAGTTAATGCTAAGACGGTCGTCTATTTGTCTAATTTTTCGCTTTTTTTTTAGGCGGTCATCTAGTTCAACAAATAACTAAGAACAATATCAAATATAAATTTTCATAAAATAAAATCGCTTAGGCTTTCATCTAGATGCCTGGGCCACCTACCACGTGTTAGTTGGTCGATTAGTCTTTTGTGTAGAGTAAATCAACCACAACACTGAACAATACTTGCAAGTAATCGATGAGGCTGATCAGCTCCAACACGCATGCATGCTTCACCAATTTCAATCAGAGCAACAAGAATCTCCTTAATTATCAAATTAATCACAAACTCAAACAAGCTCAACAACAACACCATGAAAAGCTAAAGACAAAAGTGTTGAACGTGGAGGCATATTCATCAAATATGATTGAGCTAAAGGCTTTTGTCCCCAGAACGTTATAATTAGAATTATCATCTTTAAAAGGTATCTCATCCGAGAGAGAATCCAAAAAGGAAGCCATGTTACGTTATTCCCCCACTACGCAATTCCTTCTGCAACTTCTTTAAGGGACGGGAATCGGCACATGGGAAACCCGAACCCTAACCCTAACCCTAACAACAACTAGCAATGCAGCACTGCACTGCGCTTTGGAGGAGGGGCATCTAAGATCTTCCATAAAGCTAAAGGCGATCGACGAAGGTCGGCTTTTTTCAATCAGGAACAAGAAGACATGGGATTCATTTCTATCTTCCTGGGGGAAAGGGACGTGCACGCAGCTGCAATTCTATTCCCTCATGCATGTGTCCACTGACTAGCTAGTTAGTACAACAGGATCTTTTTTTGGATAAAGATGTTGGGGAACAAGGACATCCACAGCCTTAGTACAAGGATTCTTCCAAACTTCTTTATAATTCACCTAGGGTGAAAGTCGGAGGAATTATCGGGTCCGAGAATTTAGAATCATCAAGGTAGTCAAAATGCTTAAACGATACTGTTTCGTAGCTCTAAGTTTGGTAGATCTTTCAAACAAGGAGATCTGAAGATTGGAGAGGTTAGAGAATGGCTGTTTATCCACTATAAGAAAAGGATCCTCACTCTTTATTCCTTGTGAAATTACAAAGAAGTCGCACTTAAGTCTTCTTCATGCACGTTCAAAGCAAGGAAAAAGATGGCACGAAGAGACCACCATGCACGTTTCTCTCTATCTCTTTCTTTCTGTCTTTCCCTCAAGGCAAACAACTACAGTGAAATAATCTCATGGTGTTAGAAAATATGCACCGCTATATGTTTAAGATAAAATACAGAGAAGCGTCACGTCCTCCACACCTCATCCGAACAAGAAAGCAGGCCAAACACATGACTATGGCGTAATTCAATAGCAAACAAAAGCATGCCTTTTTGGACGGAATGTTTTTTTCTCCAGCGTACAATGTTGTTAAGCGCGACGAGATGCGATTGTTATGGATGTTTTTTTTTATACAAAGAAATCAAAGATTGTTTATAAACGAGTTAGAATCTCAGAAATTGATGTTGTTTTTTTGAGTTTGTTTTCTGTTTTGAGTTTCTTACTGTTCTGTAAACATGTTGTTCGTTTTTTAACTTAAATATCTCTAATTTTGCTCTTAACTAAGTGTGGTTTTCTCCAATTTTTTTTGAAAAAAAAAGATATAAATGGATATAAATGGAAACCCTAAAGACTGGTTTATGACAAATGAAATATGATATAAAGAAGCAGACAGTACACGATCACATGTCAAGTGTGTCTAGGATTTTCATTAAGGAAAGAAATCGAAACATTAAGTGAGAATATACCATTTGGAGTCTGTTGTGGCCCAGAGCTAATACAAGTACAAAGAATCATGGAAATACATCCCAAATTACTAAGCGACTGGCTTGAAAGTGGGGTAACAGAAAAATTATAATGCATTATTCCCTCTCTTTACTGTTTTTATTCACTATAGGAATCAAAACTCCCATGCAACGATATGTTGTTTTTTTCAGTTTTTTTCTCCAAAGAGCCAATATAATTTGTATTCAAGATCATAGACTCATGGCTTTACAACCTGTCAGATGGCTTCTTTTGGGTTAACCCTAGGGTTAAGCATAAAGTAGCTTCCTGCTCTCCCCCAAATCCTGTGGAGAATGAGTGGGATAGTAAGCAAGATCATAGTGGATCATAATAGAAACAACAAATAATTTGGAAGGCTTTACACCTGTCCAGTGTTTGCTTTCTTAAACCACAAGAAAACTGTGAAACACTCCTAAATCAAGAAAGAAGCAAAGGACCACAAATGAAAGCAAACAAATAATCCACAGTTCTCATGACCATTCGGGACTATCACTTTCCAACAATAACAAATACAAACAACAGCTGAGCAAAGGCAAAACTCCCAAGAAAAATTTTCTCAAATACAAACAAATACTTGTATGATCCTTCGTCATGTTTCATTTTCTCTTTTGTTTTGTTAGAATAAATAGAAAAATTTAATGGACATAAAGGCAATACAGTAGAGATGCAAGTAATACATGGTATTATTGTAGCTAACACTAGTAATTAACATCATATAAAGTGATGATGGGATGATATGGTAATGATGGATAGTGCTGATTTCAATGCATGCTGGATTGGCTCTAGGCATTTTGGCCTTCACTTGTATTGTCAGCAATACCTGCAGCTTTGTCTTCTTTTTCTTTTTCCTTGCCTCCTCTTCCCCTTTTTTTTCTTTTTTCCCCAGCACCTTTTGCACTTTTATCCTGTCCAATTGAATTTTTGTATAGTTAGTATAGTCTCCAGGTCCTGTCGAGATCCCTTGAGGTAAAAGAGTAGAAACCTTCATTGTTTTTGCTCCATGCCTCTTCTTCCTACTTGAATAAGAAGAATGTAAGTATTGAACATGATGATGATGCTATCTGTTAGTTTTCTTGGTTTCCACCACCCTTGGCTACTACCCATGATGATCTGTGTTGTCAGGTAACCAGTATGGGTACTTTAACCAGTCTGTCTCTTGAGAGTGTGGAATTGATGTCCCCTGCAAGAGCAGGCAAGCAGGAAGAATTAACGTTTTATGCATAGTATAACAAAGTAGAATTTACATCTGAAGGGAATTCCCTTGTAGATGGAAATGCCTCAAAATGAACAAAAATATGGAAAGCATATATAGTTATATATAAAGCAATATGGCATCAGAAGGAGATAGCATTATTTTTTTTTTCTTTTTACTGTTCCCAATTAGCAGATTAAAAATAATCTGCTCTTTGTCACTGTTACGACCTAGTCTGAAAACAGGACTGGCCACAAGCTAAAAGCTTCCAGTTTATCTCTTTCTGTATTTTCCTAAGGACAGCTAGAGATGGAAAAGGAACGCAAGGGCACAAATTGTTAGTCTTGTTTCTTTATCCACTGGAGACCATCTGGCCCCCAACATCAATCTGAATTTCACTTCTTTTTTTATTTTTTGGTATTGACTAAACATTTTTAGGTTTTAGAATAATCACTACGTTTATTTATTTATTTCCATATAATTGACAAATATAGGTGAAGTTGTTGGTAGCTCTTAACAACTCAAGCTGAGCAAAGGAAGAAGCGAAGAGAGGTGTATGTCTAATGTGAGCTGAGCAAATGTACAAGGTGCAACGCGACACTCAGTAAAAGTGGTCAAAACTTACTGCTTTATTGTCAGCAGAAGTGCAACCCATTAGTAGTTCTTCTAGACCAGATCCGGACCTTTCTATCAGTCCTTGATGCTGCTGCTGCTGTTGCCAATTAAACTTTTAAGCAACAATAATATCATCCAACATTAAGAAGATAACAAGTTTCCTTAAAATTGAAATGCTTAAGCACATTAAAAGTTTGTAAACCCTGTGAAATCTCTTGCATGCATGGAAGTTTTCAGCTTCATTATGCAGGTGCCCGAAAATATCAAGTAGACCAATAAACAGAAAAAATAAAAGAAGAAATGAATAACACGGCACAGATGTTACGTGAGACTTAAAGCAGAATCACATTAAGGATAATACAAACTTTGGTTTGGTTGGGATACCTGATACTTATGTTCATCATGGAGGAGGATCCTCGAGACATTGAAGGGGTCGTCAAGAACAATGGACGTCTGGTGGAGAGGAGCAGGAGGGACAATGCCGGAGATCGGGTTCGTTGGCCTGCTGATTTGGAATGCGGCATTGGCCACTGCATGCCTGTGCTGCTGCTTGTGCTCTTCACGCTCTTCGCATGTGTGGGCTGCGGCTTCTCTTGCCATGGATGGTGCCTCTCCCAGACCAACCTGATCCAACATCCATGAAACAGTTGCGGCTAAGTCTTTCCTTTCTTCTGTCTAACTTTCGGTTCGTTTGTTATTTCTCTTTATCCTTGGGTTTCTTGCTCAAACCAAAACGTTGTTCTTTGTAACAGTGACAAACTATTCAGATCAAAGCCAATGAAACAAATAATGGTTTCTGGGTTTATCTTAATTTCATGCAAATACCCTAGGAAAAAGAAGGCAAAGGTGAGTGCTTTATATGTTGCTGAACACATGCATTAGAATAAACTTTTTCAAGTGCTGTCCTTGAGTCTATATTAGCAGAAGTTTCCGATTGTTTTCCTACTCAATTCTACATTCTAACTACACTACGTGCAATATTTTTTTCCTGCTGGATCTCTCGAATATAAAGATGGAAGAAATACAGTATAAAATCACTCACCTCATCGAAACTTTTCCTGAAAGGAGAAAAGCTGAAGTTATCAGGCTTGATATGCTGGATATCAACAGCACTGTACCCTGAAATCCCAGCTCCAGAAGACATCTCATCCCTTTGGCTCACAACCTCCTTGGAGGAGCAGCTTCCACTGCCTTCCTTCCTGTACTCCACTGCTGCTGCTGCTGCAACTCCACTTCTGTCAGGCCAGTTGCATTGCCTAGGTTGTGTCTGATAGAATATCTTGGAAACCACAAGCTCTCCTTCCTTCTCCTCCTCAAACTCACCCAAGTGATACTGGTGCATGACCCAGTTGGTCTTCTCAGGCTTCCTGTGTTTCCCAAAGTTTGTGTACAAGACCAGTATCTTCTTGCACCCCTTCTGCTTCCCATTGACCATCACTGGCCTTGTCTTGCCTGTCTTGTGCCACCTTGTCTCACCTCGTTGGAGGTCACACTCTGTCTGGATTTTCCTCCTCTTTCTTGTGCCTGTGGTGTATGCCTTCGATGGCCTGTGGAAGAAGTGCTTGTTCAGCCCATCTCTTGTCACACCTAAGTTTGAAAAAAGAAATCCATAATAATAAAAGTTAAAATAAAAATAAAAAATGGAAAAAAAAAAAGAGGAAAAAGGCGAATTAGAAGGTTTGGAGTCACATAGTAGGTGTGACCAAGGTGGACAGAAGCTCAGATTTTCCTGTCAGGCGTAACAAACGACCTTGGAAGATGGAGAAACATGAGAGAAACTTCTAAACATCTTTCCATAATGATGTCTAGATAGAGAGAAAGTGAGGTTGCATATATTTCAAGGGAAGAGGCTGTGTATCAGAAACCAAGCATAGCTTTCTTGGGAACACCAAGACAGACTAACTGCAGCTTCTTTCTGCAACAATAATAATAGGAATACTTCTTTTGTATTTTCCCATAAACATGTGCCAAAAAAGGAGCAAGGAGATTGGACCAGAGAAATTTGCATGAAATGCTACAAAAAAAGGGAAAAAAATAATTCTCTAACCTGGAAGCTTTTCTGGGTGGGTGTAGCAGATGCCATCTTCTCCTTCAATTGTGGGAATGAACTCATCTATCAGAGGATGGGATTTGAGCTCTTGCGATAGGACTTTTGCTTCCAGATGCTCAATCAATTCTTGGTCTGTTGGATCAAACTTCACTCCTGCTGGTAGCCCAACCCAATTCTACATTTCTCAAGCATGATTCACAAGAAACTTTTTTAGTGGCACAAGAACACTTGGTAAAAATTTGTATTTATTATAATTTTGTCGTACCGGCTTTCGGTCGAGCTTGTGGCCGCAGCTTGGGCATCGCGTGGATCCACATATCTGATGCTCCTCGAGCTTGGCGTCAATGAGATCGGTCGTGCGTACTGAACCTCTATTCATGGCTAAATCATAGACATGGTGTAGACTCCATTTTTTCTGATATAGGAAATTCTGAAGCAAGTCACTTCATCATATATCTTCACATCGAACCCCGCAGAAAAACTGATACTAAATTTCTTGGAAAAAAGGAACAGCTTTCTTGCTATGTTGGGAGGCAAGGATTCTATTCTTGCTGTCAGGCTCGAGTTTAGGAAGACAAAGGAAAAAAAAAATCTGAATTTCAACCAAAGAACACAAAGAACAGTATCATATGATTAGGAAGAAGAGGATTATGACGAAAGGAATAAAGACCTTGATTCCAGAAGCAAGCTTAGATCCAATTTGGAAATTCAACAAGACCGAGCTCAGAAAGAACACTTGACAACATGAACAAAGATTCTCTTCCTGAGAGAGAAACAGAGAGAGAGTCAGAGAGAGAGAGAGAGAGAGAGGAGAAGCAATAAGAAGAAAGAAGAAAGAAGAAGAAGCTATGGCAGGGAATGTAAGAATATAAACACTCTTTAACATATAATAAAAAAAATAAACACTGTAATTCATGGAACTTTAACTGAAACCCATGAGAAAAAGGAAAAGGTCCTCAAAACACTCTCTCACACACACATACACACCCACATAGCACCTTTAATCCTACCTATATGAAGAAGGATGCCTAGAGAGAGAAAAAAGAGAGAGAAGGCAATATACGGGCCTGAGTTTTTTTAGGGTTTGGGTTACAAAAGCAAAAGAATAAGTAAACAGCCTCCATAGTCGTTTCTGTAAATCCAAAAGAGGGTATCCCAAACAATTTGTATATGAAATGTTTTAAAAAAACAGGAGAAGAAGAAGAAATATTTCCCTAGAAATATTATACATATATATATATATATATATACGAGCAAAAATAGATTGAGTTTGCTCTACTGATGGTGGGTGATCAACTTGTATTTCCCTTTTACAATTCTTGCAAGGAAATATAATGGAAAAAAAGAACAGAGAGAGAGAGAGAGAGAAGGGTGATAAGAACTCACATGGGTTTTTAGATGTGCTGAAATGATGATCCTTTTGGGTGTGAGGAGGACGAGAAGGGTGTGGGGGGTGAATCCATGGGTTGCTTAAAATGCAAGGCAAATGAGCAGTACGCTTGATGGACGCCCAAATAAAATATACTCGTAATATATAAAAAATATATCTGAAGAAAAAAAAATACACATGCACAAGCAAGCAAGCTTCTGCTTCAAGCAGGGGGCCCATGCATGATAATAATATTGTGTTTCAGTTGTATTTTTGTAACTGAAGTTTATGAAATGGATAGTGTAATGCTTCAGAGCTACAGTCTGTTTTCCACTATCTTGTTTCTATATGAACATAGTGAGGGGCCCAAATGAGATCTTGTCTTGTTTCTTTTAGTTTGTATATTTTTTTTTTTTACTTTTTATTTGTGTGCTTGTCAGAAGCTTTCACTGGAGTAAAGTTCTCGCCTCAACTATTTATTAAGATAAATGCTGATTAATCCATATGAAGTAATATTCTTCTAAAAAGGAGCCAATCTTACAGATGAACTCACAAATTATGGCTTTTTATCCATTTCTTGCATTTTTGGCAACAAAATTAGAGAAATCTCAGGCTAGATTACTAAAAATTCAAAGAATATTTCATGTGCTTATTCATAATGTCCAAATTGAATGCTTCCTTGATACAGCATGCAGTTCACCACCTCTAGGAAGAAAGGGGAGAAGCATGAGTGCGCCACGGGCGAAGTATTAATTAGCAGAAATCTATTTTGTCCACAAGTTAGGTTCATCTAATATTTTCCTTCTCCAATACTCAATTCTCATCAATCGGTTTGGAATCAGAATCAAAATTAATATTAAAATTAGTAAACTACTTTTATAAATTAATATTTTTTTATCAAAATTAATTTTATAATAATTTAAAATTTCAAAAATTATTTAGTTTTTTATAATAATTCAAATTAATAATGATGTAAAATAAATCATATTAATTTTATAAAATAGAAAAATTAATTTTAAAAAATATTGATCCTAATTTTGATCTCAAACTAAATGACTCTGAATAAGTTTGACTGCATTATGAAAACTCAATCATTGTTAGAAATCAAATCAGAGTCACAAGATCACTATTAGCATAAACCAAATGCAAATAAGTGGAGATCGTTAAAGGGCGGAAATTTGTTGCTTAGCTTGCAGGGATGATCAGAATGATACTGATGAAAGTCGAGAGAAAAATGCATTAAGCATCTTTGAGACAAATGACAAGTAACTCATCCGGTTTGACTAACGTTGACAGGCTTGAAATGTTCAAATCAGCAAAGGATGTCAACGGACTGACCAATGCTGCCCACTTATGTCTTCGGCAGAACTCAACGACAATGAACTAGATTTGGATCCACAAAAAATTGACCACAAATGAGTTTTAGTCAATCAGCTGAGAAAAGAACAAAGCTGATGCAGTCAAATGAAAAACATAGTTTGGCTATACCTAGATTGTTTGTAAATGGATATGGCAACATATGTTGGCATTTCTGTTGCACATAAATACTGTAACTGGGAATAATGACAACCAAAGAAAAGCAGAGAAAATGTTTGCAAGATAGGAGTACTAAGATCACACATAACGCTTCCAATATCTAGGTCTTGAAAGCATGGCACTTGTCCGTGGCAATTTGTGATAAGCCAATCCACCTGCACAACAATAGATTACACAAATATCTTCACAATATCTACAGAAATATCATTGATGAACAGTAAAGAGATGCTTGTAATCATCAAACAGGAAAAGCTGCGTCAGTGGTCCATCAGCAACAAGCAGACATGAATGAGCAGAAGAAAGACCAGAAAAAAGCTCTACTCTTGGTTATGGATACACACCTACCATTTCCATGTGATTACTAATTTTTCTAGTGGATTGCAATTAATACGTAAGTTATTGTCTAATGTTACATAGATTAGCAGCCTAAGCAATGCACATATTGCAAGCCATTGATACACTAAACAAGAAAACCAATGTCACTAAATACATCTGCATCTCCATGCAAACAAATCTACTGGCCATTTTCGTCGGAGATGGAATCGACACAACTGTCTTCCACGTCCAGCAAACATTTTTCCCTCCAAATTGCATGAATTTCATCGGTTCGGAACCTCTGAGTAAACGTTGATTCCTCTAGTGGGGTGGTTACTCCATGTGCAAAGGCAAGGAGGCCTGTGTAGGCAATCATAGCTCCATTGTCAATGCAATACCTGTCATCGGTTGCATATAGCCTGCCACCCCTCTCAGTGCACATAGTCTTCATCATCTCCTGCAAGCGCAAGTTGCACCCAACGCCACCAACAATAAGAACATCCTTCTTGTCACAGTGTGCCATGGCTCGTTCAGTGATTTCAACAAGCATTGCAAACACCGTCTCCTGAAACATGATGGAATGCATTTTGATAATATTTAAGTGCTTTTGCTTCTCCTCAAGAGCCAAGGTTTTGTCAACAAAATTGTGAAAGATATTGTACCTGTAAAGAGTAACAGAGATCTGCTGGCGTGCATTCATTGTTTTTCAGCTTCTCAACAGCAGTAGCTTCTATATAGCTTAATATTCCGCTAAATGAAACATCCATTCCTTTAACAACATAGGGGAGATCGATGAACTTCTCTCCTTCCTTTGCCAACTGAACAAAGGAAAGACCTCAATGAGATGATATAAGACTAAACAGACTATAGACAGAACAGAAACCAACTGATTGTGAACACATGTTAAAGAAACAGAACGAGGTTGTCAAAGTGCCTGACATACTTGAAAGACAGCACAGTGTCAACTACTACAAGATGATATTGCACCAATCATTCTAGTTAGGGAGATATGGAAATAAATTCGCAGGAAAAAAGATCTTGAAACATGCCAAATTAATGGAAAAAAGAACTTTCATAAACAAGTCCAGATATTTTGAATTTTTCACAACAAGAAAACCAGCAAACACATGTTGGTGACAGTACAACCTATCCTAAAAAGATGCAAGCAATAAAGGAGATATTTAACTGGATTTTGTACTCTGAATAAGTAAAGAAATTTTTAGCACCTTCCAGACAGTTCCATGCAATAATTTTAGTGTCATAGACAATATGGTGAAAATATCTATCAAAATAAGCAATAAGATACTAACCTTAACTTGGATCCAACAAAGCCAACAGCATTGCCTTTCTTATGTTCTTCAAAGATGGATATCAACACATAACAAGACCAGACTCAGACTTATGAATTACTAAATACCCAAAGCCAAGGATATCCACGAAATAAACATTTTATAATTATTTTACATTCAGGGTTTTCAGTAGAAAAAAATGAGGAGCCTGATATTCAAAAGTTTAACTTCTTCTCCACACAGCAATCATACTTGATATGGCCAACTTAGGAAGGCCTTATGCGCAGAAGAATGCTGGCCTAGTTGTTGGTTGAACTTATATACTGCTCTTTCAGGGGCAATTGTATTTGCTACTCAGAACCATAAAATTGCATAACAACATACTTAGATATCTGCCATGAGATATGATATGTCCTGTCTTCAGAACAGCTCTCCAGTCAACACTAAACAAGTTAGTGGTTCTTGGTAAATCAAAATATCTTCTTACTGAGAGATTGGAGTCCCTACATCTGAGATTTCACAAAAACCAAATATCATCCTTACTTTCTCCAAGAAAAAGCAAGCATGTAGAAGTTGCAGATGGTCCAGTCTAGAGAGAGATACTTGGGGAATCCAATTTGTGTACATATTCATTGAATTGAAATAATAACACAAGACACAGATATTAAGCAATACTCCCCAGCAAGATACTAGGTTATTTCCTACAATTTGCATCATTATTTACAGTCCATTTGGATACCCCAAATTTCATAGGTATTGGGAGTTTCATATGATAGTTTTCTTTATAGGAAAAAAAGATTCCTATGAAGGTATTCGGCATCAGTTTTTACAATCTTGAATTTCTTTGGAATCATGAGATTTTCTATGATTTCACAGGAAAATTAAAAAAGGTTCAGCCTCTTTTTTTTTTCCTATGAAATGAAGCTTGCATTCAAATTCTTCCCTATCATTACTGGTTTCATTTCACCAACATTAGGATTTTTTTATAGGCAGAGGGGTTGCATGGAACCCCAAACCTTATAAAAAAAATCCAATATATTATTCTCCCAAGTATCCAACCTGGCTCTTATTCTACTTTATCCCTTATGGAACACCATTTCAACCTTGACAAATGAACTACCTTGGACCATTTTGCCTTCACCTTTGGTGAAAAGTAGCACCGAAGTTTCCTAGCTAATTTAACAACAATTATTTCATCATCTTTTTATGGATAAGCGACAATTGTTTCCTACTCTTCCTGTATATTAGCTAAATCATCCTTGTGCATGCTTAAATGCCCTCCTTAACCCAAATATTCTTATCCATAAATTAGTCCTGTAGACAAATATACAAAAAAAAAAGAGCATGGAGATAACATATAGTGGTGCATCTCTAAGTCTTGTTACTTCATCAAATTCAATATTATCATACCAATGTTGTCCAAGTAATTCACTAGAAGATATCATCCCCAACAGTCTAGGAAGACTAGCAAACCAGCATTTCTGGTATAGCTGCTTTGGAAGTTATTTTATTCTTCCCTAAACTCTTCCACTGACACATAAAATATGTGAATAACACTGACCCAAAAAAAATCCTTATGGGCATGAAAAACACATAGGTTGTACCAGAATTCTTGAAATAAGAAACACAATGTTGTCTCTGCAAAATTAGTTCTTAAGTTTTAACTTATTTTAAGTTACTTCACAATCAACCTTGTGCCAGTAATCACATGTGAAAGGTAAAAGCTCAAGTTAAACTCTTCTATTGTTGCAAGACATTCTGAATTACGCTTAATGACGTGCCTCACAATATGTTAACAAAGAAAATCCTTTCCACATAACAACAACTATCATGCATCACCAACACTCTTCATAACGGAATGCCAAATCCTCTTTGCATAATAACCAACCTATTGCAAAAAGGGCATATAGAGCAACAAAAAGGAAGAAGATTTACTCAGAAAGCCGAAAACTTTAGTTCAATTGCCTCAATGAAACATCAAATACGGAAGTAAAAGAGGGAAAAGTACTAACAACTGACCAGCTCGATGTTTTGCCCAGGGCTAGGGTCATTGGAGAGCATCAACACCCTCGCGAACCTATCCAGGCAATTCCCCACCGCAATATCAATCGTCTCCCCAAAAATCCGATACCTCCCCTCGCTATACGCGATCACCTGCGTGTTCCCCCCGCTCACATACAAAACCACGGGGTCGTCGGCGCCGGTCACAACCCGGCCCATCTCAATGTGCGCAACGCAGTGGTTAACGCCGACTATGGGCTTGTTCCAGAGCTTAGCGAGGACGCGCACAGCGGCGGCGCAGACCTGGAGTGGGGCGCCCATGCCTGGGCCCTTGGTGTAGCAGAGGCAGTCCATATCGGCGGGGTCGAGGGCAGATTCGTCAAGGGCCTCGCGGAGGAGGGGAAGGACCTTGGTAAGGTGGTGGTGGGCGGTCTCGCGGGGGAGGAAGCCGTGGCCGGCGGGGGTCACGTAGGTGGCCCTAGGGTTCGCGAGGATGCCGCCGTCGAGGGTGACGACGCCCACGCCGATCTTGTTCGCGGAGCCCTCGAAGCCCAGGGCAATCAGCCTCTTCTTCTTCGTCTCCGGCTCCATGGCTGCCGCTGGTTTTGAGACGGATTCGAGACGGCGAGAGCGAGAAGAATCACAGGACAGAAGCGTTTTAGTTCGCCATTTCGTAGGGGTTCTTTTGCATATAAACCCCTACTGAAAGCCTGAAACAGTGAATGGTTTTGTATATTAACCCCTCATGCCTGTCTAATTTGACATGACTTCCCGTTCTTGTCAATTTTCTTCCCTCGACTCTTTGCATGTAACCATCGAAGACAACAAATCACAAATCTCATAAACAGTAATTTCACTTCATCTATTAAACAAATAATGAAACAAGTGAACAAGAGAACGCTATCAGTTTCACTAAATTTAAATTAAAAGGATTCATTAATTTTATGGCATCAAAAATCACATTTTGAACTGAATTTGTAGTGATATTAGTAGTCAAAGATAAATTAAATTTAAAAATATTAGTATTTTTATTTACCCACTTTTTTATCTTAGAATTTCAAGTTAGTTTATTTATCAAAAAAATTTTAAATTAATATAGACTATATATTATATGTTGGCATAGTCCGGTTCAAAATTGTGATCTTAGTTAGATTTTTCATAACAAATGATTTTGAATTCCTAATCTTCGGAGATTTACTTCTAAGTTTGGACATGAGGATCAACTCTCATAGTTGTCTATCTCCTATAGCTCGATCTTTGAGTTATCCAAACTTAGGGGAACCTCGGTGTAGGCATAGTCACATTTTACTGAAAATATTGAGGTTTATGTAAACTCGGTATAGAGACTGATTAGGCCTTCCTTACTTTGGAGTAAATGGATACTTAGGGATTTCCTCACCTCAAAGTGAATGGATATTTTACCTCGGGTAGTTCAGCTCATAGTTCGGTCTTGTATCCAATCCTCATCATTTTTTGACTTCTCAGTGTATGATCAATGCCCCCCAAATCCGAGTGTTGAGGTTCTGAAGTTTAGAACTCAAAGTTACCTTGAAAAAGTGTTTTATTTGCCACTGATCTCTTACAGAGGCGAGTGGTTATCCTTATTTAATATTGGTGCTCATTCTCTAATTATGTGTTTGTTAATTCTCAAAATGCCACCTTCATTATTCACAACGGTGGCTGATCTTTCAGTATCGGAGTGTGATTTTGATAGGTGTCCATTGAGATTCGGGGATTTAGTGCAAAATAATGTGCGGCCAGGATTCAGCCATGTGTTGACCATTAGACAACTCTGCAAGATTATAAAAATGAGATTAAGGGTGGCGATCTCACTTTTTTGCCCCATCTCTTTCAAATCTGAATCCTAATCTTCGTTCTTCTCCGATTTTCTCGCTCGTTTTCAATGGCAAGCCAAGATGCCAACCCTGAAAATGTCACCGCAGCTGCCTTTGCCATTACCGGTTCAAGTCTTCCCCCAAAGGAGGGTGTCATGGTGGCCATTCTTGTGACATTGGGCACCACTTCTGACTAAGTAGTTCCCGCCACTTCGGCCACGAGGGTTGCCACTTCCTCTTCTAAGGTTTAGGCTTCTTTACTTTTCTTCCTTCTCTGTTTGTTCCCAATTTTTGCATCAATATCTCATTGAAGTAATCTAGGAGCTAGGGTAGTTTGAATCTAGGGTTCAATATAACTAAAGCCCAAGTTTGTGTTTTGAGATAAGTACTAAATGAGGTGTTAGAGTAATTCCCTTAGGTTAGGAGCCCGGATGTCATAGACTCGAACTTCATCCTGAACCATGGGTTATGAATTTCTTTGAATTGTTGCACCTTAATAGAATTTTTTTATTTGATCCTTATATGACTCGGTCATTGTGTCCTTTATTAGGTGGCGAGAGATCCCCTTCGGTCCAAGTTTGGATATCCAAGTAGACCCTTAGAGAAAAGAGGATAGAGCATTTGGTCTAAATCTTTGGATTCTCCCACAGTGTCAAAGTTGACATGTGGGGCTCGAAGTAAGATAGTTCTACCCTTGCGCAATAGTTCAAACACAATTTCTCAATATTTTGGGAGATATTTGAAGAAGGGCTTAAGTACCCGATGGACAAATTCACTTTGAATTGATTGAGTTTGACCTCACACTTGATCAAATGGTTTCAAACAGGATGAGGTTAGCCATCGCGTTCCAAGCCCTAGCAGTTGCTAAGGGTGTCGTGCCTTCTTCAGAAATGTTTCATGATGCCTTTCAAGCTAGATGCAACTCGGGGATTGACAGTAGATGGTATTTCTCTCCAAAGAAAGGTTGACATTTATTTGGAGCAAACCCATCTTCGATCTACTTTTGGGAGGATCATCCCATAAGGATATTCTCCAAAGTGTACTCAGGACTCCGAAGCAAGTGGGGGATATCGTCTGAGCATAGAATATCCCCTCAAGGTATCCCCTGAAGTTTAGTAACTTCTCTCAACTTGGTCCACTGAGGTACGAAAACTAATATCTACCCCGAGATGGTCAAGTGAAGTGAAGCTTGCTGCACGCAGCCTTTTCGTTGTCAAGGATTTGGATAGACCTTGAGATGCATTAGTTCGAACATTACTAACCTATGTTTTTTTAACAACTATTTTTTTTTCTTTTTTGCCTATTTATTTAGGCTTTACCCATATAGCTTTTATGAACCTGGTACTCCAACAATGAGCTGGTGCCCCCCAAGCTACACCACCCCCACCTCCTCAAAAGATCAAGAAGGCTGAAGAAGAAGCTGAAGGCCCTTTCGAACCACCCGCCTCGATAGGGAAGGAAAAGAAGAAGAAGAGATAGTCTCCTGCCTTAGGAGGTAAAGGAGTTGCTGCAAATCCTTCTAGCTCGGTTGAGTCAGAGAGGAGGGAGAAAAGGCCTAGGGCCTCAGGGGGTGAAGATAGTGTTGAGTTTTAGGTGTCTCAAACTCGAATTAGAGTTTGAGTAAAATAGAAATTCAAAGTTGAATTTAGATTTATGATTAATATGTAATATTAGGAGTTGTAATTAAAGTAAAACTCAGACTCAATAAGGGTCTATAAATATACTATAACATATAGGATTTAGGTGTGGTGTAGTATTAATGTTGAACTAGAGAGAAATAGAGAGAGAGGAATAGAGAGAATAGAGAGAAGAGAAAGAGAGAGAGTATCGACTCTCGTGTGTGAATCTTTCTAGTGCTTCTCGGTGGTCTCTCGTAGTGGTTCCTCGTGGTGTTCTCTTGGAGATTCTCTCTGAAGGTAGAGGCATTGCCGAGACTTAGTGAAAGAGTTTAGTTGAGTAAAAAAGAGTAAAATTTTTCTTGTAGACTCTTGTAAAAGTCTTTTCTTTTGATAGTAGATCTCTCGTTATCTTATCTTATTATTTTCTTTTATCTTATATTACTTCTTATTTCTTGTGTTGTTTGAGAATATGATGATTTGTGAACATTCCGTTGTGAATCCCAACAAGGTAGTACCTCTGCATTATTAGGAGGTGAGAAGAAGAAGAAGAAAGAGTTCAAGTCCTCTTGTTTCTGGGAGTGAACTAGTGGAAGTGCCCTTCGAGCCTCTTACCAATGCCCGCCGAGCCTCTTGTCGAAACTGAGCCCATATCTAGAGTTGCGGCTCGGTGTATACATATCCTGTCTTCCTCCCCTTCTCCACTCTTATAGGTACTAGCAGTTGCATCGAACCTTAGGACCATGAGATGTCTAGGGAGGGAGCCCTCTAGGGAAGAGGAGGATTCAAAGGGGGTGTTTGATCCGAACTCTCGCATCGCACGAATGTCCCCTTCCGAGCTATTTCTCATTGGAGAGAATTTTGCTTGTGATGTAAGTTTTTTACTTAATATATTTTCTTCGTATATCAATGAATACCATCCTCATTTTTGACTTGGCTTGCAAATAGCAAAGTTCTTCCACTACACAAGAGGCACTATCCCGAGGCAAACAAGGAGGCAACTTTTTCTTAGAAGGAGTTGGCCACCTCTAAAGCTAGTGTTGAGGCTTTAGAATTAGAAGTGGATTTGCTCCGACTTGAGTTGGCTTTGGAGGATGAGGCCAAGCTAAAAGCTGTAGGAGAGAAAGAACTGGTCGAAACAAAATCAAGGGAGGTTGGGAAAGAGAAGAAGGAGGTTGTGGCTAAGTGGGCGAAGGCAGAGGAGGAAAGGGACTCGGCTCATTTGGAGATGTTGAGTTTTAGGTGTCTCGAACTCGAATTAGAGTTTGAGTTAAAGTAGAAATCCAAAGTTGGATTTAGATTTATGATTAATTTATAATATTAGGAGTTGTAATTAGAGTAAAATTCAGACTCAATAAGGGTATATAAATATATTATAATACATAGGGCTTATGTGTGATGTAGTGTTGAGGTTAAACTAGAGAGAAATATAAAGAGAGAAATAGAGAGAATAGAGAGAAGAGAAAGAGAGAGAGTGTTGGCTCTCGTGTGCGAGTCTTTCTAATGCTTCTTAGTGGTCTCTTGTGGTATTCTCTTAGAGATTCTCCCTGAAAGTGAAAGTGTTGCCGAGACTAGATGAAAGAGTTTAGTTAAGTAAGAAAGAGTGAAGTCTTTCTTTTAGACTCTTGTAAAAGCCTTTTCTTTTGATAGTGGATATCTCACTATCTTATCTTGTTATTTTCTTTTATTTTGTATTACTTCTCATTTTTTGTGTTGTTTGAGAACAAGGTGATTTGTGAACCTTCCGCTGCGAATCCCAACAAGGAGATTGAGAGACTTTTGAAGTCTCAAGCCATCGACCTTTTAAAGGCCCAAGAGGATGCTCTTACTTCCTTCCAAGCGAGCCGTGAGTATGAACTCCTCCTCCATGATGTTTAGGCTCAAGTGATTTATGAGTTCAAAGGATCCGAGGAGTACCTAAAGGAGGTCGGTGGTCTTAACGCCGAAGCCTTCGATGATGGGTACCTGACCTGTTAAGATATAATAACATGTGACTCCGCAAGGATGGACTTTGATCCATGAGCATTGAGGACCTAGTTATATAATGTGGAGAGTATTGAGAGGATTCGGCGAGAGCTCGATGGAATTGTTAATCCACTTTCTGGTGATGACAATCAGCCTCCCTTCAAGGACCCCTTGAGTGCTAGTTCTAACTTTTTCCCTTAGTTCTTCAAAAGATGAAGGTGGCTTAGCCAACACTCATGCCCCCTACAATAGTTTTAATAGATTTCTCTTTATAACTTGAACTCGGGAATTTTGAATTTAATATACTACCTATTAATGAAAACTTTTCTTTTTTTCAAGTGTTAGCTTTGCATAGCGTTTAAGTAGGATAATATTTATTTAGGCTTTTGAGCATATAACTTCAGTTTTACTCATTCTCTCCTCCTAATCAATCGTACCACATTGTAACTCGGTGACTATCTTGAATAGAGCAAGTAGTTCGCCATAGACAGTGAAGCCAACCTTATAGATGCTTCATCCTGGTGATGGATCTTTGTGGTTTGGGTGTTTTAAAGCTCAGACCCAAACTTTGTTTTAATGAAAAGATCAAAGTTTAGAGTATGGGCACCAAGTCTTACTCTTCCCACTCAATGTAAGATGAGTTTTCATACTTTCTGCAAACTTGATTTCATGCCATGAATAACTGAGGTCTATATGCCTTGGTGGACTCAAATTCTTACACTTTGGCTGCTTGAGGTTTTTGTGCCTCGGTGAGTTATGGGCTTTGTGTCTCAATGGACTGAGAGTTTTATACCTCGGCGAACTAACTTTGTGGTGTCTAAGCTAATACTCATCAAAGCTTCAATTTTCCTTAAAAGATAAGAAAGATAAATTTTATTCTAATGATAAAACTTAGAGATAAAACCTTATAAGATTGTCTATATGTCTTGTTCTTGGAAGAGTTTCACTATTCGCATACTCAAGTTTGTACACTCTTGGTCTAACATCTTGGGTGATCCTGAATGGACCCACCCAAGTTGGCGATAGCTTGTCCAAATCTTGGTTGGCAAGTTTAGCTTAGCGTAGTATCCAATCACCCAATTGTAACATTTTGCTACGAACTCAAGTATTACAATACTGAGCCACTCGTCATTGATATTCTGCAACCCTCGTGCAAGCCTTCTCCTAAACTTTCAGGATAAGGTCTTTATCAGTCTTGATGTTCTCCTCATTCTCCTTAGGGTCATAGGATTCGAGTTGTAGTGAGGTGAGGCCGACCTCCATAGAATGACTACTTCAATCCTGTAAGTGAATAGGAAGGGTAACTCATCGGTTGCGATTCAAGGAGTGGTTCAATATGACTATAGGACGTGTGGTAATTCTTCACCCAAGCACCCTTAGTTCTCTCCAGGTGCTTATTAATGTCTGCAAGTAAGATTTGGTTGGTTACCTTGACTAGGCCATTAGACTGTGAGTGTACAACCGACATAAACTGTTACTCAATATAAAAACTGCCGCAGTAATCCCTAAACTTTGAGTTGTCAAATTATTTTTCATTATCTGTGATGAGGATTCAAGACAATTTGAGCCTATTGATGATACCCTATTAAAGGAACTCTTGGACCTTCTTGTCTATAATAGTAGCAAACGGTTCAACCTATACCCTTTTAGTGAAATAGTCGATAGTGACTATCAAGAATTTTTTTGACCCCAAGGCTAGAGAAAATAAACATAGTATATTTATTCCTCATTGATTAAAAGGCCAAACTGCTTAGGTTTGTTGGAGCTGAATTATGAGGTTATGATAGACTAAGGCATGCCTTTGACTTTGCTCGTATTTGAAAATGAACTCAATCGCTTCAGAGACCTTGTTGAGCAAATAATAACATTATCTTAGGAGTTTATGAGTTAAAGTTTGTCCTTCACCATAGCTCTCACATATCCCTCCATACACCTCATGAAGAGCATATTTGGCTTCACTTGACTTTAGACACCAAAGCAACGACCTTAAAAAGGACCTTTCATGTAGGACTTCATCTACCATAATAAAATTCAGAGCTAGGCTCTTAATTCTCTAAGATTCTTTAGGATCTTAGAGAAGTTGGATAGTTTTGAGGTATGAGATAATAGAGTCCATCCAACAAGGTTCTTTCTCAACTAGGTCTACTTTGCCCAACCTTTAGTAACTTGGGATTTGTAAGTTTTCCACAAAAATGTCCTTGGTCTTAAGCTTGAAGTTACTGAAGCTAATCATGCCAAAACATCAACCTCAGTGTTGATATTTTGCAATACTCAACAAAATTCTATGCAGTCGAACCTTGCCACGAGCTTCTGAACCTTGGCCAAATACTGGATCATAACATCATCTTTTGCCTCATACTCCCCGCTGACGTATAAGCAAAATAGTTGGAAATCACCAAAAACTTTCAACTTTTTACCCCTTATCACTATTACCACACATAACCCGAGCAAGAAGGCTTTATATTTCACTGCGTTGTTTGAGGCTTCAAACTCCAACTGAGCTAAATACTCGACAATCATACCATCGAGACTTAGAAGAATAATGCCAATCCCATAATCCAACTCGCAGAAAGAGCCATCAATCCAAACCTCCCAAGATTTCGATTTTGATCTAATGGGATATAAAGTAGTCTCCACCAATAAGTCTGCTAATACTTGAGCTTTGATGGTTTTTTGAGGTTCAAAATTCATCTCAAATTAACTCAGTTTAATAGACCATTTAAGTAATCATCACAAGGTCTTCGACTTTTAAAGAGTTTGCCAAATTAGGAGATTTGTGAGTACTGCTATAGGATGTGCATGCAAGTATAGGCAAAGTTTTCGAGTCATGAGGACTATAGTATAAGCCAATTTCTCCAACGAAGGATACCGAACCCCAAATCCTATGAGTACATGGCTCACATAATATACAGAGTGTTATTTTCTCCCTTGGTCACTTATTAAAACTAAGCTAACAACTTGATCTGAGACCGCTACATAGAGGAACAATACTTCATTTGATTCAGGTCTTACCAGAAGTGGAGATTTAGCCATATACTTCTTGAGGTCTTTAAAGCTAGGCTGCATTCTTTGATCCATTCGAATCCAGAGTTATGCTTTAGTAATTTGAAAAAAGGTGAGCACTTCTCACCTATCCTTTATGAGAAGTGGTTTAGTATTGTTAGTTGCCTTGTGAGCCTCTGTACCTCTTTGGTGGAGCCGGAGAACAGCTTTGATTTTTTTTTTATTTCCTTCTATTCCTCATTTTTAAGCGAGATACCCAAGGAAGTTTCCCGAGTCAACACCAAAAACACACTTCTTTGGGTTTATCCTCATCTTAAACTTTTAAAGCTTGGCAAAAGTTTTCTCAAGGTCTTGGAGATGTTCTTTAGCTTTGAAGCTTTTAACAAGTATATCATCAATATATGCTTTCATATTCCTGCCTAGTTGATATTTGAAAACTTTATTTACTATTCTCTGGTATGTTGTCCTAGTATTTTTCAATCAAAAGGATATTGTTATGTAGCAGAAGGTTCCTTGGTCAATGATACAAGATTTTCTCTTCATCTTTAGGATGCATCCAAATTTGATGATTCTAAAAATATATTTAAAAAAGTTTAGGAGCCGGTGTCCCAAGGTAGAGTAAACGAGCTAGTCTATCTTAGGCAGAGGGTAACTGTCTGTCGGACATGTTTTATTGAGGTAGGTGAAGTCCTCGCACATTCTCCACTTGCCATTTGGCGTTTTACTATCACCACATTGACGAGTCATTATGATAGTGAACTTTTCTAATAAATCCTGCATTAGGAAGTTTGTTTACCTCTTCGGTGATGACCTTTTTATGCTCGGAGGTGAAGCATCTTTTCTTCTGTTTGACTGGTTTATAGCTCTCCACTATCACAAGTTCATGTTGGACAATAGCAAGGTCTATGCCCGGCATGTCCTCGGGGGACCATGTAATGATGTCTTGGTTCTTTTATAAGAGCTTTTCAAGTTTGGTGCAGAGAGACTCCGAAAGATTTGCTTTAAGCTTCATGGTCCTTTATGAGCTCTTGTTAATGGCCCCATTGACGAGTTGTTTAATAGGTTTAACATATGCCTTCTTCAGACCTTTGACCAACTCCTTAATTTCAATACTGTTGAACTCTTTCCCTTCTCGCCGATGCTATTCTGCCAATAGGCTAACTTGCACTTCCTTGTGAGGCTCTAGTCTCCCTCAGCTTCACGTGTGCTATGTTTACTGGGAAATCTTACAATCAAATAAAAAATTAAGATTATTGCTTCTAACTAGTTTAATGTCAGATGTCCCAATATCATGTTATATGTTGAATGAGTTCAAACCACCACGAATTTTCATTTGATCGTGGCACTATTTGAACTTTTTCCAACTGTCAAGAGTAGGTCAATCATACCGAGTGGTGTGACCAAATTTTTCGTAGACCTAGTTAGCATTCCCCCATAATGCTCTAGCTTTTCTTCAATTTTTATTTGATCATAAACCCGAGTGAATAAAATATTGATAGAGTTTCTTGTGTCTATCACGACATGTTGTGTGAAGTAACCATCCAAAATCATTGAACTGATCAGAGCATCATTATGAGGAGTCAAAATATCATATAGATATCTTGTCGAGAACATTATGTCTGCATGCATTGGGCCACAATGCTACCATTTGGCTTCTTCACAATCCTCTTGCGCACCCCCCACCCGATTGATGGCTCGGTGTTTGTGGGTTGAAGCCAATACTTCACTTTACATCATTGGGTTTGTGATGATTATATTAAGATGATTTTTAATAGGCAGGTTTTGCAAATCAAGAGTAGGGTTCCTCGAGGAGAACCTTGTGATCAATCTTCTTAGGTTGGCACCTCTTCAGCACGTTCACATTGGCGAATGAAGTGTCTCAAGTGCCATTCCTTTATGAGTCTTTTGATTTCACCCTTAAGGTGTCTGCACTGCTTGATACCTTATGAAATCGGTAATACTTTGATTTGTTCATATATCGCCTATTTAAGGTAATTGACTGAGATTGCTTCAAGAGATCTTGATGCTCTATCTGGGCCAATACCTCCATTCTTGAATTGTTTAACAGGGTGTAGACTCAAAATTCCTATTAGCGCTCTCGCTATTCGATCTTTTGTTTCTTTGGTTTAGATAGTTTGTCCTCTCGAGCCTCTTTCTTCTATTTTCCATGACTATTGAACTTCTTCTTGGTCATCATGACCTCCTTGGCATCGATATATTCTCAGACTAACTGAATAAACTCGGTCAAGATTTTGGGAGGTCTTCGAGTCATTTTGTAGGCTACCTGAGGTTATATGATCTTATTAATTGCCACAGCGAGGACGATGAAACTATCTAGCTTAAAGATTTCCAACTGAGTTTTATTGAACTGAGTACTCCCTCAAGATTTCTCCTTCTTATTATTTTAAAGTTAAAAGTGTGGAAGAATCCCTTTGCCGATGCACCAAGCAAATGAACTACTTTATAAATCTATCAACAAGTGCCTTGGCAACCCATAATACCATACCCGAAACTTCGACTATGCCTGAGAGCAGGCAATCTCGGGAATGAAGGGAGTAGCCTCGCATGATGAGAATGGGTTGGCGTGTATGTCACTCGCCAAGTCACAGGTGAGACATCCTCTCTTTGGATTTCATGAGTGACTTTATCCGAGGCATGGCTTACATGACTATGATATATAGCTTCATTAGCTGAGTCATAAGCGGGGTCGTATTCTTTGTAGCCTCTCAATGCTTGGTGTCGAAGCAAGGTTTCCTTCGAGAGGGATTGATAGCCCAACTAATGATATCTGCTAAGATACTATTGTCTCTCGACCTATGAATGCGGCTCGTGGTGTTGGTTTGGAGTCTCAGCCTACAAGGAGGCTTGAGATTGAGGGTATGTACAGTGAGCTTGGAAATTTTGTATTATTTGAGTCTAACTTTACAGTTGTTGAGTTTACAAATTTTGCATAACTTGAGCTTAAGCTTCTAGTATCTATGTCAACTGTTGAACTGTCGTAGTAAATGCTTGGAATTCTTGCCATTCAATGAGTGTTACTGGTATCTCGAGGATAGTTTGCAAAGACACTCCTTGAGGTTCTTGTTGTGTAAGTGGGAAAATGGCTGAGTTAATTCGGTGAATTGGTCGAGCCGAACTGCTAGAAGAGTCATAAGATTTTACTAGTATGTGTACGATTTGCCTCCTAGGCTAATTCCTAAATGTCGACGTCCTTGCCATTGGAGGCATGATTGAAAATTTTTCTTGAATTAGAACAATAGAAGAGTAGTGCAGCAACTCTCAACGAAAGCACCAATGTTAATAGAGCCTAATTTGAAATCGGCTTCGATCCGTACAACTCTTCGATAACTCAATCTGCTAGGTCACCCTCCAATCATCCTACGCAGAAGAGAATCTTGAAGAAGACTATCGGAAACTTTCTGGCAATGGCTGCTTTGATGCTCCCATTAGGACAAAAATCAATAATAATTGTAGAATAAATTACTAAACATTTGTCCTTATCTCTTCGAAGATTGTACCATTTATAAAATGAGAAGTGTATCTAAATCTTGTGATCCTCAAAATCGTGATATTGACCATATTTTTCATAACGGACGATCTCGAATTCCAAATCTTCTAAAATTTACTTTTAAGTTTGGATATGAAGGTTAGCTCACATAGTAGTCGTCTATCTTCTATAGCTCGATTGTTGAGTTAGCCAAATTTAGGAGAATCTTGGTGTAGGCACAATCACATTTTGTCTAAGATATTAAGGTTCATGTAAACTCGATATAAAGATTGATTAGGCCTTTCTCATCTCGGAATGAACAAATACTTAGGCTTTCCTCACCTCATAATAAATGGATATTTTATCTTGTGTAATTTGACTCATAGTTTGATTTTGTATTCTATCCTCATTATTTTTTAACTTAGTTTATTCATCTCAGTATACCATCATTATACATTTTAGAAAATAATAATATCTTTTTATGAAATTTTATTATGTTGACCAGCAATTTGATTACCATAATGGCTTCAATGAATTTCTTACTATCAAAATTAACAAAGGATGAAAGCTGAGAGTAGGAAATTACAAACCCGAAGTACTTTTCTAGGGAGGTGTATACAAATCGGCATATTTGAAGGATAGAAGTAAGATGCAAATCACAAAGCATACAGGGAGGTATAGGGAAAAAAATTTGAAACCGATGCCAAATATTCCGGCTTCAATCGTGTCCATTCTCAGGATTAAAACGTTAATTAACGTTCAACGTCAAACCCGTGGCGGCCACTGGCTCCTGTAAAATGTCAATGTAGAACTCACACTTTATATAGGCCGTCTATTGTTTGGGATCCATATCAACGGTCGCCGTTTGCATCTATTCCGATTTGAAATAAAAAAAATTATTAATTTAGTCAATTTCAAAAAATTAAAAAATTAACCTAATTGATAATTACGATATTTAAATATATTTTCAAATAAAGTTAAAAAATTATTAATTCCTTCAATTTCGTAAATTTCGGTATTTGAATTGGAAATAAAAATCAATCATTTTCAAATAAGTAAAATAACTCTTTATTTTATTTTATTTTATTTTTATTTATTTTTTTTAAAAATAAATATTTAATAAATAAATTAATAAAATATATTTTGATGGTTAAAATATATATAAATATTAAAAATATATTTACGTTAAAAAAATAATTTTAAAATATTTATTCAATCAATAAAATATATTTTAAATTAGAAATTGATAATCCATAAGTATTAATATTTAGAAAAAATATGTACAAAAAATAATGAGTAGAGAAAACAAAATTTTGTGGTTTAAAATATAAATAATGTTAGGGTTGCATATTTATAATATTTTATAAGTTAATAAAAAGATAGAATAATTTTTTAAAAAATATTCAATCAATAAAATATATTTTAAATTAAAAAAGTTAATTTATAGGTATTAAAATTTTATAAGAATGTGAAAAAAAAAGTAGATAAAAAAAAATTATATAATTTTAGATATAAAAATTGGGTGAAATTTTGGGTAAAAAATTTTTAATTTTAATTGAAAATTACTATTTTCATGAGTCCCAAGCAATTCCACCTTAATTATGAATTCCATTCAATTTGATCTGAAATTTAAATTCGGAATTGAAAATTATTGAAATTGTCAATTTCAATAATTCTTAAATAAAATTATTAATTATTTAAATATCAAAATTAAGGGAATTGGATCACTAATTCTCTGTAAATTCAGGCTGTTTGGATTCCAAACAGCCCCGAAAGCCGGTAGCTGCGATTCTGGCTTTCCCTCCAATAACAAAGTTATAATCTTGATGAATCTACATCCTATCCGGAGATCTCGTCCCGACTGGTTTACGCGGACGGTCGAGATTAACTTTCAAACAAAGAAAGGCCAATTGCTAAAAGACGCCGTGGATGCATCGCATAGGTGCAGCCGAGTAAACAGGAAGCAGCAAATAGAGAACCCCTCTCGATCGATCGATCGATCGATCCCGTCTCGCTCTCTCTCTCTCATTTACTTCTACCATTGCCGATCTCTAGGGTTTCATAGCTACAAATCATGTACCGAGCAGCAGCCTCCCTCAAGGCTCTTAAGGTCAGCACTCTGCAATCCCTAGTCACAGCATCTCCAGATTCACTTTGATCGATTTTTTCTGTTTTTTTTTTTTTTGAGGATTTGCGCTCTGTTCTTCATAGATCTTTATTTTTTCCGGTTAAATGGTGAGAATTTGTGCCTTGTGTTCTGTTGTGATTCGACCGGTGTTGACGATTGTTTGATTTGAGACCTTTTAGATATACGTAGATGGAAATTGGAATTGTCGAGCTTTTTCTTGGGGGTTATTGCTCGATATAATTCTTAAAGCTGTCTTCTTGGTTTGAAAGGATCCATGTATTAGCTTCGAAGCTGATGCAGTTTTTCGCTGACAGTTGGTTGTGCTTGCACACACACAAAAAAGAAAATTTCAAATGGGTATGGGATCACCCAGGTAAATAGTGAAGTGGCAATCCGCCAGTAGATGAATAAAACTGGATTTCTGTGTGGAGAATTTTTGGGGTTAGTCTCTTAGATAATAGGAGGGCAAAGGACAGCAACGTCATGCAGTTGGCAATGGAGTTTGCAGTGGGTATGGAGAGGTAATAAAGTGTGTTACCATGTAAAATCGTGAATTGCCATACGGCCATGTTTTTTCATCATGTTTTCCACGAATAGCATGTTGAATGATGCACTGTTGCCAAGAAAAATTTCTGACTTACTTGAAAGTGAGAATTCTGACTAGAACATTAAGCAAAGAAAGTTAAGATATTTTTGAGATTAGTTTGTCTTTTTGCTAACACAAATTTCAACTGACATCATTTATAGTGTTCAGAACATCTTATTGTCACCCATTTGTTGCCTCAGCGCATTGGAGGTAATACCGGAGCTCGTGGTCCTGCTGCCAGACTTGCGAGTACTAGCATTGCAAAGAGTTCTTCTGGTGGTTTCTTCAGTTGGCTTACAGGGGGAAAGTCTAGTGAACTTCCTCCTCTAGAAGTTCCCCTTCCCGGTGTTACACTTCCTCCTCTGCCTGATTATGTAGAGCCAGGGAAGACAAAGATCACCATTCTTCCAAATGGTGTCAAGATTGCCTCAGAGACATCGCTAGTATGTTATGATATCTTCTTTTCTAACTAGACATAGATTTGTGGTGACTAATTTCTGTGAACATTGCTCAGAACCCTGCTGCTTCAATAGGATTATATGTCGACTGTGGTTCTATATACGAGAACCCTAATTCTTTTGGGGCCTCACATCTTTTGGAAAGAATGGCCTTCAAAAGCACAACAAACAGGAGCCATCTACGGATTGTACGTGAAATAGAAGCTATTGGAGGAAATGTTAGTGCATCAGCTTCTCGTGAACAGATGGGTTATACATATGATGCTCTCAAGACATACGTGCCTGAAATGGTTGAAGTGCTTATTGACTGTGTTAGAAATCCTATCTTTTTTGATTGGGAGGTTAATGAGCAGGTATTTCAGCTCTATAAATACCCAACTTATTTCAACTCTTCAGGTAGAATTAATTTGATCACTTTAGTATCTTTTTAAAATGGCAGCTTCAGAAAGTCAAGGCAGAAATAGCAGAAGCTGCAAATAATCCACAGGGTTTCCTTTTGGAGGCACTTCACTCTGCTGGCTACTCTGGTGCATTGGCAAATCCATTGATGGCTCCAGAATCTGCAATAAGCAGATTAAATAGCACCATCTTGGAAGAATTTGTTGCTGTATGATGCCCTTTCTTTCATTAAAAAATTTCACATATGTTCCACTTGTTTGATTTTTCAATGTTTGTTGATCCTCTTTTCAACTGTTATCTCTCTCTCTGTCTAGGAGAACTATACTGCTTCTCGTATGGTGCTGGCAGCGTCAGGTGTGGATCATGAGGAGTTAGTTTCTGTCGCCAAGCCTCTTTTGTCTGATCTTCCAATGATGTCCCATCCTCCGGAGCCAAAATCTGTGTATGTTGGAGGGGAATATCGATGCCAGGCAGATTCCTCGGTGTGTATAAAGAGTAGTTGATTTCATGTGACCAACAATTTCTATGTTTTGTCTTCTAGTTATGTTACTTTTTGCGTCTCCTCTGAAGTTTCTTTTTTACTACAGAAGACACATCTTGCCATTGCTTTTGAAGTTCCTGGTGGCTGGCATAATGAGAAAGATGTCATGACTCTGACAGTTCTTCAGGTCATAATTTTTTTCTTTAATGACTAGAAATCCACTTAGTTTAGGATCAGATCATTGTGCTATTTTACTCTGATGATGATATTGTATATACTTTACTGCTTTCTATGAATTTTTTAGGCTGTCGTTTAGACTGATACCATCAATTTGACATTTTTACTGCAGATGCTTATGGGAGGTGGTGGCTCTTTCTCTGCCGGAGGTCCTGGGAAAGGGATGTATTCCCGATTGTGTAAGTTCATTCCAGAATAGAAGAAACTAGTATATGTGACACTTCTTTTGGGTTGACAAGCTACCTGTAAACACATTGTTCATGAACAGATAGGCATGTCTTGAGCGAGTTCCAAGAGATTGAGTCTTTCTCTGCTTTCAACAGTATCTACAACAATACAGGCCTTTTTGGGATTCATGCAACCACTGTAAGGCTATGTCCTCTTTACTTAGTTAAATAGTTTGCCTTTTGTATACCACTGACAGCAGTTATATTTGATGGGTGAAGTAACTCTCTAGCCTTTCATGATAACATCATCTTTTCTACTGTAAATTTGGATTTTATCTCCTGCTCATTATTGTATAGCCGATGCTGCTAATCTATTCACCCACTGTACCCGTATGTATTTAATTTCTTTCTTATTCATTCTCACGCTACGCCATTTTACTCTAGCTCACTCTGCTAGTTATCAGTTTAGACATTCTAATGATTGTTTGCTCTAGGGGCAAAGCGTAAACTGCCAATAGCGAATGTAAACTCATGTTCTAATGCAATGACAAAAATAGGCTTCAACATGTTGATACCTTTCCATATGGTAGTGTGTTTCTATAATTTGATATGAAGGTTCAACTAAAATCTGGAGCAGTTCTGGAATACTAGCCATGGTGCTAATTTCTGGCAAAACTTTTGATGTTGTTGACCAGGGTCCTGATTTTGTTGACAAAGCAATTGATTTGGCAGCAAGGGAACTTCTTGCAGTTGTGAATCCAGAACAAGGTTTGCTCTGATTCCAGAGTTTTTTATTTCTTCCCTTAATGAATTCTGGATTTCATTATTTGTGGGCTCTTCTCTCAGTTGACCAGGTAGAACTGGATCGTGCCAAAGCATCAACCAGATCTGCAGTTTTGATGAACCTGGAATCAAGGGTATGTCTGCTCTTTGAGTATATTCTAGTCTGAACATTCTGTCTGTTTCTTTCCCAGTTTACAATTAAACTCCTTTCCATTTTCCAGATGGTAGCTTCAGAAGATATTGGGCGTCAGATCTTGACATATGGCGAGAGGTACTTCCTCCCATTTTGCCATGGACTCTTGTAGCTTTGTATAATCTATACTGATGCATTTGCATTGCAGGAAACCAATTGAGCATTTTCTGAAAGTAGTAGATGAGGTTACACTGAAAGATATCGCAACTCTTACCGAGAAGATCATTTCCTCACCACTGACACTGGCCTCTTGGGGAGATGGTATGCTACCCTTCTTTACATTGTTGAAAGATTTGATAACTTTGTTTATCAACTTGGCAGTGACAGTTGTTCGAAACTTCTTTTCTTGTAGTTCTCCAAGTTCCCAGCTATGAATCTGTTAGTGGAAAATTTCGATCAAAATCAATACCTTAACAGGTGAGGTTGAAGTATAATGTCGTTTTTTGCAATTTTGAAGATCTAGATTTGGAGCTTCCTGGTCATGACCATAGCAGCTGAAAATAAGTTAGCTGTCAAGACTTTGTCCTTGTTTCCCTCTGCACATTGGGGTCTGATTTATTTCATTTTCATTTTGCAACTCCTTTCCAAACCTTGTGAAGGATTCCTGAACTTCCAATGAATTGTGCTGTCCAGCATGAGGGATCTATTTGATGAACTCTTCTTTACAAGTGCACAACCATAAGGTGGATCAATCATATTGCAGGGTTCCTGCGTAAGATCCAATGTGCTCGCTGCAATATGACCTGAAAGTCTAGCAATCCATTTTGTGCGAAGTCAAACAGAACACCAGAACCTGAATTTTGACCTCAATGTTGGTTTGCAAAAAGATTTATTTGAGCAAGCTTCATGATCTGATCTGAATCAGGCATATATAAAATTATATCGTGTTTAGCACCTGTTTTGGGAGTTTCACTTCTCATTCCAGTTTCTCATCAAGAAAAGAATGCAAAGCTTTCATTTGACACAAAAAATGAATAATTTTTAAAAGTAACATACAAGAATCCCCAAAATTGAGAGCGAGTCACGGAACATAATCTCTGCAGGAACTGACACAATTGCTGGAATTAGTTGGAAGAATGGAATACAGGTTGACTACCTAATGAATGCGCTCGTTTCAAGATGATGATACAGGACTTCCCCTATGGGCCTCTTTAACAATAGCAACATCCCTCCAAGAAGATTGTGAGAGGAGGGCATGTTTATCTTGATCTGTTTCATCGCTCTCCACTGGCTCATCGACAGAGATAACTGCAAAAGACTCTGATCCATAATCTGAGAGTTAAAAACCAGAAGCTCAAAATCAGTAATTCAAAAAAAGAAAAAAAAAAAAGAGAAAAAGCTCTTCTTGCATAAAACTAGTGAATTACATTATCAGCATTGCAATACAATGATTTCAATCTTAGCAATACTAGAGTGTCCTAGATTAACTGACCTGAGAATCCTTGGTACCGGGATATATGCTTAACTGCTGGCAATCGAAGGCTTTCAGGTAGGAGACAATTGCAAAGTACGCCTGAAAAGTTTCATAGTATATGAATGGTCTTCACAAGAAACAACGATGGACGGGTAACATGTGTAAACAGTCAACAGTAATAATAGGACCATCAGGGTGCTCTCTCTGATAGATAGTCTATATTGAACTAAAATGATCTCAAATGGTGAGCACACTGAAGGGTAGGTGCATGGCTAGTCTCAAAAAAATTGAAGCGAGTAATAACAGGGACTGAATGTTGCAGTAAATAGATTGTTACAGTCAGAAACAAAATTTTCTGAAAATGGGGGCAACTAATGATCATGATACAGATATGCCTAATAGGGCATATAGCTCCATGCATGTTGTACTGTATACTTGTATGACACTCAGGAATCTATCCAGAGTAGTTCACTTTCATTCATGTTGTCACAATTTGATTCTCATGCATAGAAAAATTTGTAAGAAATGCACCGAGTATTAACAAAAATATTTACAGATGAATCCTGAGATACCCCTATGGATCTATGATGGCACCATTGTCAAATGACAGAAATATTGCACTTGTTTTTTTTTTAATAAGAAAAGGCATGTTAACTAATTTGAGATTCTGAGGGCTCAATTCAAATAGCATGAAACTTTTAAAGAATCATTAAACTCAACCAACAAGGATAAACAAGACAAAATGCCAAGGCAATAGACACGTAAAAACTAACAATTGTTACCTATTTGAGCCAGCCGATTGACCCATCCAGGAATTGGTTTTCCTGTTAATTTTAAAGAGACATCATCCGTAAAGTGATTGCAGTTTTTGGCGATGAGATGATATGTATCGCCATGGTAATCAGAGGCCAAGTTTTCCAGTAATGCCCTGAATTCTGAAGTAGTAGAGTTTATATGACCCAATGTGATAGAGCATCTGTACACAAAACCTGGGCATCTTCTCGGTTCCACCTCAAACACTCCACTAGTTGGAAAATCATGAGCTCCAAACCCATATTCCAAACCATGAACTGTTACACATTAAGTATAAGCAGAGTATCAAATTATAATTTGGAGTAGTGATGATTTTTTTCTTGGCAAATATCTCTTGATAATGAAACAAGAAAAGGAACCCAAATAGAGGATAGTATGCAAAAACATCAAGGAACATAAACACATTCAATTAGGAAAATGATACCAATATTCACAAAATACTAAACATTGTGCGCTGTTCCAAGCTCCAAAAGAAGGAAACAATATAGCTTTCTTCAAAAAAACAATTCATTTTGTAAAATCAATCGAGTAGCAAATCTATAGGCTTTGGCATTTCAAAGAAACCAAAAAAACCTTCGACTAAACGCACGAATACGAAGAAGAACACGACCTCGACCTCATGACAACAAAAAGGGATTTTTGTCCTCTAATTTAACCGGAACTCACCTTCGATCCCGGAATGGAAGATGCCGAGGCCACACCAGAAGAAATAATTGTTCAGCGGCGTGAGATCGTAGACATTTAGCACCACCGGCGTCCCCGCCAGCGATTCCGCGGCAGAACGCGAGCTGGAGAAGAGCGACCCCATGAGAACCCCCAGATCCTCCACAATTGGGAATCTGGGGTTTTTCCAAGGGATCAGAGCTTGAGAAGAGATGCCTCCCACCAAGGCAAGGAGGCGATGGTGGCCGCGGCGCGGCAAAGTCAGAGATGGCAGGGGAAGCGACGACCTCCGCCCGATAATGGGGTTGGTCGGTGCTGGACCGCGATAACTGCCCCAGAACCGACTGCCTGGTTAAGCAGATCATTTTTGACCCGCGGGGGAGGTTTTAGCTCTTAATCTCTGATTTTTGGGTTCTTTTCGTATTTACACTTTAAACTTTCAAAATTTAAACGATAGCCCTCCTTGTAAAACTGGAAGTTTGCACTCGCACCCCGTAAGTTTCTTATTTTTATGTCGATCCCTCAAATATTGCTCTCATTTTAAAGTTTAAACATCAAGATGCTCCTAAGAACCTCTTGATTATGAATGACTACTTCAGAGTCAATCGGCATTAGTGCAAACAGTAATTCGATATTTTATGCATCATTTAATTTAGAATCAAGATTAAGATCAAATTTAAAATTAATATTAAAATACAAAAAAATTATTATAATCAAATTGTTAATGTTTGGATGTTAGTTTGACTAATAAATTGTATAAATTTTTTTTGGATCATTATATCTTTAAGTATATTATTTATTGAGATTTGAATGAATAAAGATAAAAGTAGTATGATAATTTGATTTTTTAAGTAAGTAAAATTAATTTGATTATTTTTTTCGTATTTGAATATTAGGCCGATTATAATAGGATGATCATGATTCTAATTTCGAACTAAATTAAATTTTAATCTTGTGATTCCATATATATATCTTAAAAATTTTTAAAATATGAATATATATTTTTGACCTACTTTCTGTAATTAAAAATTTTAAAAATAAAAAATTATTATCACATAATTAACATGTATTTTAAATTTTTTTCATCCTATAGTTTAAATTTAACCATTTAATTTCGGAAAAAAATCAACCTTGCCCGTATATGTATAATATTTTTACATGTATATATGCAAAGATTTCATTTTTTTTTTATTAGAAGGGATGCAAAAATATGTTATTGATTAGGTATTTTAAATTTTTAGAGCCAATTAAGAAATAAATAAGGTTATTACAGGGGAGTGAATGCAAAAAACATCAGCTTTTGGGTAGGGGCATAAATGCAAAAGAGAAACGGGTGGGAACCGCAAAGTCACGTGCACGCACGCGGTCGAAAGGCGTGTGCTACAGGTTCTGCGCCACCGGCGGCAGCCGGTCACCATTTCTCTTCGAAGAATTGAAGCAGAAATGCTCCAATTAATAAAAGCTCAAATCTTGGAATGGTGCCCATTCGGGGCCCCCTTGTTCTCCATTTGGTCTTTGGAGAGTAATCGAGGGGCCAATCTCAACCCCGGGCCTTTCCGTTTTCTGAATATTTTCGTCTCCACCTCGATCTCCGCTTTCCCCTTCTTAGGGTTCGGATCGGGGGCGCAGTGCTGGTCTCCTGTCCTCTGGGTTGACTTCTGGTAAGAGATCTGGTTCTGATTCTCCGAAATCAGATTGCTTTTTAGGGCTTTTGAATTGTGCCTCTCTGTGTGTGTTTTGTGCAATTTTGTGTTTCTGTAATTCCTACACTTGAATTGACTTTCTTTCAAGAGCGCCGTGCCATTTTGAGGTTCTTTTTAGCTTGTTTTGAACTTGAAGTCAATCCATACGATTAACTTGGTTTTTGGGCTTCAGATGTTGGATAAACTTGGGTGTTTTGGGCTCGCTTAGTACTCGTTTTAGGGTTTCGCCACAGTTAATTTGTAGTCCATTTCTTGTGTGATTTTAGCTGTTAGGTCGGTGCCTGGATTTTGGGAGATTTCAATTGCTGAACTTCAAGTTTTTTTTAATTCTGCTTGTGTTTATACTTCGAATTCATGAGGTCAACAATTTCAGATTTCTTCCGCTGGGTTGAGCAACTGTGAATTGATGTGAAGGTCTGATGAGGAAATTGATATTGTAGTTGGTTATTTCAACAAGATGAATTATACTCCCAAAATTTGGGATAAATTTAGGATTTTGAAGATGTTCTATAGGATTCAGTGCGTTTTAATTATCTCGTTTGAAGTTCACTTATGCTCGTTGTTTTGTTTTTTTTCCCTGCCCATTGAGTGATTACAGTTTGGGGCCTGAAATGTGAAAATCATTTGCTTCTTAACAGGTGACAGGTTGGCAATAGAGAAACCTGTTGCAGATGGGCACCTCTTCAATCACAAATCTCCAACAGAATCCCTCTTCAAAAATGCTGCCCCCACGGCAGCACCCTAGGACCTCTCTGTCCCTTGCATCATCAGATGCTGGAGGGTCACCTGATGTCCAAGAACATGCTTCAAATTCTGATGATAATCATGACTCTCCTGCTGAAAGTGCCAGCTCACATGAGACCTGGCCTATGGTGCATAATGTTTCTGATGTTGTTGTTGCCAATAATTTAGACAAAGAAAAGGAAGCGGATAATGGATTTCCTGAACCTCAGGTGATTCGCAGGGTTTTTAGTGCTGACAAGTTATCACTCCATGAAGTAGCCCGAGAGAGAATTGATATAGTCTGTGATAGAATGATGGCTCTGCCAGATGAGCTTCTTGAAGACCTTAAAACTGAGCTTAGGGTAATTCTCGAAGGAACTGGAGGAACTCAGCATCGGGAGGAGTTCTTGCATTTACAGAAACTTGTGCAAGGGAGAGTGGACTTAACAGCTAAATCCCTTATCAGGGCACATCGAGTGCAATTGGAAATTCTTGTTGCAATAAACACTGGTATTCAAGCTTTTCTTCACCCAAATATCAGCCTCCCCCAAATTAGGCTGATTGAGGTTTTCTTGTATAAGAGATGTAGAAACATAGCTTGTCAAAGTGCTATCCCTGCCGATGACTGTAGTTGTGAGATTTGTACCAATCGGAGTGGTTTCTGCAACCTGTGCATGTGTGTGATCTGCAATAAGTTTGATTTTGAAGTCAATACTTGCCGCTGGATTGGTTGTGATTTGTGTTCCCATTGGACTCACACAGACTGTGCCATTCGTGTTGGCCAAATTGGAATGGGACCCTCTTCTAAGAGTGCAGCTGGCTCTTCTGAGATGCTTTTCAGATGCCAAGCTTGCAACAGGACGTCCGAGTTATTGGGCTGGGTTAAGGATGTGTTTCAGCACTGTGCTCCTGGATGGGATCGAGAGGCCTTGGTGAGGGAACTTGATTTTGTTAGTAGGATCTTTCGTGGAAGTGAGGACCCTAGAGGAAGGAAACTGTATTGGAAGTGTGGGGAGCTTATGGAGAAGATGAAAGGTGGAGTTAATGATTCTACAGCCTGCAGGATGCTGTTGCTATTTTTCCAAGGTAAGGTCATTATGAATGATGTAAACCCAACGAATATGGCCATATTACCTCCTGGTGCCTTAGAATAAACTGCACACCATATACCATTGAGTTGATTTGACATTATGAGCAAATATTCTATTTAATTATTGTTAATATATGTTGCTACTTATTCTATCCTCGCACCCATCTGCAATATTTTGTTTTACATCTTCATTTGCATTCCTCTACTGACATTTGACGTTATGTTTGTTGATGCACTATAGGCATTATAATTCATTGAAACTCTGCAGTTATGCTCAAGCATGTGCGCCTATTTCTTTAAGTTTAGCTGTTCATTGGTTTTGAGTTTGAAAAGGAATTTAAACCTTTCTACGGGACAGTACCATTTTTGTCAACACATATTCATCTTTACAGTTATCCCCATTTTTTATCTTGATTCCACAAACTTTCAATTCCAATTCTTCTTGTTCAACTGTGTGAGTTTCATTGCCACACCTTGGAAAACATGTCCACATTTGGGATACAATTGTTCAATTTCACCATATATTTTTTGAAGATGGCTAGCATATTTTCTTGTCAGTAGAAGATGGTCTTCTTTTTCAATATCGGGAGAAACACTCCAAAGTTTCCTGATTGCTTTCTTCTAGGTTTTTAGTATGTTGCTAGTGAATTGTTATTGTAGTTTATGTGCTAATTTACTTCTATAGTATGCATATATGGCCCACATGGAATCTGGAATAGCAAGCCATGATTTCTTACTTCATAAAAACTGGTCTTCATTGGACTGCCAGATCTTGCTAAAGACATATGTTTTCTTTCACCAGTATTTGGATCTTTGCTTTTTGTTTAAATCATTATTTGATGTTTCATGTGGGTATCAAATTTATGATTTCCCAATTCATCATCGTTATGATCGCGATCATTAACATCATCACCATAACTAAACTGTGCGCATACATGGTTGTGAAGTTATTGATTTACCTGTTTTATTTGGTTTCACACCACGGCATCACTCTTTGTTCAGAGCTTGAAATAGACCCAACAAAGAGTTCAGAAGGTGAAGAAGCAGGACGACTGATTGCCCCGCAGGAGGCCTGCAACAAAATTGCTGAAGTAGTCCAAGAAGCCGTGAGAAAGATGGAGATGGTTGCTGAAGAGAAGATGCGCATGCTTAAAAGAGCTCGTCTAGCTCTAGAAGCTTGCGACCGTGAGCTGGAGGACAAGGCCAGAGAAGTTGCAGATCTCAAGATGGAGAGGCAAAAGAAGAAACTCCAGGTGGAAGAGCTAGAGAGCATTGTAAGGCTTAAGCAAGCTGAAGCCGAGATGTTCCAACTCAAAGCAAACGAAGCTAAGCAGGAGGCTGAGAGGCTTCAGAGCATTGCCCTTGCTAAACTGGAGAAGGCTGAGCAGGACTATGCTAGTAGATACCTGAAGCGCCGGTTAGATGAAGCTGAAGCAGAGAAGCAGTACTTGTTTGAGAAAATAAAGCTTCAGGAGAGCCAACGTGCACCACAAGGAAGCAGCAGCATTGGTGGTGGCAGCAACTCTTCACAGATGTTCATGCTAAGCAAGATCCAGGACTTGCTGAAGAATGTGTACAGTGTTCCTGCAAAGTCTGAAGGCCAACAGTCAACTGACAATCTTCATCGTAGCCAAGTCCCTTGACGAAATTAATGGTGTCAGATCTTTTATATTATGCATGTTTATGACTTCAATATTATCATGATGACTATGTTGGTTCTCATGGCATCTTTGGAATATTGTGTTCCTTTTAAAAGATAGACATCAATGCTTCAGGATTTGCCTCATCTTATTTGGGTCATGAAGTGCTAGTTTGTGCATGTGCCACATCCATGTTCCATGCTCCATCTGTAGTGGATGCTATTTTACAATATATAGGCCATCTGGGGCATGAATTCTTCAACTTAGGTAAGTAATTCTTTTATAATAATTTGTGTTGTCCATATGTATTGTTTGTAAGCTTTCTTGGCATATTATTCCAGCACAAACAGTTTCTTGTATGCAGAATATTTCCTCAGCAATCTTCTCTTGTTGTTGGGTACATACCTGGTTGGTTTGCATAGCATGTGATGCAGCAAAATCCATTATTCATGCTCTATCTATCTAGGATTTTTGAGCTTGAATCCCTTAATAGTCTCACTTTGCTTTTTTTTTTTTTTTTTTTTTTTTTTTTTTTTTTTTTGCAAATTCATTCGCGTATTTTACTTTTTTTTTACTTGGTTTTTTAAGAATTGTACACGTTTGATGACTATCATATTCATTGCCACATGCAGGTGAATCTGTGCCAAAAGAGAGAAAAAAAATGAAAATATTCATTGCCACATGCAGGTGAATCTGTGCCAAAAGAGAGAAAAAAAATGAAAATGTCAATGAACTTTTCAATCCAACGTAATGCTTGATTTGTGATAGAGCCAAATCAGAATGAGGCAGAATAAGCCATTTAAGTTAGTACAAACCAAATGAAATCAAGTCAAAACAAAAGCACAATAAGACATTTAAGCTAACACAAATCAAATGAAAGTCAAGTCGAAGCAAAGCAGAATAAATCATTTAAGCTAACCCAAACAAAATGAAGACAGAATAAACCATTTAAGGGCCACTTTGGATAATTTCGGATTTGGAGTTGAGGGAGTTGTTAATTCGGTTAATTACGGGGAATTGAAAAAATTGGCTGAATTTGATAATTTCGGTGTTTGGATGTACTTTTTAAATAAAGAAAAGGAATTGTCAATTATGTGAATTCGGTTGTTTAGAATGTAAATTGAAATTAACGAATTCCGCCAATTCCCTTAATTCCGGTGTTTGGTTGGATTTGGAATTGGAGATATGATCACCCAATTCTTAATGGGTGAGATTACCCCCATTTTTAGACATTTTCTACATTTAATTTTAAAATAAATATAGATATTAAATTAATAAATTAATTAGACATATTTTTGAGGTTTAAAAAATAAATAATATTAGAATTACATATTTATAATATCTAATTTTTTAAAAATAAAGGATAATTAATTTAAATAATATTAAATCAATATATTATTTTTTAGACAAGCTCCAAGCAACAGAAAAAGAAATTTTGCCACAATGAAATAATATAAAACTTAATGTCCTATTGCAAACCTCAACTTCACATAAACTGCAATATAAAACTGTTTGTGTGAAGTGGTAAATCTCACCGATACTTTGATCTAAATCCAATAATTTCTATCTCCATTGTCTGAAATGACGAAGAGAATGAATTTAATAGGATTTGGTTTGCCAAATGAGGCGAGTACAAGGAAGAAAGGAGCAAAGAAATGAGAAGTATACTGCAACCAAAAATTTGCATAACTCAAGACAAACTAGCGTTGCCTTATGATTGCTTAGCTGATATAAATTTTGTAATTTAATCTTTTTCATAATTAATCAAAATTTCAATGTCTATCTATTTTTATGCATCTTTAATTGCCATTTCTCAAACATTGCCATTTGAAGTAATTTTTTTAAAAAATAACTCCTCCAAATACCAATTGTAAATTTTAAAAATATTTAAAAATTAATACAAATTCTAAAAATACAAGACTCATTAAAATTTTCAGAAAACTTGAAAAAGTATTTTTTTGATAATCCCCCTATATTTTTTTTCACTGATAAAACCCATCACGATCGCACATTTTACAAACTCACATAAGCATATATCTTCACATTAACCGACAAAACCAAACCCTGACTCAAACGCTGAGAATCAACGGCGCCGCGGCCGGCTGCTCCCCTCCGTCGATCCTGATGACCTTAGGGCCTTTGACCTAGTCGGGAGCCAGCTTCTTGAGCGGGACAGCCAGCACGCCGTCCTGGAACTTCGCATGTATGGAGTCGAGGTCGGCGTTCTCCGGCAGGCGGAATTGGCGCCAGAAGCGGCGGTGGGTGCGCTCCACGCAGTGCCACCGGTCCCTCTTCTTATTCTCCTCCCGCCGCCGCTCACCGTTGATTCTCAGCGCCCGGTTCGATCTCCAGCACCTCTGTCTTCAGCCCTGCAACACCGAAGCAAAATATAAAATGTCGGAGGGCTTCCATGCAAAATATAAAATGTCGGAGACCGGCGCTTGGGACGGGGACGACCGGCGCTCGGGCTCGGGGACGACCGGCATCGGTCTCGGGTGATGGTAACGAAGGCTGAATTCAGCCAATTCCGGCGTAATTTAAATGGGCGAATTACGATTTCGGATAGTAGTTGCACCCACTAAATTTGGATCCGAAATTACGAATTTATCTTTTTTATCCCGAATTTAAACCCAAAATTAAAAATTATCGGAATTGCCAATTCATCCGATTTAACTTGTTACCAAATAAACCTAAGCCAGCACAAATCAAATGAAGACAGAATCCAATCGTAATAGTAGCAATTGTATGCTGAACGAAGAGTAAACCTGGTGGCAACAGTAACAATTCATTGAGTTTGGTTGCAATAATGGCAATCGCGGGCTAAACGAAGACAACTCCGTCACAACATTAATAGTTGACTGAATCCAAATATTACGGTAGCAATTGCGTGCCAAATGGCTTGGCCATGGTGATATGGTGTGTTGACTCAACAGTCCAAATTGCTATGGACAAGTTTTGGCTATCTGATGCGGCAATCCAATAGTTTTTAGGGATAATTACGGGTGACCCTTTGTAATTAGCCTTAATTACGATAAATCCCCTGTAATTTTCGTAATTACCTCTAATTCCCTCAAATTCGTCCATATTTACTCGATTGTTATTTAATTAAAATTTTGTCAAAAAATTCCGATTTTACCCCCGGATTTTGAATTTTTGCAAATAACACCCCGAAAGAAATCAGATTTATAAAAACTTCATGAAAATTCGGATTTTTGCAAATAAACCCCCGGAAATTATTCTGATTTACAGAAAAGCCCTCAAATTCGGATTTTTGCAAATAACACCTCGAAAGAAATCAGATTTACAAACAAGTCCTCGAAATTCAAATTTTTGCAAATAAACCCCTGAAATTATTCTGATTTACAGAAAAGTCCCCGAAATTCGGATTTTTGCAAATAACACCCCGTCGCGCGGGCGGGGACGTGAGAGGCCGGCCGGCGGCGGGAGCGGAGCCGGAGGCCGAAAGGGCGGGAGCGGAGGCGAGGCCGGGGAGCCG